>CM046340.1:11290090-11890090 GCA_025403435.1 Artocarpus heterophyllus | reverse complement strand
AATAATCACATATTATCCATGAAACATAAATTCTCTTGCATAGCATAGTATACACAAGTACTTACTTTTTATACACACTAGTATACATTAATATACGCACAGGTATATAGCATAATGTACTCACAGGTACTTAACATCAAATGTACACACAAATACCTACTTTATACATACTCAAGTATTTATCATTGTACACACAAGTACGAAATCATGATACACATGCTTATTTTCATTATTGTACACGCAAGTACATAACATATTATACACCCAAGTACAAAATCATGGTACACATGCTCATTTTCATTATTGTACACACAGGTACGTAACATCTTGTACACACTGGTACACATTAATATGCTCACAATTATTCATACATGACTATACCCCTAGGTATTCATATCATGGCAAACATACAAGTTTACACTTAATTATACGCACAGGTATACATATACATACATTTCTTTCTAAACCTACATTTCATACTGTAGGTGGGAAGGGTACTTACTTGATGCGAATGTCAGGCAACTTAACCTCGATTTCCCTTCTCCTAGATTCCTAGGATCCTGTTGGCCAATTACAAAGCCATTAGCCAAATTCCACTATGTTTCGATACGAAACATCCATTAGTTAACAAATTGAGTTGTATTACTATGTACAACTCTAAAAACCACTGGTTTTTTTTTCTTATTTTTATCTAACTTTACCCTATTGTTTCTAAGGAAGGGTGGGAACCCTTTCTAGTCGTTTTCTTATTCCATTAGAAACATTTCAAAACGGTTCGGGTTATTTGGACAAAAAGACGATTTTGCCCTTCGTGGGTCCACTAACCTACCCGAGCTCGATTTCGTTATTCTTATGAAAATAACCACATACTAATTTCAAAATAACACCCTAGTGGATCAAATCCCTTTATTTCTCAGTTATGCCCCATTTTCATAAAACTTTACGGTTCAGTCCCTGAATTGAGAATTTTGACGATTTTACCCCCGGGACTAAAATTTACTTCTTTGCATCAAAATTTCCTATTTTTCTCAAGGATGATTTTTACTTAAGGTACCATACCTTAACTCATTTTGAAAAATGACTTTTTTGCCATTTAACACTTTTTTCACTTTTAACATATTCTTGAAAAATCAAAGACTCACAAAAGATTGAGTTTTTAGGCAAACCGCCCGCGTAGCCTAACAGTTTCATCGAGATCTACAACTTTCCTGTTTTAACTTTTCCCAAAATCTCACTGTACAGGGGCCTTTTTGACTATTTTTCAAATCTGCCGAGAAGGAACTTTTTCTTTCAATTTAGTCCCTATGGCATTTTTACAAAAATCCCTTTCAAACTTGCAATTCTACCCCTACAAAAACCATTCCATGCCTTAATCAACACATTCTCATGCTCAAACATCACGTTTGCAAAGTCAAACATCAAAATTACAAAAATAATACTTTTTTCAAAAATTGTCATTTGCACTATAAACCAAAGTTTCACAACTCAAACTTGCCAATCATCACATATACATGAAATTCCATCAAATACATGCTCAAAACCCCTCATGGGTTTGAAAGAATAAAATCAAAACAAAATTCAAAACTTTAAACTTTAAAACTTACCCAAATAACACTTTTTGGATTTCTAGCCTTCAAAGGCTTCTTGAACTTCTTCTTGGACTTCCTTTTCATGCAAAAATACCATGGATTAATTTTTGCCCTTTACCCATGAAAAATCCCTTGAAAACTCATGAAAAAGTTTAGGATTTTACCTTAAAACTTGTGGGAAATCCTTGTACTTGCTTGTAAAACTTGTTTGGGGGTATTTTTGCAAAGTTTGGGGGCTGAGAAATTTTTTTAGAGTTGTTGGTTATGGCTGCCGGAGCTTGGAAGGAAAGAAAGGAAATGAATTTTTGTGATAACTTTGCCTTAAATGCATCCTTATCACATTTGGTGACTCATGGTAACCCATGAGTATACCACTAGGTGTCCTCATCTTATTAGGCCACATTGCATGGCTTGTTGGCCCAATAGAATTCAAGCAAATGTCCACTTTGTGGAGTTAAAAATTTATACTGTGTAATTTTTTACCACACAGTATTTTTCCTATACTGTCGTGGTCAATTCAGTGTACTTTCTATCCTTAGACTGTATAAAAATATTTAACTTACTTTTCGTTTACTTTTGGAGGCCAATCATAACATTTTTCGTATCTGCGTTTTCATTTAGCAGTATTATTATACTGCTCTGGCCTCCTTTCTACCCCCGGCTAGGGTTAGGACAACCTCTATGTCCTATTTACATTCTAATCATTCATTCGTTTATATCACAATTTCACAATTAATTGTGACATGAAATTCATTTTATGGATATTATGTACAAATCTCTAAGTCATCAAACTCATAAAATTTGTATTTTACAATATCCACCATTGCATTACATATGCCATAAAATTTGCAATCAATGCCGCTCATTCATATTTTATTGTAATTTTCACAAAAATTACTATTTTTACAAAGTTTCATATTTTTAAGAATAATTTCATTAATTAAACCTAATTAAATATTAGGTTTTATTAATGACGTTTCCTCGGTCATTACAATCTACCCCCCTTAAGAATTTTCGTCCTCGAAAATCAAAATAATTCGGGGTAGTCTTTCCTCATTTCATTCTCTCGTTTCTACGTTGCTTCTTCTACTTGTTGGTTACGCCATAAAACTTCGACGAGAGGTATCTTCTTGTTCCTTAATTCCTTCTCTTCTTGTGCTAGAATTTGAACTGGTTTTTTTTTTTCCATAAGACAGATTCTCCTGTATGTCAATTTCTTCCGGCTGAAGAACATGTGAAGGGTCTGGCACATATTTCTTTAGCATGGACACATGGAATACATTGTGTACCAATGCTAGATTAGAGGATAAGGCTAACTTATAAACTACATTACCTATCTGTTTCAAGATCTCAAATGGTCCAATATACCTTGGACTGAGCTTTCCTTTCCTACTAAATCTTACAATTTCCTTTCGTGGGCATTATCTTCAAAAAGATCAAGTCTCCTACTTGAAACTTCAAAGGTCTCCGTCGTTGATTAGCATAACTCTTTTGCCGACTAAAAGCCATTTTCATTCATTGACAAACTAACTTTACATCTCCTGTTGTTCTATGAACAAAATCCATGGTCGACAACGCATTTTCTTGAGTTTCGTACCAATGTAAAGGTGATCTACATCTCCTTCCGTATAGAGCTTCATATGGAACCATACCAATGGAGTTTCGATAACTATTGTTGTATACAAATTCGATCAGAGGAAGCTTTTTACCCCATCCTCTCTTAAAATCTAGCACATATGCTTTTAACATATCCTCTAAAGTCTGGATGGTCCTTTTCTAATTGACCGTCCTTTTATGGGTGGAAGGCTGTGCTGAACGTTAGTTTTGTTCTCATTGCTTGATGAACACTTCTCCAAAACTTGGAAGTGAATCTACCATTATGATAAAAATGATAGACTTCGAAACTCAGTGGTATCTAACTGTTTGGGTTACGTATAGTTCAGCTAGTCGTTCTACAGAACTGCTGAGTTTAATGGGTAGGATATAAGTTGATTTAGTCAATCTATCAACAATTACCCATATAGTATCATGTCCACCCGTAGTTCTGGGTAGCCCGGTTACCCGGTCCATAGTTATCTGATCCTATTTCTACTCTGGGATATCAATTCAATTTTGTAATTCGCCTACTAGCCGTTGATGCTCAGCTTTTACCTTCTGGCATGTAAGGCATTTGCTGACGAATCTCGCGACGTCATTCTTCATTCCATTCCACCAATGGTGTTCTTTCAAATCTTGGTACATTTTAGTAGCTCCTGGATGAGCCACATATGGTGCTTCATGAGTTTCTTCTAATACTTGCTTCTTTAATTCTTCTTCATTGGAGATGTAGATTTTGCCCTTATAAGGGAGAATGCTATCTTCTAAGATGCGAAATTTGATTTCTTTGTTCTCAAGAACCTTATTCCTAACTTTAAGTAGCGACGGATCTGCTTCTTGTCGCTCTTTTAAATTCTCCAAGATAGTTAGTCGAAAGGACAAATTAGCTAATCTTCTAGTGACTAGCTCTATTCCTGCTTCCATCAAATCCTTTTTGGAGAGGTTTTGGTATCATCTATACCGTTACTAGCAAGGACGTTGTTCTATGACTAAGGGCATTGGCTACTCGATTAGCCTTTTCTGGGTGATATAAAATCTTACAGTCGTAGTCTTTGACCAACTCTAGCCACCTTCGTTGTCTCATGTTGAACTTTTTCTGCGTGAAGATATACTTTGGACTTTGATGGTCTATGTAAATTTCGTACTTAGCTCCACACAGGTAATGACACTATATCTTCAATACAAATACAACCATCGCTAACTCTAAATCATACATCGGATAATTCCTTTCATAATCCTTTAACTGTTGGGATGCATAAGCAATCACTTTTTCATTTTGCATAAATACGGCTCCCAATCCTATTTTTGATGCATCACTATAGATCACGAACGTTCCATGGTTCGGATCTGGTATTGTCAATACTAGTGTACTTGTAAGTCGCCCTTTTTAATCCTTGGAAACTTTCTTAGCATTTCTTAGTCTATTCATACTTTGTTGCTTTTCATGTAAGTGTAGTGAATGGTGCTGCAAGTCAAGAAAATCCTTTTATAAAACGTTGATAGTAGCCTGCTAAATCAAGGAAACTTTTAATTTTCTACACACTTTTCGGTGTAGGCCACTTATTCACTGCTCAACTTCGGAAGGATCAACAGATACTCCTTCTCGTGTCACCACGTGTCCATGGAATTGAACCTTCTCCAGCTAAAACTCACATTTTGAGAACTTGGCATACAACTGATGCCTTCTCAATAATTATAGTGCAATCCTCAAGTGCTTTTCATGTTCCTCTGGCGTTCTTGAGTATATGAAAATATCGTCGATGAAGACAATAACGAACTTATCGAGGTACTCTTCGATTCATGAGATCCATGAAAGCTGCTAGGGCATTGGTCAGTCTAAAAGACATGACGCAGAACTTATAATGCCCATAACATTTTCGGAACACTGTTCTCGGTATATCTTATTCTTTAACTCGAAGTTAATGATATCTTGAGCGTAGATCAATCTTTGAGAATACTGACGCTCCTTTAAGTTGGTCAAACAAATCATCGATCCTTAGGAGTGGATACTTGTTCTTAATTGTCACCTTGTTTAGTTCCCGATAATCAATACACATTCGTAACATTCCATCCTTCTTCTTAACAAATAGAATAGGTGCTCCCCATGGGGAATAACTTGGTCGGATGAACCCTTTGTCCAATATTTCCTTTAATTGCATCTGAAGTTCCTTGAGTTTCCCTGGAGTCATTTGATATGGCGCCTTAAAAAAAAATCGTGGCTGTTTCGGGCGTCAATTCAATTTCAAACGAAATTTTCGTTCCGGTGGTAAGTCTGCAACTCGTCCGAAAACACATCAATAAATTCCTTTACTATGGGGACCTTCTCTGGTCCTAACTGAGCTTCTTTATCTTTCCTTAGTATATTCACCAGATAACCGGTACATCCATTTTCCAATATCTTCTTTGCCTTTAATGCAGAAGTCAACGCCTTGGGAGCTTTGGGAACTTTCCCAAAATACATAAACTTCTCACTTCCGGAAGGTTGATACGTAACCTTGCGGTGTCGATGACTAATCTTAGCTGTGTATTTTCTTAGGAAATTCGTTCCTAGGATGACGTTATAATGTTGTATATTGATTATTCTAAAATCAATATACAATTCCCTTCCACATATGACTATCGATACATGACGTAACCAATAATCAGCACTTAATACCTCCCCAGAGGGTAGTGCAATTCTAAAGGTTTGTTCTATCCTATCTCTTTTAGTTCCTATTCGTGTCGCAAACTTAAGCGATACAAACGAATATGTTGCTCCAGAATCAAATAAAATATATACATCAGTGTGGGCAATAGAAAACTAACATGTCACCATCGATGAGGTTCCTGCATCTTGTTCCTTCTTCATGTAGGCATAAATTTGCCCACTTGGTTCCAGAGCTTCTAGTCGCCCTTGACTAACACTAGAGCCTTCAATTTGTGCCTGAACTTGAACCGCATGCAATTGGTTTCCTTAAGACCTCTACTGAGCACGACTGTTCTGACTTTGGGAATTAGAAAAACAATTTTTGGCATAATGCCCTTCTTTCCCCAGATATAGCACTTGTTCGTGCTAGCCTTGCATTCCCCTGCATGTCTTTTCCCTCATTGACTGCAAATGTGTTTGTTGTTTCCTACATCGTTAATCTTCTTATGGGGTTGACCTTTTGGATTCTTTGCATTATTCACGTTCGATTTCCTCTTGCTGTAGTGCAGTTGCGTCCCGCTTGAACGTTCTAGGATGGCCCTTGACTTGGAACAATTTCTTGTCCTTTTACTTGTACAGCTTGACTTTGCTTGGCTAAAGCTTTCTCCTCCTTCTATGCCTTGAAAATCCTTGCTCTTTCTTCCTTATCATGGGCAATTCTAAACTCAGCTTTGGTCGCCCGTTTGATGCAATCCTTTACATCCTTGGGAGCTTGCCCTCTAATATAGACCACAAGGGCAATGTCGGTTTTGAACATTCTCATTAACCGTCTTATTCGTTCCCGATCAGTAGGTACTAACTCGGGACAAAGCCGTGCTAGCTGATTAAACCTCTTTACAGCGTCAGCTACGGACATATTGCCTTGCTTAAAATTATTAAATTCTTCTTGTTGGGCTGCCATGATTTCTACATTAAAATAAGTCCTGTCAAATTCTTCAACGAAATCTGGCTTTGTCATTTTGTCTACATTCTTTTTACTCTCCACCGACTCCCACTGTCTCCTAGCATCTTTAGTGAGAGAAAACAAAGCACATAGGACTTTTTCATGGTCACTAAGTCCCATAAATTTCAGAACCCTTTCTATGCCTGTAAGCCAATCGTCGGCCTCTAAGGGGTCTGTAGATCCATCAAATTCTAGGGCCTTTATTCTCCGGAATCTTTCATAAAATTCAGTAGTGGATACTACCGGAACAGTTGTAGCAGCTGGTATATCAGCCATTGATATCAATCGTTATATATCTATCGTGTATTTTCGTTACTATGTTAGTACATACTATTAACTTAATAGTATCAAATCAATAACTGCATGTATTCAAACAACATAAATACATGCAACATACACAATTACATGAACTCAATATCTTGCGTCATACATTTCATTTTCTTTACCTTCATACATTTCATTTCATTAGCATTCATACATTTCATTTCATAAACATTCATACATTTCATTTCATAAACATTCATACATTTCATTTCATAAGCATTCTTACATTTCATTTCATAAGCATTCTTGCATTTCATTTCATTTCGTACATTTCGTTTCATTTCATTTCATTTCATTTCATTCAGTTTCATGTATTTCATTTCATAAACCTCTTTCATTTCCTTTTTACATTCTCCATAACACTACATGCATAACTAACATACATGCATACATACATACTTTCCTTTCATACATAACTATTCATTTCATCTCCGGGAGCAATTATTACTTTCAGCTACATATACCTTCTTGCCGAGAAGGACACCACTAGCCGAACATACATGCATATACAAAGGCATCAAAGCCCAAAACTGTACTAATATCTCATCTATGTACGTCATAATACACAAAGATTTTCTTATGAATTTTTTTTTTGTCGAACTCGACTTTAAAAATGTCACTATATTCGGAACCCTCCTTAGGATTCCTCTTCTTCCTCCATATCCGAATCAGTCGACTTATCATCACTTGCGATTATAGGCTCTAGAGGCACAGGCTCTTCATCAATGTTATCATTATTATCATCATCAGCATCATCATCATCATCATCATCCATACCTATTGGAGGATCTTCTAATGGTGCGGCTACATTCTAGTCTGCATGTAATGCCGTCATAAGAGAATCATGGATACTAAGGTAATTTCCCGGATACTGCATTCGCTGTTGGACCGCATTGGGAAGATTTCTCCAAACCAGATCTTAAATGCACCGTAAGG
The DNA here is from genome assembly GCA_025403435.1 of Artocarpus heterophyllus. Classification (NCBI taxonomy): domain Eukaryota; kingdom Viridiplantae; phylum Streptophyta; class Magnoliopsida; order Rosales; family Moraceae; genus Artocarpus; species Artocarpus heterophyllus. The sequence goes on along the minus strand of CM046340.1, from coordinate 11,882,016 downwards.
GTAATTGTGGCGGAATCAGTGGTACCATAGTATCGCGAAATTTAAGAATGTAATGATCTACCGGTTCGCCTACATATCTTTCTTATACCGATTTTACTCGTAGGTACAATCGGTGTCTGACATCCGCTCATAACATCGGAATCACCTAGACTGGAATAGCGTTTTCTGGTGGTATGGGTGCAAACTCAGCGAGAATCTATCCTTTAAAACTTTACCAATCCCGTGGTTGCTTGTCAGCTTCAATCCTTAACCATATACTAAGGCTTCCCTTATCAACAATCCTGAGGCCAATGAAACTAGAAGATGCGGTGGCATATGACAAGCGTTAAAAATCACTTCAACTAAGCCATTCGGTCTACACCATTGGCTGCCGACTCCCATAATGCCGCGGTGGCATCTCCTCTTGAAAAGCAATGCTGGCTCTTCGATTAGCTTCCATATCATGATCATGATGCGGCTTCGCCATATATCATATTTATTGTCGTAATTAACATAACAGTGTCATATAAAATAATACTGAACATTCTTATACTTAAAATCAAATTATCTTACTTGAGCGATGGCAATTGAGCAGACGACGATATGCAGTAGGATGGCAAGATTTCCGCTCTGATACCAACTGTCACAACCCGCCTTTTCGGGCTGTGATAAAACTCTTTCTTACTTACTTTAAGGCAAAAATTTAGGAAATTTTTTTTTAACGGGAATAAATAATTTGCTTACATTAACTTAATAATTCTCAAAATACTTTCACATACTTATATTTACATAATTAATACTTTTACTTTCATAACATCTTTCTTTTAAACATTTCATATCAAAATAACTTTAAACATACGTAGCGGAAAACATTACAGCAGCGAACTCCATACCCAATCTGCACATCATCCACCCCTCCGCCAGCTCACCATTTGAACTTATTCTGACCTTCTCGTCGGAATACCTACAGCATGAAATACTTAATGAGCTAACGCCCAGTAAGTCCCATAAATCCCACATGGATATTCATATGAATGCATGAATCAATTATGCTTTCTTATAAACTTTATTTATCCTCATCATTTCTAATCTTTATTAGGGCCCAAGTGTTCGTACCATTGCGCAATTTCATTTAGGTCTACGTAACACCGTGACCGTAATATATCCTTTAAACTCCTATTGAGTTAGGAGTCGGTACGACACTTTTCTTAATTTCTGGTGATACATTTACCAGTCCATTTATTATGGTTGACATACCATGCATGAAGTAATAATCACATATTATCCATGAAACATAAATTCTCTTGCATAGCATAGTACACACAGGTACTTACTTTTTATACACACTGGTATACATTAATATACGCACAAGTATATAGCATAATGTACTCACAGGTACTTAACATCAAATGTACACACAAATACCTACTTTATACATACTCAAGTATTTATCATTGTACACACAGGTATGAAATCATGATACACATGCTTATTTTCATTATTGTACACGCAAGTACATAACATATTATACACCCAGGTACAAAATCATGGTACACATGCTCATTTTCATTATTGTACACACAGGTACGTAACATCTTGTACACACTGGTACACATTAATATGCTCACAATTATTCATACATGACTATACCCCTAGGTATTCATATCATGGCAAACATACAAGTTTACACTTAATTATACGCACAGGTATACATATACATACATTTCTTTCTAAACCTACATTTCATACTGTAGGTGGGAAGGGTACTTACTTGATGCGAATGTCAAGCAACTTAACCTCGATTTCCCTTCTCCTAGACTCCTAGGATCCTGTTGGCCAATTACAAAGCCATTAGCCAAATTCCACTATGTTTCGATACGAAACATCCGTTAGTTAACAAATTGAGTTGTATTACTATGTACAACTCTAAAAACCACTGGTTTTTTTTTCTTATTTTTATCTAACTTTACCCTATTGTTTCTAAGGAAGGGCGGGAACCCTTTCTAGTTGTTTTCTTATTCCATTGGAAACATTTCAAAACGGTTCGGGTTATTTGGACAAAACTGACGATTTTGCCCTTCGTGGGTCCACTAACCTACCCGAGCTCGATTTCGTTATTCTTATGAAAATAACCACATACTAATTTCAAAATAACACCCTAGTGGATCAAATCCCTTTATTTCTCAGTTATGCCCCATTTTCATAAAACTTTACGGTTCAGTCCCTGAACTTAGAATTTTGACGATTTTACCCCCGGGACTAAAATTTACTTCTTTGCATCAAAATTTCCTATTTTTCTCAAGGATGATTTTTACTTAAGGTACCATACCTTAACTCATTTTGAAAAATGACTTTTTTGCCATTTAACACTTTTTCACTTTTAATATATTCTTGAAAAATCAAAAACTCACAAACAATTGAGTTTTTAGGCAAACCGCCCGCGTGGCCTAACAGTTTCATTGAGATCTATAACTTTCCTATTTTAACTTTTCCCAAAATCTCACTGTACAGGGGCGTTTTTGACTATTTTTCAAATCTGTCGAGAATGAACTTTTTCTTTCAATTTAGTCCCTATGGCATTTTTACAAAAATCCCTTTCAAACTTGCAATTCTACCCCTACAGAAACCATTCCATGCCTTAATCAACACATTCTCATGCTCAAACATCACTTTTGCAAAGTCAAACATCAAAATTACAAAAATAACACTTTTTTCAAAAATTGTCATTTGCACTATAAACCAAAGTTTCACAACTCAAACTTGCCAATCATCACATATACATGAAATTCCATCAAATACATGTTCAAAACCCCTCATGGGTTTGAAAGAATAAAATCAAAACAACATTCAAAACTTTAAACTTTAAAACTTACCCAAATAACACTTTTTGGATTTCTAGCCTTCAAAGGCTTCTTGAACTTCTTCTTGGACTTCCTTTTCATGCAAAAATACCATGGATTAATTTTTGCCCTTTACCCATGAAAAATCCCTTGAAAACTCATGAAAAAGTTTAGGATTTTACCTTAAAACTTGTGGGAAATCCTTGTACTTGCTTGTAAAACTTGTTTGGGGATATTTTTGCAAAGTTTGGGGGCTGAGAAATTTTTTTAGAGCTGTTGGTTATGGCTGCCGGAGCTTGGAAGGAAAGAAAGGAAATGAATTTTTGTGATAACTTTGCCTTAAATGCATCCTTATCACATTTGGTGACTCATGGTAACCCATGAGTATACCACTAGGTGTCCTCATCTTATTAGGCCACATTGCATGGCTTGTTGGCCCAATAGAATTCAAGCAAATGTCCACTTTGTGGAGTTAAAAATTTATACTGTGTAATTTTTCACCACACAATATTTTTCCTATACTGCCGTGGTCAATTCAGTGTACATTCTATCCTTAGACTGTATAAAAATATTTAACTTATTTTTCGTTTACTTTTGGAGGCCAATCATAACATTTTTCGTATTTGCGTTTTCATTTAGCAGTATTCTTATACTGCTCTGGCCTCCTTTCTACCCCCGGTTAGGGTTAGGACAACCTCTATGTCTTATTTACATTATAATCATTCATTCGTTTATATCACAATTTTACAATTAATTGTGACGTGAAATTCATTTTATGGATATTATGTACAAATCTCTGAGTCATCAAACTCATAAAATTTATATTTTACAATATCCACCATTGCATTACATATGCCATAAAATTTGCAATCAATGCCGCTCATTCATATTTTATTGTAATTTTCACAAAAATTACTATTTTTACAAAGTTTCATATTTTTAAGAATAATTTCATTAATTAAACCTAATTAAATATTAGGTTTTATTAATGACGTTTGCTCGGTCATTACATTATCTTTCATCAAGCATTCAACAAATTTGATGATGAACATGCTGCAATTTCTGCTGCCTAAAACAAAAATAAAAACAATCTCTATTATTAGACAATACAGAATAAATACTTTTAGTATACTAAATATTCTAGATTTAACAAATTTCAAACCAATTTTCATCTTAAATAACCTAAAAATTCATGCATTTTGTACGCAACAACATATCACAATGACATAATATCAAACATAAATACACAATTTTAGTGCAATTCTTATGCTATATCATATGACCAAGTAATTCTTCAGTGACAAAAGGAAAAACTATTCCAAACCAAAAACTAAAGAAAAACTAACCCGTACTCTTACTGGGATAGAGCCAAAAAGGATCTCAAAAGGGGTCAAGATTCTCAAATTATCTTAGAAAATATTTAACAGGACGTTCTTCAAAAAAAAAACTGACTGAATCTAGCAAATATGGAAGGAGAATAGTTAAAGGGGTTACTGCACCTCTTAATTGTTTATTATTCTTCTTACTCACGTTTGAATCATACACAAACATAAAGTGCGCCCTAAACTCCATATAAGCCAAAATTCAATGTCTTGTCGCATCCACAAAAATCAGGACAAACAACTTATCAACATTAGGAAAAGAAACACTACAAACTATGTAGGAACTTAGTCTTGCAAGATATTGGATAGAATAGTCAAAAGTTTTCTTTCATAAACTCCTGATCATTAACTAAATATAGCTGTCAACAAAAAATCCTTGAAATTTTCACAGAACGCCTATGAACAAAAAGCTTGTGAAAATTAAAAGGAATTAATTCTCTTGGCGCCATAATTTTTAGAGATAACCCACTTCTTTAAAAAAAAATAAAAAATTATTGTTATATTATGAAGATTTTAGCGATAACAAGTTGTCACTAAAAATACACTTCTAAAGCACTTTTAGCGATTACTCTTATGTTGTTGTGAAAACAGCTTTTTCTTGTAGTGAATTTTTGAGGAAGAGAGGAAATTAGTAGATGATAGTTAAAGTTGTACAAGAATAGCAGATTGGATCGGCATTATCACATTGATATTTTTCTCCTTTTATAAAATTCTCAAGTAAAAATGAATCAGAACACTTAAGCAACCATAAAATATAAAACACCAACACATGAATCAAAACTGGTAAAAAAAATGTAAACAAACACAACTTCACATTTAAGTGACAATAAACATGCATTTTTCTTGCATATTTATATATAACTCTAAGATATTTAATTCAAACCAAACACTAAAAACAAACCAAACAGACGACTCAAAATAAACTAAACAACCATAGACCATAAACACTACAAAATAACAAAAAACAAACAAAACCATAAACACTCGAAGACTGAAGACTTAATACGTAAAAAACTCCATTTCTTTTTAGTCCCATACATTTTTTGCGGCAACAAGAGTGTGTTAAAAATGCGTTTTTAGTGAGACTTGTCATCACTATAAATCTTCATAGCACAACAATGATTTCAAAAAGACTTTGGTGCCTATGAACAAAAAGATTGTAAAAATTAAAAGGACTTCATGTTTTTGGTGCCATAAATTTTGGCAACTATCTACTTCCTAAAAAAATAAAAATAAAATATTGTTATGCTATGAAGATTTTTAGCAATATCAAAGCTGTCACCAAAAGGACACTTTTATCTCACTTTTAGCAACAACACTTCGGTTGTTGTGAAAAGAGCTTTTTCTTGTATTACCTCTAGACGACAGTTTCCATGACTATTATCTAATGTCCCTCGGGTACCCGTGAGTATTAACAGCCACATCAAAATTATACTCCTCATTATCATCAATTTTTGCTCTTTAGTTGTCCCAGATGGATTGAGAACTAAACTTTTTATTATATGTGGGCATATATATATATATATATATATATATTGTCTTTTGTCCCACATACAACTGAAGGGCCAAAAATACCAACAATAAACACTCAAAAACTTGTTCTTAGTTCCCTAGCTGGAGTTAATTCTTCCTTGGAAATGTGACTCAGTAACTCGCACTCACAGCAAACATGATCAAAATCAACAAGAAATATATATTAATATACTTAAATTCATAATTCTTATCACTTTAAAGAAATATGAAATTTCTTACAAGTTAGTATTTTAATATGAATCAATTGATTTTACTACTGCAATGTTTTAAAGCAGAGCCTTGAGGCTGTCTAATTCTCTTGGATTTCAATTTTACAACCCATAAACTTGTAAAGTGGTCCTCCTTCTCTAAGTTTTTTGGCCGACTAGACATCAAAACTGGTCCTAGTTCTGTCTTTTTGGAGGCATTGGAATGGTTACCAGGGCTCTACTGTTTTGTGTTGTGCTTGGTCCTATTTGTTAGTTTTCTTCCTTTCTGTGTTGTTGGCTCTCTGGTTATTGTCGTTTGTTTTTTTGTCTCCTTGTTTAGTTTTGAGTGATTTTGTCTTTGTAGCCTTTGGGCTTTTTCTGGTGTAATTAAATACGAGTTTAGCCAAAAAAAAATAAAGTTTCCATTCAAGATTATGTACATTATTTTTAAGGAAGAAAGTTCATGCAAATCACGTAACACCCATGGCACTACTTTTGCAACAGTAGTGAGTATAAATCTCTATTTTCTACTCTCGCTTATTCACATCACAAACTTCATATTAATTAATTTTTATTTTCCTTTTTTAATATAAATGGCAAGAGAGAACAACAAACATCAAAAAGAAGCTATCACATCCTAACTTGGTTAATTTTTATTTTCCTTACTTGTTTTACAATCCTTCAAGAACGTGGAACGAGCTCTTTTAACAAAATAGTGTTGACTAAAATAATCTTCAACTAATCATCATCATGACTCTAGCATGCGTAATTAAAGAAGCTTCAAAAAATTGTTTTGTTTATTGTTTTAGTGAAATTCAAATTTTGCATTATAAAATGCTTATCTAAAATTGTCTAGACGATGGATTATAAGTTTGGGTGTGTTTCAATAAATCTAGACATTAGACCAGTAATTAGTGATATAAAAATGTTTTTAACATATCCTACAAATGAAAAACCAAAATTTTTAATAATTTTACAAAAAATTCCTTCAAAAAAGAATGTGGTTGGTTTTTGATATAATGCGTCTTAAGGGACATGATGTTTGATTTCGATCAAACTAGACCTAAAAATAAAAGACTGAAGTTATAATGTGATTCAATTATTATATAATATGTGATTTTAAGGGACGTATTCTCTTATTTCAATCCAAATAAGCCTAGAGACACTACATGTGACCTAAAGAAATAATGTGATCGTTGATTACGACATAACGTGTGTTATTAGTGAATGGTCTTAGATTTTGATTAAAAAGAGATGGAGACAAGCAACATCTTGTCGTGCCACCCTACTCATCAGTTCACCATTTATTAAGAAAGAAAATTGCGAAATGCAATTCATAACCCGATCCACCCTTCTGGTTGGAAAACCTATTTGAACCCTCCTTTTTTGGAAAAAAAATAGTTTTTTATTCAATAACAAAGAAACATGATATTTAAAAACAAAAAAAAAAAAACATAAAAACAAAAATCGGAGTATAGGACCCATCTCTCCCAAGACCAGTGTGAGTCACCGCCCCCTTGCAGGGACCAAGGTGTCTCTATTTGCAGTATAGCATATAATATGAAGAATAAAGAACAAGTTACTGTAATGAAAATTTATAAAGATAAAAATTGTTGAACCTTAAACCGAATGAAGATGAAGTGAATTTAAAGAGTTGAGGCACGTGAATTTCATGCTTTCTTTAAAACTGATTCATTCTCTCTTCGGGTGCTTGACAAAACGTTGAGCATTTATCTCCTAAAATACAATGACTAACGAGTAGGACTTTGGCACCAAAAGTACGACTTTGGCACCAAAAATATAACTTCGGCATCAAAGGAACACATGCTTTCCTTAAAACAGATTTGTTCTCTCCTTGGGTGCTTGACAAAACGTTGAGCGTCTATCTCTCAGAATACAATGACTAACGAGCAGGGCTTTGGCACCAGAGGAATTACAAACATTTTTCAGATAAATGGCTAGAGCATTAAACAAAAAAATATGAATATTTCTAAGTTAATACCTCAATCATTAACTAAATGGACGCTGAATGATGTCTTTAGTCTTTTGTCCTAGGTCTGAAAAAAAAAATTGTAAAGGGTAGCCCGCGCACCAAAGGAATTAAAAACATTTTCCAGATAAATGGCTAGAGCATTAAATAGAAAAAATATAAATATTTCTAAGCCATTAACTAAATGGAGGCTAAATGATGTCTTCAGTCTTTTGTCTGAATAATATCTTCAGTCTTTTGACAAAACGTTGAGTGTCTATCTCCTAGGATCCAATGACTAACGAGCAGGACTTCGTCACCAGGAGTACGACTTTGACACTAGAAGTATAACTTCGGCACTAGAGGAATTAAAAGCATTTTCCAGATAAATGGCAAGAGCATTAAACAGAAAAATATGAATATTTATGAGTTAATGCCTTAGTCTTTAACTAAATCGAGGCTGAATGATTTCTTCAATCTTTTGTCCCAGGTCTTAAAAAAAAATTGCAAAGGGTAGCCCGCGACCAGAGGAATTAAAATCATCTTCCAGATAAATGGCCAGAGCATTAAACAAAAAAATATGAATATTTATGAGTTAATGCCTCAACCATTAACTAATCGGAGGCTGAATGATGTCTTCAGAGGTAGCCCGCGCACCAGAGGAATTAAAAACATTTTCCAGATAAATGGCTAGAGCATTAAACAGAAAATATGAATATTTCTGAGTTAATGCCTCAGCCATTAACTAAATGGAGGCTGAATGATGTCTTGACTCTTTTGTTACCAGGTCTTAAAAAAAATGAATATTTCTGAGTTAATGCCTCAGCCATTAACTAAATGGAGGCTGAATGATGTCTTCAGTCTTTTAGCTGAATGATGTCTTCAGCCAAGGGTTGTGTCATCGACCTACGGCGACGGCAAAGGCCCTAGTCCATGTGAAATGGAGTGGCAATCCCAAAGACTAGACTATTTTATCTTTCAACCTTTTTTTTGTTTTGATTTTTGATTTTTGATTTCTTTTTAACCTCCTCTGCATTAGCATTCAATCCTAACATTAACAGCAAACGCAGCCTATGCTAAAAATAATGCGGTCTACCAAACGTGTCTTGGGGCTGCGTGTAAATCGAAAAATTCTGTTTTTGTCCATATTTTAACATTCTTATGGACAAGTTACGGATTAAAAACATAATTGTTCTTGCAATAGACTATAGGGCATTCATTCTTTGTTTGAAAGGAGAGGAAAGATGCAGAAATATAATAGTCTCCCAGCTCTGCAAGGAACCTTCGACAAATAGAAAGGTTTCAGGAATACATTGATATAAACTAATATAAAAAATATATTATTTTTTAATAAAAATAAAATAAAATTTATTTTGCATCCAATATTTTTTATCAAATAATTAAAATAAATAAATTAAACAAATAAACATCATTCCTCCTTTTAACTCTACCCCTCTCCTGCCAAAGAACTTGAAAATTTAATATAGTCATCCTCATTTTACATTTACATCTTCATTTTCAGTTCCTTTAAATTTATTTGTCTTCATTCTCTCTCTTCTTTCTACCAAAACATCCCCTAAAGCACAAACAGTTTAACCTTCCTTATAATAAGTTAGCCCAGATGGACGAATTATTGTAATCCTTTTCTTTTAATGAAATTACCCTTCCAAAGATTTAATAGAGAGTTATGTTCCTGCTGACTTGACTAGTGTTGATTGAATAAGAACAATACGCATATGAATTCTTCTCTAAATTTCGTAACTGATATGATTTTTTTTTTTTTTTTTAAATCACGCAATGGTATAGAGTATCCTTTATGCATCCTCAAAGTAAACACTTCGCTCATTTGCATGGACTTAGTCGCAAAGTACTACTAATATTTACACACCATTCTTGGCTTTTTAAGAAACAAAGATGGCAGGTAAAACTGAGCACAAGAAACACAATTAAAAAAAAATATAGCTTTTCCTGTCGGTAAATGCTCACAAGACATGTAGAATAAGTTTGTTATGTCACTATCCCCTAAGTTTGATATTTACCTTACCCCTTTGTCCACGCAGAAAACTTCAAACTAGAGTTTATTTCTGTTTACTTCCATCCATGACGCCTCTCCACTATTCCATGAGACCCCATAACGTTCCTATTCTCCATCTCTGCGAACACAACCAATCAGGGGCTTGGTTCTTGATGATTGATTTGAGGTTGTAGAGCATATTGTTGCGGGCTAACTTGACCCAAACATGAACCTGCTTGCTTAGCCCAGTTGATCGATCCTTGTTTCTGGGCTGACAATCTCATATCCCGTTGCTGCAACAGGATGTGTGGATGTGTCTACTGCAGTTCCTGCTGAGCCTGATACATTTGCAATAGTTGTTCTTACTGGCTAAAGGTGCATGGAATTTCTGGTGCTTTTGGCATGTACATCGGCACCACAAGATCACTACTTTGAATTAGAATCCCCTTGCTGAGCCTCTCCATTGGCCCTCAGCTGTCCGCAACTTCAAGGAAATTGCAGTCACACAGTCCAAACTTGAACCGTCAAGCTGCTTACTGTCGTTTATACCTAATGCATTGCTGTAACGATTGTTTTCTGGACCTATATTCATTCGACCTAATATCCTACGTCTAGAAGCCATGCCGTTGCCTGTAACATTAGCAAAGGAAGCATGACTCAAATTCCCAAGGCCCTGGATTCCATTTCCACGTTGAAGCTTCCCCGAGCCACCAAAAGTCCTCAACCGAAGTTGCTCTTGCTGTGTTACTAATTGCTGTACCTGTGGTTGTAAATGGGCACAACTACTGATAATCTCTGGCATGGGTAGTGGCATGGAACAAAATTGTGAAGCAGTGTCAAGCTGCAAGTCAGGTAGACTGAGTTCTAGAGATGACGACCGCATATTTCCAGGAGGGAGCAACTGTGCTTCAGGAAACGTTTTCTTTGATTGTAGTTTCCTGGAGTAATGAGCCGACATGTTTCCGGGCATGGGACTGAGCACATTGTGTGTCAACCCTCGGTTCATAGGCCTTACTACATCACTATATAGGCCGTATCCTTCACGGGCCATCTCATAGAAAGAAAGCAGAAAAAAAAAATTAGAGATATTGTCCAAAACCAAAAACCATTGCACTAAGAAAACCCACATTCAATGGACCTACCACAGAAGTGAACTGGGTAGCAAAGAGGTCCGCGGAATGCTGCCAAAAATGCAAATGCACAAATGTCAGAATAAATAAGCCACACTCGGTATTTAGGTGCAAAACAGAATATAAGTTACGTTTTACTAGAAAAAGGGAACTATGAAGAGCAACATGAAGATGATGCCTTCTATACAAAGCATCCAGGATTCTAAGAGGTAAAAGTGTATCTCTTTGCCTTTCTCCTTGTTCTTTTTACAACACACGTTAATTAGAAGAAGCATCGGCAACAATTTCAAACAAAATCTCAAACAGCTTTAAAGCATATGATAATGCTTGTAGCGGATAATGTTTTTCCAAAAAACTATAAATTATAGCAAAAGGGTCAATTGAAAATTATTGAGCCAATATTACTCTCATTGGAATAAAATATATTGCATAAGCCCAGAAAAGGACAAGAAAAACTTGTAACTAATTGCTAATGACAACTTACAACATTAGGAAAGGCTGGAAGGATGGAATAAACGATGGAATTAGTCTCATCTTCACATCCATACGCGACATTTGCCTCCACCATGTCCTGGTTAAGCTTCGTTTCTAGGACCAATCTCACCTGATATACTCTATCATCTCCTGGTAGGATTAAACAACTCAGATGTAGAAAGGTAACATACAGTGATACACACGGACATAGTATTATTATTATTATTATTATTATTATATATATACATGTGACAAAATTAAACGCACACCTTGACAGAATGGTGTGCGTGTGTGTGTGTGTATATATAAATATATATATATATATATGACAAAAGAAAACGCACACCTTGACAGAATGGAGAGGAGTTACGTATAAACATCAATGTCCTAGAGTTAGACGCATTATCTCTACCCATGGAGAGCTTGGACAAAGAAACTTCATCCCTTGCTGTCTCTTCTGACCTTATACTGTCCTCACAACTCGAGAGGTGCAACGCTACCATTGGGATTGCGTCAGAAAGTTGTTTCCTCTCCAAATTATGATCCAGTTTGCTCTTCTCAGCCAACTCATACCTGAATATATTGAAAAGAAAATTCACACATTACAACCAGGTAACAAAAAGACAGCAGTGACTTTTAATTTTAGAGTACCTCTGAGTCAGTCCTCCTATCTTTTGTAACCTCTCCAAGACAGGATCACTCCTAATTTCTAAAGGCTGCAATAAAAGATGATTATCCTCTGAAACATTTTTTGCATTTGCCATGTTAACATTACTCATGTTAACATTCAAATCAAATACATTTCGGCTGAAGCCCTTAGGAGAATTTGTATTCCACCTATAATAAGCTGATGCCTCCAGTTGCAAAGAATCAACGTTTTGAGAACTTGCCAGTGCACTGCCATCATATGTTAATTGAGGATTCTCCAAACTTTTCCATTTATTGGTAGCATTCCACAACGTATTTAAATGAGGGTTGTTGGCCTTTATTAAATGTGATGATTGTATGTTTTGTGATTGTATTGTACTCCCAAATTCCGGACTGGGGTAACAAGCTTCAGCAGGATCAAGCTTTACAGTGTAAGTAGCTGATGGATGAAGTTTTACAGTGGAAATTGCTGATCCAGCCTGTGAATTTATTGGGATACTATCATGATTTTCAGGATGACCAATTTTAATGAACTGCGAGCGACGAGCTTTGCCCTCAAACATGTACTGAAGAGCTTTTTCAGCTTCAATATGCTGATTCAACAATGGATTCTTCCATTGTGGCTGAAGTGAAGTACCGATTTCAATTGCTTTTCCAGGAAACTGCTGGAAAGAATAGTCTACAGGCTCTATCTTCGGTTTCTTAAGAGAGCTCTGAATTGCTTGGTTTTGACGTCTTCCCTTGACACTGGGATTTGACAAACTGGGTGTCAGGTCAGAAGTGCGCTTATGTGAACTTCTTTCAAAGGCAAAAACATTGGGCGTGGGAAGCTCTGGCAAACCAGACAGGTCTCTATCCTCTCGATACTGCCAGCTTGGTTGTGATGTTGACAGATAGAAATCTGAGTTTGTCTCTTGTAGAAGGTTGTTCTCATGATTCAAAACTGAAGTTGGAATATTTTCCTTAGCCCACATATGTCCTTTGTCCTGATGCACAAGACTGGATAGAAAGTTGGGATTGTGTCCAGCAGAGTTACCTGGCGTTTCAGTAACATAACTTGAGTTGCGGAAGAGATGATTGTAAGCTCGTGCATTATGCTGCTTTCTCCTTTTCCAGCTCCATGCAATTTCCAAGTTGACCTGTCAAAGAGATCTCAAATATTATCTCTGAAAAAAAGCAGAAAATGGATGCAAGCTAAAACTACATAATTCAATCTATAAAGTTGGAAATTGAAATCTGTGAGAGATTTTGGATTAAACAAAAGAAAATTCTCAAAATGGTTTTGGAAAGATAAATGCAAAAAGTTACGACACTACTTAAAAAACCAGTACCAAAATTGTTGTTGAAAAATCAAAATCAGATGCTGTCAATCAAAAACAGCAATGTTTTCTTAGAACCAACAGAGACAAAATATCTAGACAATTATAACGGGAGTGACCAGTAGTAGGATGTTTCATACCATCGGAAACTACTAAAAGGACAAAACAATGCTATAAAAAGTCATACCTTCTTAGCTAGGGGTTTTCTATATTGTTTGTACTGCAAAGGCTCTAGATTCAGAGAAAGTTCAGGTTGCAAAGCCTTAAGGACAGCGAGATTCAAACTCCTGAACAAAGAAATGAATATGAGATTGGAGCTCTATTATAGAGACGAAAGCTATGGATCTTTCAAATTGCTCACAATTAAAGGCAGCTTACTGACCAAGAGATCCTTGTAGCTCCAAGAATCGTCTGATATTGACAGGATATCCTTCACAACATTTTCCATACCCGTTTGGAGGATCACTCTATGAACAATAGGATTGTTTCGAGTAGAAGGAATACCTCCTTCGTGGAACAAGCAATTGCGATAATCTTGAATCTGCAAGGAAAACATATATATTGGTTGGTGTAAATAGAAAAGCAAGGTGACTTAAGTTAGTTATCCAAATCTCACAGTAATATAAATCATATTGAAGAAAACCATTTCTGAATAGTTGTATATAATTTGAAGGGAAGCCCACGTGAATATTTAATGACTACACCTTTTGTAATTATATAACATTGGATTTATAAACAGGTGAATATGTGTAAATACTTGTTTGGCATAAACTACTAAAAAAGATGACCACTTAGAAGAGTTGATGCAATTCCAAGATGAGTGTTTACTTATTTCATTTCATTTTCCATCCACAAGCGTAATCTATTTATCTTTTGCCCCTCAAATAAAACACCACCACCACCACAACCACCAATATAACCGTTACCATAATACAAAATATTACTTACATATACAAAGAAACATAACAGAGATACGTGTCATGTCATAGTCTCCTAGTAATGCAAAACCCACCAAATGACATGTACCTCACCTGACATAGAATGCAGCCACTGACATATTTGAAGGGAAAATCGTCCAATGCATCTCCAGGCAACCAACCGTATTCAATTGCCTAATGCAAATAAAAAACCAGGAAGGAGACAGATAGAAGAGAAAAATAACCATAAGAATCTGCAACCAACCTTTGAATACAAAAACCAGAGGCTTAAAAAAAAAAAAAAAAAAAAGCCACAGCAACCCTTATATAGTGGGTATCTCGTTGAGAGAGTAGATAAAAACCACTAGTATGCTAAATGAGTTCATATAGATATTAGATAGGTCTATGACAAGGTTAGTTCCTAAGGAATAATCTCAAAGGGCAAAAATAAAACCAACATACATCATGCTTAAAATAACGTAAGCAGACTTACAGAGATAAGTGTTTCCGATGCCCTATCATATGGATACAGTTCCTCTGGTACATTATTGAATAACTGCAGCATCATCAAAAAAATCCAATGAACACTAAGAGGAGTAAATTCTGAAAATAAAAATAAAAATAAAAATAAAACCATATGTAAAGTTTGAAAACTTCTATACTACAGCCAACCTCGGACACATTTCCAAAAGAAAAGCCATTTGGAAATAAGTTCAATGAAAAGGACACCTCAAAGTCTGCAAAAAGCACATTGTGAACATGAGTTCCTTACCATCACATTAACAGTTCAATAGTAACAATACTATTAATTACCATCTGTAGTTGAGTTTCGTTGTCGAGGTTTGGCTAAAACATTTGAAAGCTCAGAAACCTTTTCATTCATCTCAGTGAAGCTTCCCTACACCAAAGAGCCTGCTCTTTGAATTCCAGTCAACTCAAGCAGCATACAATGCATGCATGAATATATTTCAGGTCACAAATTTTTAACTGTGTCTCCATAGTACATTAAAAATAATAAAAAAAAAATCAAAATCATAAGATTGACCCAATTAAGCTTTGTGCAAGAGATAAAAAGCTTCATAAAACACACCATCTTAATAAAAGTAGAAACATTTTAAGAGACGGTGGAAATAAACGAACTCGATGTTATGATTTTTATCAACTACCATGTCACGTGCTGGATTGCAGTGGGTAAATGCTCCTAGATTATATGGCCTTTTGGTCCATACCAACGACCAAAATGACTCGGTATAAGAGAGAACAAAAGAATTCTTTTTCAATTTACTGCAACAAAAAAAAAATCAGGACACATCTTTCGTCTCTCCCTTGTGTCATCTTAACTTCAGTATTTTGCAAAATCATAATCCACAAGAGTTTCCTTTTTTCTTTTTCTTTTTTTTTAAGAATCAGAGTTTTCAGAGTGAAATAACTCACAATTCAAATGAAAATTATTTCATCAAATCAAAAGTCCTCTAAATTTTATATTGTTTTAATTATATAAACATAAAAATATTTAAGCCTTAATTATGTTGCTTCACGAAGCAATATAGTTAAAAACTCATTTCCCTTAAGGAGATGCAAATGTTTGACGTCCTGGTCTCTTGGACCCACAAACAGTTGCATTATTCGATATGAACAGGCCAAGACTTCAAAAATACAACAGTAAACCTTTCTAGGCCTCATTTGAAATGGCTTCAAATAAGCTGTTTTTGGCTTATTCAGCCTAAAGACAGCTATAAAGCAGCTTTTGAACATGTTTGGATGGACAAACTATTTTAAGTTTTGGTTTTTATAAACACTCTTGGAACAAGCCACCCCTTTGGTGCTTATGAAAAAATGCTTATGAAGAAAGTGCTTATAAAAAGCTTTTTTAATTACACTTACTTTATATTTGCGAGTAACAAATTACAAATTTCAGCTATATCTTTATATTATATTTTTTTTATAAGAATAAGAGTTTTCAATTTATTTGACCAATCAGGTTCAAAAGCTTTCTTGGAATCAAAAAGCACCTTTTCATGTGCCATCCAAACACTAATTAAAAACCTCTAATTTAAGTCTCTCTTCTTCGACGCCTTAAAAATAAAACCAGAAACTATCGAAACGGGCCCCGGTCTAGAATCATAAATAAAAATTGAGCAACTCAAAAAACTCCACGATTCATGCGCTTAAACCAAGAGCCCTTGATTTTCCCTGTCTTAATAATAATCATAATTACTATTATTTTAAAGGATTCCCTGTCTTAAACATCATAAATGGTAAAAATAATTCTTCAATTAACGTCAAGAAAATCCATAACAAAGAAATTCATACAACAATCTTGAAACCATTAAAAACGCATTTGAGGGGACCACCGACAATGAAAAATAACCATTAAAAACAGACGCTTTGAAAACTTTGCCAGATTCGAGAATAAAGGGAAATGGCACTTCCACGTGCTCAATCCCAATAATAATAAAAAAAGAATAATTAAAGCAAAACAACATTTAACTAATCACTCTTCGCACTAATTTTCAACTCATGTCAATGATTAAACGATCCAATAAAGCTAGCCCCAAACACATAAACCCAGACTTGTAACCGTAAGCAAAAACCGAAATCAGAATACAAAAAATGAATACAAAAAAACCCCCAAAATATCACCATAGACCTCTGAAATTCGATTACGAAATTTCGAATTCCCTTGCTCGATAACGCTGAATTTTTTTTATTGTCAAAATAGAAGGAAAAAATAAAACGATTCTCTTAGCAATCTTGAAAAGTTTTCACCTTTCATTTCAGTGCATAAAATAAAAATATACAGAAGTGTTTCCAAACAAGCCCTAAAATGTCTAGAACAACCAAGACACCATTGGAATCCAAAGGCAAAATTCTTGACAAAACAAGAAGGCATTGATCACGTCACTACGAAGTAAAATCCATACCTCATTGCACTCGAGCCAAACATTATCGTCGCCATTGTTGTCCTCGATCACAAACGACTTCCGCCTGTACCTCGTCCCCCTTCGCGCGACCTTGAAGGAGACCCCCATGTTGCTAGGGATTTTCTCGAGAAAATCGAAGAGCGATGTTTAGAAGTTTCTAGAGAGACGAGAGAGAGAGAGAGACTCTGATGGTCTCACTGCCCAAGTGCAGTGGGAGGGAAAAAACCTCCCAGTACGTTCTGGTCTTGGGAAGGTCCTAATTTATAGGTTGCCAACTCGGCCATGCAGCATCACCACGTAGAGAAAGAGTCCCCTGTCTCGATTTTAACCCTAGTTTTTTAGGCGATTTACTCGTGGCGCCACTACCTAGTGGTTTTTTTTAATTATTTTTTGTTTTTTATTTTTTTTATCCGAAGAACAAGAGAAAGAGCATATTTTATAAGCTTTTTGAAGTAATAATAGGTTTTAAAAATATTTATAATAAATGATAAATTTATCATATAAAAAAATATTTACTATATAAATAAGAATTATTTATATTAAAAACAAAGAATGAATAAATTATTTGAGCCTTAAATTTATTTACATCAGATATTTAATACAAATATTTTGATATATGCTATTTACTATAATTAGTTTTAAAAAAGTTTTTATTTTCTTTTTCTCAAAGGCGTAACTCTAAGGGAAGAAAAAAAAACAACTTTTGGATTAGGATAAGTACAAACAAAGACCTCATTAAGAGTGGCAATTTATGTCATGACATGATAACACAACATAAAATCCACATGAAATTAAAGGGTTTTGGTTTATTATAAATAGGTTTCAGTCAATAATAGGTGGACACGATTAACACGATCATTAAATGGGTTGGTTTAAGGTTGACTATTCTAACATAATTCTAGTCACATTCTCATCTTAGCCTAGCCTAGCCTAGAATTTGTGTTGTCTTAAGCTCCATAAAGTAGTTTTGGGTATGTTGTTGTTGTTGTTGTTGTTGTTATTGTTGTTGTTAGTAGCTGAAAAGCAGTGCTCCACGCAAGTATATTAAACATTTTAACAAAAAAAATAAAAAGGAAAAAGCCAAAAAAAATTTAAAAAAACATTTTTTAGGAAAAAATGTTTCGATAGTTAAAAGAAAAAAAAAGTTTTCGAAAACAAGAAAAAAATGTTTTGGCTGGAAATAAAAAAAGGTTTTACAAAAAGAAACGACAAAACATTTTAAGTTTCAAGCATTCTGAGAACACTATGAGAAACTTATTTTCGCTCTATATATATGTTAAAGATTATTTATTTATTTATTTTGCTGAAAGAACTAATATAATTAGGCGATAGCAAAGCTGAGAACCTTTACAATTAAAATGGTCATGCCATAGCAAAATTAGACCATGAAGTCATAAATTGTCAAGTGAAGGGTACATATTAAGCTTATGATCAATTACACGTTATTCTATCAATTACAAGTCATAGTCTTAACAATTATTTACTTTAATGTATAAATTTAAACAGGTTATGCGGGTTGATACGAATAACATGATTATTAAATAGGTCGCATGTGAGTTATCTTTTGACATGAACAGGTTAATACAAACATGACCCATTAACAGAAATTGCTATCCCTACCTCCCATACTATAATCTCTATAATAAACCTACCTTTTATAAAATCTAGTCACATTCTTATCTTATCCTAGCCTAGAATTTGTGTTGTCTTATTATAGTATTCAAGCTCCATAAAGTGGTTTTAGGTATTTTATTACTATTATTATTACTAGTTAAAAAGCAGCACTTTGCGCAAGCGTATTACGCATGTTAACAAAAAAATAAAAAATAAAGAAAAAACCAAAATATTAAAAAAAATAAAAAAAAAATGTTTTTTAAGGAAAAATGCTTCGGGCAATTAAAAGAAAAAACATTTTGAAAAAAAGAAAAAAAAAACGTTTCGGCTGGAAAATAAAAAAGCCTTTTGCAAAAAGAAACAACAAAACATTTCGAGTTTCAAGTGTCTCGAGAATACTATATGAACTTATTCTCGATTTATATATATGTTAAAGATTAATTAATTAATTATTTACTTATTTTGCTAAAAGAACTAATATAATTAGGCAATAGCAAATCTTAGAACCTTTATAACTAACATGGTCATCCCATAGCAAAATTAGACCATGAAGTCATAAATTGTCAAGTGAGGGGTACATATTAAGCTTATGATCAATTACACGTTATTCTATCTTAGTGTAGGTTGTGGCCAAGAAAGGGTTCTATTTGTAGATTTTGTTGAGGTTATGGACTCAATTGGTATAAAAGAAGTTATATTATTCTATCCTATTCTTGGGCAAGTTGATAGCAACTTAAGAGTGCCATTGGCCTGACCTAGGGTTAGTTGGTGGGTTTGGTATTGCCTCTTGGGTTTAGAAAGCTTAGTATTATGACGAATAAGATTGGTTACCCTAGACAAAAATTAAAAACTGTATTTTCTTCTATAGTTTCTGACATAGCTATTTGTTGGACCTTAACATGGCATTGTAAGCTTCACAAGCCACAAGAATCGTGTTGATCGGACATTCGTAGTCAAAGTTATGCATTTTTAAAGTTAATATAGAAAATACTGCAGAAAATCAGTGACGATCGTATCTGGTTTAGCACATTTTTAGAAGCCTTAACAAACCCAAAGTAAGCATATGATAGCTCTTTAGAAATCCTAGATGTCTCCTTTAAATAGGAACTAATTTTTTAACTTTCACACCTACATGGATTATTTTATGAATATTTCTGTAACATTCCATGAACCTACATTTTTTAATATTCTCTAAAGATAAAACCCAGTCTCCCACTTTTCAGTATATGATTGCTGCAACTAAATTACCTTTAATACCACTTAGAAATGTTATTAGAAACTTGTGGCACTTGGAATCCACTCGTTTAGGATTTTTTAACCCAAGTTATGCACATTTGAAGTCTCGCATAGAAACCTTCCAAATGCTGCCAAGTCCTTAAAAATGCAGGATTTGATTTATTAAGAATTGATTTTGAAAGGTTTAGAGTGCTTGGATTAAAGAATGTGATAGCTCGGTATAAGGCTTTTTTTTTATATTTTTCTTTTAACATTGAATTTGCTATTTTTTGTGACAAAAAATCCTAAAAAATGTAATCCGATTGATTAGAATTTAACAGTTAGAAGTCTAATAAAGGAGAAATGTAGTCATTTGTATATCTAGCGTGAGGGAATGAACTCTTGTGTAACCTTATAAATTGTTCTCACGTTTGATGAGAGTATGTAAATTTCCATTATTGTTTTCAAGGAAACGCTTTGTTTATATTTTGTCTTACACAAGTGTTGCAATGGCATATGCATTGCATTTGCATTAGTTACAACTTTTTATGAGCAGTTTTGCACATGACGACCATTGAGATCTTTAGCTTGGACTACGGTACTGAGGTACATGTAGACCTTTGAGCTCTTTTGCTTAGGTTGAGATATGGTAATGATGATGAGTACAGACGTTTTGCAACAAAGTAAGTACAAAGAATGTTTGATTTACTTTCTGTCAATTATATTTATCATTTACTTTCTACCGTTGATTTTTCTATTTAGTTGGCTACATCGGGCATGTTAGGATCGGTGTCTTAAGAATTAAATACTCAGATTGTATTTATGACATTTTTTATTAAATAAATAATAATACAAATATTTTATGTATTAATAATGGTCCTCGTATTACTATCATATTAGTTGAAAAGCACACATGCCGCATGAGTGTATCAAGCATGTTAACAAAAAATTAAAATAAAACATTTTTTGGAGGAAAAACATTTCCAGTAGTTAAAAGAAAAAAAGTTTCAAAAAACAAGAAAAAAAATTTTTGGTTGGAAAATTTAAAAAAAAAATGTTTCACAAAAAGAAACAACGAAATGTTTCAAGTTTCAAGCATTTTGAGAGCATCATGCGAAACTTATTCTCACTTTATATATATATGTTAAAGATTAATAATTGTATGATAGCAAACATGTGATTCGTGGCTATTAGAACCAAATCTTAGAATTAGGCATATATGGAGTTTATATGCGAAAAAATCCAATTCGAAAATTAATAGTCTAAAATATATAATTTGTAGTCTATGTATAAAGTTGGGCACTCCATACATGACAATACTGTAATAGGGATCTATGTCCATTTAGGGAGGTGGTTTATTTTGGTCGTCGAAGCAAATTGACTGCATGGTAGACACTTTTTTGTAGTAGATCTAACAGAGGCCGCATACTGAACTAGACCTAGAGTTGAATTGATTTAATAATAATTCTAGCTAACTTAAATCAATTCTCCTTGTTAATCATTTATGTGTTTTCTTAATCCTAAAGCAGAATCATGACTCTATGTTTGTAGTTTGTATCTTTTGACATGCCAAAGGCATGAATTCTAATGAGCAAAGGCTCCATTGTTGGTATGTTGAAAATGCAATCTATATTTGATGAGAGTATAATCCATAGATACAGAATCCATAGTTCTCCAACCAAGAGTTAATGTTATTCTTTCAAAGACATCATTTAGGTATTGAAAAATACAATGAGGCCTCAGTCATCTGGATACGTATGTTAATTGTATGATATTCCTTTTGTATGTGTTATAAAAAGAATGAATTTTCCAGTAGTGAGATAATGAAACTTTGAGATAAAATAATTAGAAGGTAAAACAAAACTAAGTCCTTCATTTACTTATAGATAACCTATAGGGATACATATAATATGAGAGGTCATGGACAAAGCTTATATTTCAAGAGTCTTGTAATACGTTATATTATCAGGGGTGCATTCAAGTCTATAATGAAAAGGCACTAAAGTTAATAATTAAATGGATAATTAATTAAAGATTAATTTACCTATTATTATTAGAGCTTGATAATATATATCTATCGGGTCCCAATACTAGCTCACGAATTCCTTGACTAATTATGTAGAATAGATTACCATAGATAATACAAGAGGTTATGCCAGACAAATTACTGGACCTATCAGTGCGCAAGCCCAACATTCCAACTGGACTGTGATCGGCGCCTAGCATAGTCCTATTGGATTATGGCGCCTATAGTTGGTGTTGATCTAGGAATTGGTTAAGTAATTATTTAATTAATTAATTTGAATATAATATTAATTATTGAGGTTTTGTGATAATTAGTTATTTGAATAATTAATTTAAATCCTAGTTGAATTTGAATTTAAATAAAGAATAATTATTCATAATTATTTAAATTAGATAATTACCTAGAATAATTGAAATCTAATTTAAATAGAATTATTTAAATAAGAATTATCCTAAATGATATAGATAATAACATAGACCAACATTGTGATTGGTTGTATTTTGAATTCCCCTCCTTATGAAGTTGGCTTGTACACTGTGATAGGGCATAGTTTGATTGGCGTATTAAGCAGATGGAAGAGAGAGAAAAATCTTCTCCTAACTCTGATAGACTTATACCTCCTCATGTAAACTCTATAAATAGATGTATCTCCTCTTCATTTGCATTAAGTTGGAAAAGAGTACTATTGTGCATCTTTCAGAGGGAAAAAAATAGAAGAGAGTCTGTTGTGTGTTTCTACTGAGTTGTGCCCACACAACACAACACACAACAACTAGTAAGAGAAAAGGATCAAAGATCTAACGGTAGAGATTCATTATTGAAGACGTGTTCAGTCAAAAGTGTTGTTTCTAGTCTCCAAATTATATGTTAAATGAGATTTCATTTATTGTTTATAGCATCATAAGTTAATTTTATGAGTGTTCTTTAAATTTTTAAAATTTCGCTGCGTCATCGAACCAATTATTCCAAGAGGATAAGTGTCTTAATTCGACTAGACCTATTCCTTCGGAAAGGAAGGGGAATTAAGTTGACTTCTCTATAGCGGTGATGGCCCATGGAATGGTTGAGATACACCTATTTTATGTATTCTAATGTATATAGACTGCAACATAAAAAGACTCAGAGATCTCAAGAAATATGGCCATGTATGAAAGCCTCGAAAGAGCTTCAAGTTTGTCTGTTTTTATATTTTTTGCTGTCAAATAATTTGGAGTCATTTTATTGTTGTCATTCTCGTTCCTCTCTTCTGAGCATTTTGCTCACCCTTTTTTCAGGTTATAGCAGTAAATTTACAGCGAGTCTTGGTACAGTCTTTGATGTTATCGAATTTCAAGAAGGAGGTGTCAAGTATTTATTGTTATTTAATTTTAAGTTAAAATGTATCATATGTATAAGAACTATATTGACACGATAATGTCCTTAGTTTATATATTTTGAGAAAACACCACGTTTTGGATTGTTCTTGTTATTTTCACCTTAAAGACCCTAAGTGTATATTTTTATTTATTTGTGAGAAATTATATATTTCTAGATTTGGACTTGTTAATCCGTTTTATTTATTTTGAGTCATACTCCCCCCAATTATGTGGTGTTATAAGTGTGCCTCGTCGTTGTAGGAGTTGCTAGATCCACGTGGCTCATGACAGTTCCTATCGAAGTCTGTCAATCTCTCCCGTGCCATAGAGGATTGGGTAAATTGACTTGAAGCTTACACTCATCGTTCTGAGTTCTACAGGTATGGCGGTGTCAATCACAGATCGGAGGAAGGCGGAGAACGATGATAGTAGCAACGGTCGGAATATGCAACAATGGCGATGGTGTTCTGACAATTTCCTTGTTGGGAAAGTGGTCAGGTTTTGTTCGCCTCGTTGCCCTGATCCCATAGGAACTAAATCACGTTGATTAGATGTTGGACGACGAAGATATCATGATAGAAAGTTTTGTTATTTTAGGAGCTTTCGTAACGATTACGAGGGCTATAGATTGAATTAGTGTCGGCACAACATGTCGCTAGACTCAAGTCACTGAGAGCTTCCTTTTGGTGCAAGGGGGGTCAAAAACGAACACCAAAAACTCCAACGAAGTTCTTGGCTGTGAGCATAGAAAAAAATGGAGGAAGAAGAAAGAAAGAAAGAAAGAAGGCTAAAATCTAATTGGCTATGGGAGAAACGGTGGGATCTAATTGGGTGAAGGGAATAATGAGTCCAATTGGTGAGAAAAGTGTTTCGACTCAGCCCCAAAGTTCAAAAATTCAAATTTGTGCCAATTAATGAGAAATTTGCAATTGTAAAATTTTTGAATGTCACAAGTCAAATTTTTCGGTATTACAAGAGTTTTTGAATTCCATCTACTTTGTCTTAAGATCAACTGTGTGCCTACCTTGATGTTGATTGAGGTAGTATCCCTACACATAGTTCTACCACTAACTATTGTACTTTTTTAAGTGATTCTCGCATGTATTGGAAGAGGAACAGGCAAGACGTTTCTGAGCCTTCCATAGAGGCAGATGCTGTGCCGTGGCTTTTGTTTCTTAGAAGATTGTTTGGTTAGTCTAGCTTATTGCAGATATGAGTGTTTTTCTTTATCGATCTACTCCTTCTGTATTGTGACAACTAGAGTTCTATTCTAATTGCACACAATTTAGTTTTTTATGAGTCAATTATGCATACTGATTTTGACTCAACACAACACTATTCTAGTGTGGACTCTCTTTTGGGTCACATTGTATAATTTAAGACAATTAGAAGAACCAACCCCACATACTTCAACTTCTTAGAAGTAAAACCACAATGAAAAGTTACAGTTTTTTTAATCATATTTGTTTACGTATTTCTTTTCATTTTCAACTTGTGGTGTTCCTTTTTGGTCTTTCTAATACATTTGCAGTAACAAGTGTGGAATTATCTCTCATCCAACCTATGAGAAAATGTCTGACCGATCGGTACATTGAATGAAGCCATAGGATTGTAGATGGACAGTCATGATTAGTTGAGAGTTATCTAAATATTTAGGCTACTAGTTTACTAAATAATCTGCTAAATTAAATAATATGAAAAGACATATTAAAAGCATTAATTTAAGAAAGGAAGAAAGAAACATACGTCACACATAGAGCTTGCCCCTCCTTTTTCTTTTGATGAATATAAAACCAACCATTAAAGAAACCACGGGAAAGTGCAAAAAGTACGTTATGAATTTCAACAAAATCTCATATATGCTCTTGTGTTTTTGATAATTCAAAAAGTGTATCTCATGTTTTTACACTATTCCAAAAATATCCCCTAACTGGTTTCAAAAGAAATAAAATATAACTCTTCACTTTGTTAAATTGTTGAAAATAACATAAATGTCCTTAACGATCAATAATTAAACATTACCTTAAACAATCGAAATTAAGAACTTAAATTTAGAAAGAAAAAGTAAAACAAATTTAATAAAGTAAACTGTGTTTTTAAAAAAAAATAAAACTTAATAGGTCATATTAGTCTACCTGCATAGAATTTACACCTTTACGACATCTATAAGTGCTGGTCAGGGGCAGAATTACACACGGAAGGCCTCCTACCCCTAAACTTTTTTTTCTTTCAATATCGTATATAAAATTATATAAAAATTACTTTCCACCTCTCCTACAATCCTATTCAGCCTCCTCCCAAAATTTTATATCTTATTTATTTAATTTTTCTTGATAACATTAGCATATGTATTGTCCTTCTGACTAAATTTTCTGGCTCCGCCTCTAAGGCTAGTCAAATTTGAACTTATAGAACTGGCTAAGTCCTACACTGGATCCTTCTCTATAGTCGTCCACACTAGCTCCTTTTTCTTGATTTTATTTATTCTTAAAGGGTTATTTTTTAAGAAACATAGGGGATAAGTTTTGTTAGACTATCAAAAACACAAAGACAAATGTTTGATTTAACTACAACTTAGGGGATTTTTTTAGATTTTCTTAAAAAACCACCGCCACAATGACAAGAACAAGCAAAAGAACGGGAACGGGAGAAAAAATGACTTGTGGCAACAATGACAATGGAGAAAAGTAGTGAATCTTAAACTGATCCACCAAGAAAGAAGAACACTACTAGCAATAATAGTGGAGGAGAGAAGAGTGAGGCAATGTCCCAGCTTGCCTTGGAGGGTAGCTAATATTCACAGATGGGTTGGGCTGTCTTCTCACGACGGTCAAAGCCATCGTCAATGACACGTCTCTTTCTCTGATTTTTTGCCAATATCGCTAATTCCTTTGGCTTCAATGCCAATAATGTTGATAAGATGATGCAAGAGATCCTCAAGGACTACAATTTTACCTGCACTTAGAGTTGGATTATTCACTAAATAATCTCCCAAATTAGAAAGAAAAGAAAAAGACTTTGTTTTCTTTTTTTTTTATTTAAATTTTATTTGTGATGAATTTGCTGCAAGAAAAATCACTTTTAGAGATGACATTTTCAGAGACAAATCTAATTTGGTCCCTAAAAGCTTGTTTTAGAGACTAAATACAAGTTAGTCTCTAAATCTTTTGTCTCTTTTGAACTTTTTTGTTAATTTTTCTTTAGAGACGAAACTTCTTGTCTTTAAGTGAAGTATTCGGAGATAAAATATAAGAAAAAGTTTCTTGCAAAAAGTTCGGCGGGAAGCATTTTAATATTCAGAGACGAAACATTTTCATCTTTACAAAACATTTATAGAGACAAAAAAAAAAAATTGTTTCTAAATTGTATTATTGTTATATTTTAGACGAAACAATATTTGTCTTTTAAAGTAGTTAAATATGATTCAAAGACAAAATTACGATTTGTCTCTAAAGGATTTGGAGGGAGGATAGCCCACCAAAATAAAATTTCGCACAAAAAATATTTAGAGGGAAAATTTGCATATTCAAAGACAAAAGTATTTGAGACAAAATAATATTTGTCTCTTAAAGTAGTTAAACCTGATTCAGAAACAAAATTACGATTTTGTTTCTAAAGGCTTTGGAGGTAAGATTTTTCATTATCAAAAAATTTCCTAAAAAATATTTTAAGGGAAGATTTCCTTATTTAGAGACTATATTTTGTCTCTAGAAATTATTTTTAGGGACAGACCATGACATGGTCTCAGCAATCACTCAAAAATACCTTTAGGAACAAAATAATATTGGTCTCAGAAATTCAACAAGCTTGTTTTAGAGACAATTTTGGTTCATCTATAATAATTTGATATTAAAATTTTGATTACTTTGCTCTTCTTTTTTTTTTTTTTGAGTTAAATGCTAAACATTAATCGAAAACAAATTTATATTTTTTACTCGCAACTGTAATGCTATATAAACGGTGTCTATATAATGATTATGTTTTTGGATTTATGGTTTTTTTTTCCAGTTATTAGACATTTTATACACAGTAAAAGAAACAAATTTATATGTATATCATGTATATATAAATATATATCAGCAAACAAATTGTATATATTTTTGACAAAATATAATTGCAACATAGTTTGATAGACAGTCATTTTTGTATAGCAAAACAAATTTAAAAAATAAAATGCTAAAAGAAAGTGGGTATACCGTTATTTTTTTTCTTTTAAAAGAGTAACTAGGTAAATATACTAGAGAGTGGCACAATTATAATAAAAGGTAAAACAAAAGTTTATAATTATGCTTTATTTTTATTATGAAGTATAATAATACATCGCAAGACGAAAAATAGAGAATGATAAAAAAAAGTGACAAAAAAAGTAACTCTAGCTTCTCTATTCAAAAAAATTGCTTTTAGTTTAATGAATTTATAGACAGCGGGGTTTTCTTGATAAATTATAGTGAGCATTTTGGAGAATAAACCTCAACCAAATCAATGTTATTTAGCAAACCCAAATCTTCGTTTTTTTTTTTTTTTGGTTTCTTTTTTTCTATTTTTCTGCCAAATTAGGAAGTAAAAAAGTTTTTTTCATATGTTTTTTTTATGTGCTGAATTTTTTAGCTCGCAATTTGGAGAATAAAGATCAGCACCAAAATCCAAATCCATGTTCTTCTCAAGCCCAAATGGTGAAAACACTCCTCTTCTTATTACTCTATCCCTTTCTTAATGACTTTTTCAATTCGCCTTTTGGTTTCCCGTAATTGGAGCTGCAATGTTAGCTGTTTTCATGAGCTGCTGAGTTAGCTTATGCACTTTTTAACTTCTTTTTTTCTTAAAAAATGCTTGAGTTTCGAATTAAGCGATTGTTTGCTGGATTGAGCAGAGATATCTTATTGGATGTGGTTGTGAGGAAGACAATCGATGAGGATGAGAAGAAGTGTTTGGACCAAAAATTCGTATTAATTAATTGGTATATATTGACATACATTGCATTTTCTATTGGTATTAGAAACAGTCATCAATTGGATTATCTTTAATGCAAAATGTCAACACTAATATTATATTTACCATCAAAAAGTCTAATTGGAAGAATAGTGAGAACTGTTGATTCAAACCCTTTCACTGTAGTATGTTAGAGCTTTACACTATAGCAATTTTTTTATTGTTACTGTAGCATGTGAGAGCTTTACACTGTTTATAACTGAAAAAGTGATGGGAGCCCCCTTCCAAACACCTGGTAAAAA
The DNA here is from genome assembly GCA_025403435.1 of Artocarpus heterophyllus. NCBI lineage: Eukaryota > Viridiplantae > Streptophyta > Magnoliopsida > Rosales > Moraceae > Artocarpus > Artocarpus heterophyllus. The sequence continues at coordinate 11,853,258 of CM046340.1, read as the reverse complement.
TAATATATTTAAAGAGTCATGTTTATCTTTTGATATAATTATTAAACTCTAAAACTTGTAACAGTAAACTTTTAATATTAAAAGAAGAGTTATTAATACTAATGGCCTTTAAATTTTAGTGTGTACTTCACTTAGTCCTTTGAACTTTAAAAATCATCATTTTACTCTCCGAACTCTCAAAACTACTCATTTTGCCCCTTAATTTTTAATATTACTATTTTGCCCCGGAACTTTTAAAGCTCCTCACTTTGTCTCAATTTTCCATTCAAATAGATGAAAATAAGCTCGCGTGCGCACATGGGTCATCTGTAAAGATAAAAAATGAAATTTTATCACCCTTAAGTTTTATAATACGTTTACACTCTTACTTGACGCCCTTTATTTTTTATCTAAACTCTCATTTAGCAAAGGTTTGCCTGCATATTTTTTCACATTTTTAATATGTAACTCATTTAATAAGTCAACATTGTCAACAACATCTAAATTTGAATACTAAAAAAATAAATTACGTATTATAAAGATGAAAAGATATCGGCGAAAAATATCAAGAATAAATATGCATACAGACTCTTCTTAAATGAAAGTAAATAAAAAAAGTTAATGAGAGTGTAAACTTGAAACAAAACCTAAAAGTAATAAATCTCATTTTTGTCCTTTATAAATGACCCATGTACGAATCACATGGGTTTAATTCCTATTTATACAGAAAGTCAAAAAATTAGGAGACAATGTGAGAAGCTTTGAGAGGTCAAAGGCAAAATGGTAATTTTTAAAATTCAGAGGTCAAAGTAAGGAGTTTTAAAAGTTCAGGGTTAAAGTGATGGTTTTTAAAGTTTAGAGAGCAAAGTGAGAGAGACCCTAAAGTTTAGGAGCCATTAGTATCAATAACCCTTAAAATAATTAAAAAGTAAGAATTTTGTCGTTATTAAACAAAAAAAAAAGTCAATCTATTAACCAATAAGAATCAAGTGCTAAATTTGGTATAGCATTAAAAATGACATTATATTGGAGAGTTTTTTTAACATTCAAATGTTAAATTTATCATTGACACATTAATTTTGTATTGTATTAAAGATGCTCTTAGAAGAGTGATATATTGTTCTTCCAGTGTTACAAGTATACAGCCACTAACCCATTTCAACAGACACGCGCGCTCCACAATGTTACATACCACTTTTATTCATACTAGTTACCAGCCCTACTCTGCACCTTGCAATTTCGTTTATTATTCTCCGAATAATTTATTTTAGTTAAAAAAAAAAAAGTAGCTAAGGGAAAAAATTTAGTAAGGAAAATTTAGACAATAAATTATTTATAGAGTGCATTAAAAAAGTATTCGAGAGGGTTGTATGACAAAAACATTTAGGTAAGAACCAATCTGAGAATAAACTATTTGAGGGAAGCTATTAAGGAAAATTACGAGGGCAGCAGTTGGGAAAAAATTGACTAAAAAATGTTTAAGTAATCACGTTATTAAGAAAATTTATTTTAGCAAGAGTACATTAGACAGAAAAAAGTTTAATAAGGTTCATTAAAAACATATGATTCAAATAAGAAACAAAAAGCTAATGGATCAAAATGCACGCATTCGTTTTGTTTAAATGTGTTTGTGAAAGAGAAAGCGTCCGAATGTGATAAATAACGCAAATATTTTTTTAAGGAAAAAATAGTCAGCAAAATGATATAGAATATTGATTAGGATGTATTATGAAAGGAAAAAATAGTAGTTAAGAGGACCTGCTCAAAAAATATTTGAATACTTAATTTTGTTCTATCATATTGTTTGTAAATAGAAAAAGAAGGCTCTCTGCTCATGTCAGCCAAAAAAAAAGAAAAAAAAAAACTAACTAGCCTTTTTTAATGTCGCTGCTCCTTAGGTTTGCATCTCAAGGTAGTAGTCCAGTGTTAACTTCGGGTGGGTCACTGGAATCCTTACCCTGATATCTGTCTCTCTACGGTTACATGGAGGACAGGCTATTGATGGGGGTGGTGGATGGTGTTTCCAAGAGTCAGCTATGGCAGCATGGTGCTTGCAGGGGGAAAGCTGGAGCTCTTTCGGCCCCTAATTTCGGGCAAGCGGTGCTCTATCAGTGTTGCTTTTTCGGGGCTTTGGACTCGCTGTCGTTGCATCGTGTTTTGTGGTGCACGTACTTTGGTTTGTGACTGTTGCTGGCAGCAAGTTTCACCCCCACATAGCTAATTGGTGACTTACCCCCTGTTTGGCATTGTGGTGGGAACCAATTGTTACAGTGTAAAGCTTTCACATGCTACAGTAAAAGTGGTTCCCACCACCTTCCAAACACCACCTTATTAGTCGTCCAGCCTGCCCCTTATGGTGCCTCTTTTCCAACCTCATGTGAACTCGAAGGCTGTTCCATCATCGGTGGTGTTACTCACGTGGTTCCGGATTTCTTTCTTCTTCTTCTTCTTTTGCAGTAAAGGTGATTTTGAATTCATTGTTTGTTTGTATTTGTGTGCTTTTGTCATGTGTTTAGGTTTGTTTTGTGACAAGAGGAGTGATTTTCCCACTCTTCAGATTAGGTTGTGGTTGTAGTTCGTAGGATTTGTTTCTTTGTGATGTGTGTGGCCTTAGTGACATGGATTATTGTTAGACAAATTGGTTTGATGATGTAACAGAATTTTAACCCTTTTTTTTATTTAATCACCATGAAAAAACTTATGATGCTATAAACAATAATTTTAATTTAATTTAACGTACCAGTTGGAGACTAAAAACAACAATTATGACTGAACAATTCTTCAAAAATGAATTTGTACTGTTAGATCTTTAATGTTCTCTTCCTTTAGATGGTTGGATGTGTGGGCACAACTCAGTAAATCTCTACTACAACTATACTCCTTCCAACCACTCAAGTGCTGAAGAACCAAGATTACTAAAAATGAGCAATCTAAGCTCTACTCTCAAATTTGCACTTCGGCAGTCTAAGAATACATGGAGATCTCAGGTCTCCATTTTTTAGAAGTATGAGGAGGAATCATAGGTCCATTAAGAATCAAAGAGATTATTTTTGTCTACCCCTTGTCTGATAAGGGCACCAACCAATGGCTGAGGAATTCAAAATCTCCAACTTATGACACTGTAGGGAATTTATTATTTTCACCATTAACCAGGATAATTCCAATTCAAATAATTTCAATTTAAATTAGAAATCATAATCTAATTAAAATAATTGTAAATAATTATTTATAATTCAAATTCAACTAGAATTTAAACTAATTATTCAAATACCAAATTTAATAACTAATTATTCAAAAATCTCAATTTTGAATTTGAATAATTATTTTTAGAATTAATTAAATAATAGTTCATAAAAAATTAGCAGAGTATGGCACCACCCGCAACAACAAGCCTGTGCCTATTGTTAGTCTAATCCTAGACTATGTACTACCCATCCCATTCGACCCCATGGTCTGACTCACATATACTTCCATCTTCCTACAGTAATCTATATTTATATGATCTGTCATGAAGGAATTAATGAGCTAGCATTGAGACCCAATATATATACCCAATATATATATATATATATATATATATATTATTAAGCTCTAATAATAACAAATAAATTAATCTCTGATTAATTATCTACGTAATTATTAACTACAATGTCACCCCGCTGTAGACCCGAAGTTGCAATCTTTGATAAATTTGATAATATACCATATTACACAACTCCTTAAATATAAATCTTGTTCATTACCTCTCATATTATATATATCCCCATAGATTATCTATAATTTGACGAAGGACTTAGTCTCGTTTTATCTTCTGATTATTTTATTTTAAAGTTTCATTATTTCATTATTGGAAAATTCATTCCTTTTGTAACACATACAAACAGAATATCATTCGGTTACTATACGTATCCAGATGACCAATGTCTCGTTATATTTTTTGATACCCGAATATGTCTTTGAAAGGACAATATTGACTCTTTTTTAAAGAGCTATGGAATCTATGTTTATGGATCATGCTCTTATCATATATAGGTTGCATCTCCAATATATCAGCAATAGAGCATTTGTTCATTGAAACTTCTGCCTTTGGCATATCAAAAGATACAAGCTACAAACATGGAGTCAGAAATCTACTTTAGGATCAAGATGACACATAAATGATTATAAAAGGAAAATTGATTAAGTGAAACAAAATTATCATCAAATCAATTCAACTTGAGGTTTAGTCTAATGTGCAACCAACACTAAGGGCCCGTTTGATTCGAGTATTTGAATAAAGATTTAAATTTTTGTGAGAAAAAATACTGTAACAAAATAATTCGAACGTGATTCGAGTATCGAAAGTATTCCAACCAAACAACCCTACCATATCAATATGTTTGGAGTTAATCAGCTCTGATGACCAAGATAAGTCGCCTCCCTAATTGAACGTTGATCCCCATTACAGTCTTGTCATGTATAACAACTCTATACATAGCCTACATACTATGTAATTTAGACTATTCATCTCCGGATCGATTATGTTAGCATATAAAACCCATATATACCGAGTTGTAATTTTTTATTTTAATAGTCAAAGATCACATGTTTGCGAATATATAATCATTATTATGAAAGTAATTTGAAGACGACTATTAGTACATGAAATATTCGCATAATTATTTATTTCATAAAAAATGTCATAAATATAATTAAAGTATTTATTTCTTAAGGTACCAATCTTAATAGTTACTTTTTCTTGTTCAATTTGATTTTTCCATCAACTGTTAAGAGTTTGTTGAAACAGCCTTATGCTTGCTTGAAATATGTTGTACCTATTTGATTGTCCGGAGTTGAAACTCAGTACACGCTTTCTTGTTTGAGTGTTTCATTCAAATTCACTGGTGGAGCCGATTTGATTGGGATTAAAGTCATCTTATGCCTTAAGGTCACTTGTGTCGATCTTAGCCACTCTTTGATTTCTTGGAATGTGATATCCCTTTAGTATAAATAAATTAGAGGGAATGGTATTTACGAGGCAAATAATTAAAAGTGACAATTGGAAAAAAGAACATATTCAGGTAGGAAAAAAAATCTAAAAACTAAAATGATAAAAATAAAAAAAAAGCTTAATATGATCAAATTTGAGAAACGCGCTTAGTAAAATAATATTTCAGCAGGATGTAAAATAATATCATAAGGAAAAATTGAAAGTATTCTTGTGATACACATTTTATGACAATTAATAACGTAAACACGAAAATATATAAGATATCAAAGGGAGAGCATAAAAAAAACACATGTGTGATAAAAATAAAAATAAAAATGAAGTGTTGAAAATACAAATAAAAAGAGTGAAAAAACAAAAAATAAGAATAAAGAGAGGAACAAAAAAATGAAAAAAAAAGGAAAAGGAAAATATGAGAAGCAAAAAAAAAAAAAAGGGGGTTGGAAATGGGAATAATGAATAAAAGAAAAAAAACAAAAAAAGTTAAAAAAAAAAGTTGTTGGTCGGGGTGCATTTCAAAATTAATGACGGGCAAAATAACGTTCCATTCACCGACCCATGTGTCATAAGTGGTGGGGGAAATGGTGCTAAGCGCCTTTTATATATGTTATGATTATATATAGTCATTCCATGCATTATGCCTATAATGATATTTGTTACAATGTTGTCCTATTCTTGATTTTAGGACTTCTAAATTGTCTTTTATGAATTTTCAATTACTTATGAATAGAGCTATCCACCCTTAAACTGATTATCATGTAATTTCTCAACTATCTCTGAAGCATGAACAGGTGTTGTACAAAGCACAAAAACTTTTAATATAGGTGTTGATCCAGTCCACAGCCAAAACCTAAGAAGGATGCAACGTATTTTCGTGCATTTCATAATTCACCAACAAAACCAACATATTGCCTTAAGGTTATGTTGAACATTCGGGTGCCTTGTCTACAACTCTTACCGGAATCACCGGAATCGAGTCCCACCATTCTTTGAGTCGTCTGTTACCTTGGCTACTTCCCAAGATCTGCCCTGCATTTGATGTCATGGCGAATAGATACACGACGGCGCCCATCACAATATATTTCGTCGGAATCACCGCTACTATTATAGCCAGCCCGCTTAATGCCATCACCACCATATCTGCATGCTGCAAGCATGAAGAAAGTGTTTGTCAAAATGCAACAGAAGTGAAGCGAAAACTCGTAGAGAACTCTTGTTTGTAGGTTACTAGTGTATTTCTTGATCAATCAGAACTATATGTAGTGTTGGTTGATTTAATAAATTAACTTACAAAACTAGATCAAAAGTATGTCGCTTTTTCTTGGAAAGATGAAATTTAGAGATGAAAAACATTTACAATGAAATTTAGTTCCAAAGATTTGGAAGAAAAAGTTCCATTCTCCTCAGGGCACCAGGCATTATTTGACAGTCAAATCAATGCTTTTCACACGCTTCCATAAGAACCACAAATGTCCTGCTCCTATATGTTTTTCTATCAAGTTATTCAAAGCTTTTCACCTATGGCATTATAAATTTGGAAGACGAAAATGGTTGGAAATAGATCCCAACACGATTACCTTACGGGCCTTCGAGATGAATACTGACCGCATCTTCAATAGCGTTATGTTTGCCGTCTGCACCAACTCATAAATTGTCCGCAATCCATGTTGAGCCGATACCATGCTTTCCATTGTGGTCTGGTCGGAAGCTCTACAAACCAGTATCTCATTACACTGCTCACTCATTGTTTTTTTTCTTGCCCAAATCATCTTTGCCATAACCCAAAACAAGAAAACCGCTATTCCCTTGCCAACCCACTCGCTGCATTGAAAAAAAATATATTTTATCGAGCACCATGTCTATAAAATTTCACTCTTTCTTCTCAAGAAACCAAATGCAAAAATTCAAAACATGACTTCTTTGTTGTGGCATGTTGTAGCGACTTGTATTACATATGGTCATATTACAATTCGCCGAAATGAAAATGACTTACTTGTAGGCAATCATCAAAGATGCTGCAATTACAAGAAGAGTGGTTGCCGGTCTTTCCCACATTAGGACATGTTGAAACCAAGTCAAGACTTTTTTGAGTGGATTTAGTAGCTCCTACACCATAGAATAAAGTTAAACATCCATGAGGTCTCCAACATAAGCAAGTGTGATAAATCTTTTTGAGTAAATAGATGAGGCAGTGTTTAGCTCCCAAAAGAAGGGGTTTTGTGAAACCAGCCTTTTTCTCTAATTAGGTTAAAACAACTGTTCTTTCCTAGATATTTTCCCCCCTTTCAAAACGAGAATGAAGTCAAAATCAAGGAAATAGCCATCCTAGAGTTCTACATAATAGGTTAGATACCTACTATCAAGACAAAAATGCTATCGATTACTCCTCCTTCCTTCATTTCCTCAGTGGTAGCTTTGGCAACAGCAATGTCCTTTTCTGCCTCTCTAGATTTATTTATAGCACTTTCCAGTGATGATATGTTGTCAAGTGGACCACTTAAACATTCTTGGCCTGCTTTGTCTGCTTCCACACCTGAGATAATTGATTCTCTTGCATTCATACGCCTAAGCAGTGAGGTAGCACTGCATGGATGCCTGCTATTCACCTTTCGAAGACTCTCAGCAAGCTTCTCGAGTACATAGTCTCCTTTTGCAATTTCATCAAACAAGGCAAAAATTAAGAACTTCGTCGGCTCAGGGGGTGATATCCTTAGCATTTCTCTTGCTGCGTGGAGTCTTATTATACCAAGTATTGTCCTTGCGTGCATCTCCCATGCTTGGATTGGGCATTTCAGGTCAAATGTGGACAAAAACCGGTGCAAAAGCAGGATTTCCTTTGTTAATGCAAGCCAATGATTGCGTCTTGTGGAACTTGTTAGCTCTGGAAACTCGAGTACAATTCCCTCAGGCCTGCAAAATTCCAAAAAAAAAAAAAAGGGAAAACAAAATCAAAATAACAAGGACAATAAATTTGTTGATTCACTTTCATTCTACACTATCCCAATTGGCTCTTCTAATAATTTCCACCTTCAAAAAAATTGAAAGAAAGAATACTTCAATGCAAATAAATCCAGCATTTACAAATTTTTGTCCTTTAATACAACTTACAACTCAGATGACTCATAGATAATGGCCTTGTCGAAAAGCGGGACGCCCCAAGGTCCCGTAGCATCAGGTTTGACACTCTGCTCAATGTTCTTTGAGAAGTCAATTTTCAGTGCATCTTCGTATGTTATCACCCCAGAGGCCTCAAAGTAAAGAGCATAGTTGGTTAATGTAAGTCTACCTGGAATCAACCCCTAATTAACCGTTAGAAAAACCCAATCAAATTTATCACTCAACATAAATGCATTCGAATTCAGTTCTACAAATCACAAACCAGGCCAACTTGTTGCGCCAATGTGGCGTATTACTCTCTGTGAGCTAGCAGTTCCCTCTACATGCAATATGAATTCATCATCACCTAGCTCCACACCTTTTGGTGCTGCCTGTTTTTGCAAGTGTTTTATGGACCTACAAAGTTGCAAGAAAACCACAACTCTGAAGACGAATTTGTGTGAATAGCCATTTCGAATTAATACATACAGAAGCATTTACACTACTCTATTTTGGTCGATCATGTTTAAAGACTTTAGCCACGGCAAAACCCATTTCTACAAAAAAGCAAAACAATATATATAAGGCAGCCAAATTTCAATACGGGCAAGTTTTGACAAAGTAGTGTACAAAACATCTAATATATATGAACGACTTCTTTTAGTTTCAAATCATAATCTAAATGGATTCTTTAGTAACATAACTTGTTTACAGACGCCCCTTCAAGTAATTTTAAAATATGTATAAAAAACTGCAGAAAGAATTACTGGTCAATCTCCTTTAGAAATTTGTCGTAAGCAGGAAAATGAAGCCAGTTCCTTGTAGGTGCTGTTAGAGTTTCGAAGGTAAATCTCCCGTTAGCAACATCTGCAACTAGTGGAACCAACGATCCCAACCATACATATGCATCTTCCCCAACACTTGGCTCATCATTAATCTGCAGAAGCCATGTTGGGAAAATGAGTAAGAGGGTGGTAATTTAACCAACTCTAGCACTCAATAATCAATGAAACTACTTACTTAAGTTGTATATTCAATTCATTAAGTCTAGAATAGCAATGCAGATTCTTAGTTTTATCAAATTTGTGCATAATTCCCTAAACGATCTCTAGCTATGTGAATTTTGTCATCAAGTTCAGATAAATAATGCAGATATTTCAAGAGTGTTTGAAAAAATAGTTCAAACTGTGAGTTAAAACTATAAATACTATGACATATAAGAGCCTTATATAGTAACCAATGGTAAAGCCAAAATTTTTATTCAGTAGGAGCACTATAGAAAAAAAAAATAGAGGTGATATTTGGTTGCATGAATACATAATTATATATATTTTGTTATTGGATGGTGGCATATTTACAATTTTTTCTTGTAAAATGAGTACACAATAGTCTTTATAATTTTTTTTCCATAAAAAAGGGAATTTTTTAAAATTTTAGGGCCAAAATTTAAATTTAAAAAGTTGAGAGGGCATTCATTTGCCATTTACTATACCATACTTTTATTTTACATTATAGCATATAAAAGCTTTACACTAGTCATAATAAAAACTATAAATTCTAACTAAGTTGTCAAATGCCCTTACGCTGATTAGACATAATTTGTCCACATTTGATATCTACATGAAATTAATTGTCCTAAAAAAGCAATACAGATTCTTATTAATAGTACACGTTGGATAGTGAAAAGTAATGAGATTTCTAGCTTACAAGAAGAGGCATGATGTCTGAATAGAAAAGCGGAATGTCATCGTCATGTTCCGAAGTAGTTTTCGGAGGTGGTCTCTTCCTGTCTTCTCTTTCCTTTGCTATATTTTCCTGCAAAATCAAGAGTGTACATAAAAGAAAACAATATACAGAAACAGACCAGCAAATTCAAGAACTTGACAAATAAGGAGATGAATAAAAATTATTGACAACCAGATGATCGTTCACCTATACAGTCTAAAGACAAAAGTACTTTTGAACATTAATAATGCTAGCGTTCTTGCTCAAGATGAGATGAATTTTGGGCAGCATTATATATATATATACACACACACACTTGGTTATTGCCTTTCCAACACAATTCTTTTATGCCATTAAACAACTAATTTAGAAAAGTGTAAATAATTGCTTTGGAGGGAATAGAGAGTCACGTTAATTACCTGTGTCAAATTTATTACATACTTACTAATGTACAACACAAAAAGAAATATACAAATGTACCGTACAACACTCTTCCTCGGCAGAGGTGGGCATTTCCCAGGCAAGCATGATATCGAAGGTGAAGCGGCTAAATGACCCATCTTCGATCTTTTCAACTACTTTTTGGCATAACTCCTTCACTGCCTTTGCGCTGCAAAATTCCACAAATTTCTTCGAGTAGCGCATCCCGCTGGCACCATTCTCGTCCTTCCAAACTAAACTTTCAAACTCCTCGACCAATTCCTCCACCGAACTCCCCACCTTCCTACAATCAGAGCCGAGCCCGAAAAATTAGTCGGAGACAGGAACGTGACTAAATTAATAAGACGTGGTAAATAAAAAGATGTAGAACCTTAAGCGGCGTTATACAATTTTACAAGAAAAAAGACAAGTTTAATAAAAGGGTTATTCTCACCGATGCCTTGAACTTTAATCTCATCCTTATTTAAACTTTTAATAATCTTAATTTATCTCTTAAACGTCAAATTATTCCCATTTTAACCTTTTTGCTAAATTTTTTTATAAAAACAGATAAAATCCCCCACTTGATTATTAACTTGATCCAATTTTTCCATCTATTTTTAATAGATTTGCAAAAACCGATTAAAAAAGTCTATTTGACTGCAATTAATTCCATTTTTCAGCCTATTATTACTCAAAATTCTAACAAAAGTGCTAAAGTGAGAACTAATTCAATATTCAATAAATAAAATAAGGAATTTTAAAGTTTAAAAAGCAAAATTCAGAATGACTATAACGAGCCGGACGTAAGTGAGAATAACCCTTAGTAAAACTTCATATATAAAATTAAAAAAATAAAAATTTATAGGCGACCGACGCCGTCATCTATAAATAGCTCCTATCAGCCTACAAAATATCAATCAAAAGTCTGACAAACATTCATATAAATGTACAAACTTTTTGTCCCATTTCATGAATTTCAATCTAAGAAAAAAAAAAAAAAACTGTCAATGTGATGATCATGTATTACCCGGCGCATTGTTGAACGACGTCGTTGGCGATAGAGGAGAGGTGTTTTAATCTTGTTCCGGCCATGATCTCTTCTCTTTTGCTTGACCATGTACAGGGAAACATTGGAAACTGAATTTTATAGGAAGAAAGATTAAGATGCTGTCGAGAGATAGAGAGCAAGAGGAGGAGTGAAATGTGTTTGCGTAGAAGGTTGCCACGTTTGGATGGTCATGCAACGTAACAACTGTTACATGCCTCCTCATTTTTCTCATCATGTACCTTGCCGGTTGGGTCCCTTTTTAAGCACGTGCTTTATTTGTTGAAATTTTTTTTATTCTTCTCTAAAATGCACGTATTTAGCTTTCAAATTACAATTTTATGGCTCTTACGTACTATAATATAAAACATATAGAAAAAATTAAGTTGAATAATTTGTTTTATAATCTTTTTATAATAAATGATTTTAATTTTTTAAAATTAAATAAATAATCATTTATTAATGATAAATTAAGTTTAAAAGTTTATTAGTATTAAATTCGATAAATTTAAATTTACATTAATAAACAGTTATTTACTTAATTTTAAAAAGTTATATTTATTTATTTTAAAAATAATTTTAAAAAAACTATTTACTTTTATGTTCTAAACAATAATATATAATATAAAATTTTTAAATACTATATTATATTATTTAAACTTTATTTTTGGGTTGAAAACCAAATACCGTACAAACAAACAAGAGAACCATCGACTTTAATGTACTAAAGATCAAAGATATTTGTTCTTTTTAGTGGATCAAAAATGTAATTTTGAATAGAGTTTTATGAACTACAGAAACAAAAACAGGACAATCCAAAAACAATTGGTCTACCTTTTTTTTTTTTTTTTTTTTTTGCAAATAAAGAAGCTTCTGCGCCATTTAAAAAAAAAAAAAAAACAAATAATTGTCGTACGTGTTTAATTTACTGTATCAACAACCAATCTCTTTTGTTTCTAATCCCAATAAAAAAATTAAAAAAAAGGTAATCTCGAAGGAAGAAAGATAATCGTGTATTGATTTACGAATCACTTTCATTGGCGTATCAGCGAGTCTTTTACAAGAACCTGCTTAATCGGTTAGTCTTCAACTTTTTTTAAAAAATATAATTTGATCCTTAATTTATTTTTTTATCAGGTATAACCGTTAAAAAGGTATAATTTATTCTTTTATTGTTATTTTTAGATAAAAAAAAAAAGTTTTCAATATCATTTTTAATCAAAATTATTAAATTACCTTCAAATAAATCAACAAAATTTTATTTTTGAAAAAAAGTCACAAACTTTTATTAAAAAACGAACAAAAATAAGACCTAAAAACTATATCCAGATTTCCTTTAAAAAAAGAGAGAGAAACTAAAATCTAGATTTCCACAGATCATCGCCCATCACCACCATCTCCCACTCGAGTCCCCTCCATCTCCTCAGATCTCCTCCGTCCCCCAAAGTTCTGATCTCCCCTCCATCTCCCACCCGTCACCCCAAGCTCCAATCTTCTCGCCGGATACCGCCCCATCCATCAAATCCGCCGCGAAAGTGTGGGAGCCGAGACCCATGCGAAAGAAAGAAACTGTTCGCAACCTCCACCACAAACTCATCATCGTCGATCCTCACAACCTTCAGATTTGTGAATTATGGGGTATGGTTTTTTCCTTTCCGCTGAAAGAAATGGGTGTTGTTGTTTTTGGGGTAAAGACAATGTTGTTGGCCTCTGGGTATTCCTTTCGCACATAGAGGGGAAAAAAGGGTAGATGTTATTGGGCTGGTTAGTGTAAGAACAAACTAAAACTTAAGGAAAAGTTCTTGACGTTTGTGATTTGTACAAGCTTTGAAGGTTTTACAATGGCCTCAGCGTAGTAGTAAAGGAAAAGAAATTAACTTTTTTTTTTATGGAATAGATCAACCAGTGATGAGGAAGAAAGTGTTTTTTTTCATAATGTGATGACGAAGAAGATAAGATCTGAGGTGTTGTTCTTTTTAGATAATGTGAGAAACCCATGATGCAATTTGATGTTTTTTTCATCAACTTTTTTCTTATTTTTAGATCTGATCAACAGGAGTTTTTGTTAAAAAACCGATTTTATCTAGGATCTAATTTATAATGCTATAAATAATAAATTAAACTTAATTTAACGTATAAGTTAAAAATTAAAAGCAACACATTTAATTAAACAAACATTTAAAAATAAATCTTTGTTGTTAGATTTTTAATGCTATTTTTTTCTTTTTGATTGTTGTGTATGGAGTACAATCTAGCAAAAATTCATCATAATTACACTTCTTTCAACTATTAAAGTGCTCAAGAACTAAGATTACCAAAAGTAAGTAATCTAAGCCCTCCTCTTTAATTTGCATTTAGGAAGTTTTAAAATAAATGAAGACTAAAAGCTTCTATTTATAGAAATAGTAAAAACAGTCATAAAGTCATAAGTCTATTAGGATTATGAGATAAATTTTCTCTTTCCTATCCCTATCGTTAGCGCCACCCTTAGGGGATTCATCTCCAAAAATTCAACCAATCACAATATAAGGATTTGTGATTATCTGCATCATCTAGAATAAACTCCAATTCAAACAATTTCAATTTAAATTAGAATTCTATTATATAAGATAATTATATAATTTAAATAATTGAAAATAGTTATCCTTAATCCATAATTCAAATTCAACTAGGATTTAAATTAATTATTCAAATGTAAATTTAAATAATTAATTATCCAAAATCTCAATTACAAATTTGAATAATTATTTTCCCTAATTAATTCTCTAATATTTAACATATGTTGGCGCTATTCCCTAGTGGGCCTACGCCCACCAACAGTCCAACTAGACTTAGGCCCATGCCTTTCATCAGGCTCAACGACCTGACCTGCGTATATTTCTACCTTATTCGTGGTAATCCAAACTTGCTTGACTTGTCATAAAGGAATTCGTGAGTTATCATTGGGACCTGATGAACATATATTATCAAGCTCTAATAATAACAGATAAATTAATCTTCAATTAATTATCCATTTAATTATTAACTTTAGTGTCTCTCCACTATAGACCTGAAGCTACACTCCCGATAATATACCAAATTACGAGACTCCTATATTATAAGTCTTGTTTATGACCTCTCTTATTATGTGTATTTTCATAGATTATCCATAATTAGATGAAGGACTTAGTTCCGTTTTACCTTTCGATTATATTATATCAAAGTTCTTTTATTTTACTATCAAAAAATTCATTCCAAAGGCTTGAGGCCTCATTATATTTTCCAATACTCGAATAATGGCTTTGAAATGATAATATTAACTCTTTATTAAAGAGCAATGGATTCCATGTTTGTGAATTATACTCTCATAAAATATAGGTTGCAACTTCAACATACCGACAATAGAACTTCTGCCTTTCGCATATGAAAATATACAAGCTACAAAAATGGAGTCATGAATCTATTTCAAGATTAAGATAACACATAAATGATTATCAAAGAGAATTGATTGAAGTCAAAGGAAATTATTATTAAATCAATTCAACTTTATGCCTAGTCCAATATGTAGCTACCATTAGATTACCATACCAATGTGTCTACCATGAAATCAATATGCTCCGACGACCAAGATAAGCTGCCTCCCTAATTGGATGTAAATCCTCATTATAGTCTTGTCGTGTATAAAGTGTCTAACTCTATACATGGACTGTAGAATATATAAGTTAGACTATTAATTTTTGAATCAGATATTTTCTACACATAAACTCTGTATATGCCCAATTCAAAGATTTGGTTTTAATATTCATGGATCACATGTTTACTTATATACAATTATTAATATTAGCAACATGAGGACCATTATTAATACATGTAATATTCGTATGCTTATTTATTTCACCAAAAAAGTAATAAATACAACTAAAATATTTATTCCTTAAGACACTAATCCTAACAGTTTTTTAGGTTTGTCATTTTCTAAGTTTGGGCTAAAAGATGACCGAAGAAGACTGATCTATTTTATTTTTTTTTTGGGTTGAATGAAGAAGAATTATTAGAAAGGAAAAGATAGGGTTTAATATTTTTTCAAATTGAGTTGTTTGTTGAATGAAGAGTAACCCAAATCTGGGTTGTCTGTTTTTTAGAATTTTTAATAAAATTTTGTTTTAAAAATCTAGGTAAACATATTAGGTATTTTTTATTTCGTTTTTAATTTTATGTTTTGATTTTAATTTCTTTAAAACATATTAGATATTTTACTAAAATACCCTCATTAAAATGGTCAAAATATTTTTAACGATCAAATTTAATGACTGGGGACTAGATCACACATTTTTTAAACGGTTAGACCTAGATAAATAAAAAAGTTGAGGACCAATTGCATCTTTTTAAAATAGTTTGAGACTAACCAAGCTATTTATCCTAATTTATATTTGCCAACAATCCCACCCATCAAAATAGCATGTTGTATCATCTGCCTTAAAATTATTATTTCCTCTTTGGAAACATCGACGCGTTAGTTTTTTTAGGATTTCAATTTCATATTTTTTCCATGGAAAATTTTTCTTATATTTCTGGAAAATTTTGATTTTGCAATTATTAACAATACAATCCAAACTATAGAATAGATGCAAATTTATGGATGTCAAAATTTAAAATTTTAACAATCCAAGAAAGATGTTCGGGTGCATTTGTAAAAATTGCGAAGTATTTCCTTTAAATAATTGCCAGGAAACTAAAAATTACAATGAATTTACAAATTTGAAGTCTTATTTATTAAACTTAAAAGTCGAAATTCAAGTTACCAAACACAATAAAGAAACAAAAAAAAAAAAAATCAATAAGTGCTAACCGATTTGGTAAGGTAAAGTGGGTTAAAAAGAAGATCCCATATTCTAACTATAAAAATAGCTAATGTTGCATAAAAAACCAAAACAAAAACACTTCTTTTTAATAAAGGTCGTCGTTCATTGGCTAGGTTATTATTTTTTAGTCATTAAAGTTGTTTTTAGGATGTGTTGTGGTTTTTATTTTAGGATAGCAGCAAGACAGGTTTAAAGTAGAACAACTTTCTTATCATGCTTATCAAAAGAAAACGCGCTCCTATGAGTTTAAGTTGGGGCAATCCGCAAATAACCTATCTACTTGTTTATTGTAATATGTATTTAATTATTTCAAATTTCAATTCGTCAGTTATATAAACTTAAAAGTTCCAATAAAAGAAAAAACACACAATTTACTAATAATTAATAAAAATCTAAGTACTACTATGAAATATATGTATATATTATGACATATAAATCTAATAAGTACATCATGACATTTAAAATAGTAAACAAATTAAAGCAAGACAGGTTTGGGGTTAGGACCCTAAACTCATACCTCAAAATGACCAAATTTAGCATGTCCCATTGAAGGATAAAAATATTGGTATGGATGGAGATATCGATACTTCAATTTTACAAAAATTTCAAAAAAAATTGATATTGGTGGAATTTCGTCAAAAATTACAAAAATCTTATATTAAATATATTTCTAATACTTTAAGATATTGTAAACATTAAAAAGAAATATAAATAAACACGACTTATATAATAAACTTCATATATATTAGATTTATCAATATTAAAAGAAAGGTCTATCAGGTTCAAACATGATTGGAATTTAAATAAGATTAGTGCTATGACATGTTATTTGAATAGTATTAAATATAATTATGAATTTGCTATATGTAGGTTTGTTAACTTCTTCTATTGTATTTTTATGAATGAGAAACTACTAATTCTCCCAGTTATTTGCTTGAAATAGTGGTGGTATTTTTGGATGAGAATAATTAAAAATTCCACAACCATCATAGTTTTTAAAATCCTAATTATATGAATAATAAGTATGAGGAGCTTTGTTGGAGGAACTGTTATAATTAAATGAACTGTTATAATTGGATCCCAAATTCATTGATTGTAAACTCATAAAGATATTATCTTAATTCGTTATTAGCATTTTAAATATGTATAAGACATACATTCATAATTAAAAGTTTAAAATACTGATAGATTATTCAAAGGGAAAAAATACATTAAATTTTATAATTTTCAACATTACTAAAATTTGGTCAAAATTTTCACGATATATATTGAAATTTTGTACAAAATACTACAAATTTTTTTATGTCGATTTTTACTGATATTTTTGATATTTCTCTTATGTTTTGCTAAATATATATTATAGTGGAAAGATATTCTGATACCTCAAAATTTTTAAAATTTTGTCGATATTTACATCCATGGTCCCATTAAGGTCAAGTGCAAGCATGTAATTAGATTTACATGTAAAATTATTAGTTTTAGTTAGACCTTGATTGTTAATTATTTCAAAATTCAAGGTGTGGTTTGTCAAAATTAAAAGTTTGAAATACATTACATAAAAAAACAAATAATTCAAGATAGAGCAATGTAATTTACTTAATAAAAAAGTTTTAGAAATAGGTGATCATTTAAAGTACAAAACTAAAAATCCACTCGCCATACAACAACACCACCTGGTTTTTATCAATGTCATTGTAATAGTTATCATGAAAATTAGTATTATTTGTTCCCTAAAAAGATGGTATTATTTGGCACTTTTATCTTCACTTGTTAGAACAAGCACACGAGTACCTGGTATGTTTCATTTTCTACGTGAAGATTTAAAATTATTTTAAATTCACACAACTCCAAAATTGATAATGAGTTGGAATCCTCTTTTTTTTTTCTAAGGTGAGGGTAAAATGGTCTTTTACAACGACATTAAGTAGGTAGTTTCTCTCTGTGTTTGGTGTTCCGATTCCTGCATGCTGTCCTCCTACTCCCCTTCGGAGTCCCCAAAGAGTTCCACTTTACTGCTCTTCTTCTACCTATAAATAACATCAAGTTTGGTCAACGATTCAACAGAAGCAAAGTTATACATTCTTCCACCCAAAAAAAAAGTTTCCTTTTTTGCTTTTTTTTTCTTACTCTCCGACTTCTCTTCTTCGTCTTCCTCTCATGGCGGCCTGTGCGAGTTTTGTGACGCTTAACGCCTCTTCTTCGCAGTTTATCGGACACCAATCCTTCTCTCAGCGCCACCGCGGATCGTCCGTTCTCCGGGTCGCCGCCTCCCCGATCCGGGCCGGAGCTTACACCGACGAACTCGTCAAAACGGCCGTGAGTTCCCTGACCTTGGAATCCGATTTTGGATTCTTGATATGAATCGTGTCTTGAAGCGAACTTTTTTTTGTTTGTTTGTTTGATTTTTTTTGCAATTGAGAATTGAAGCACCTGATTAAAAAATGTTGATTGATTTTTGTGGGATATGGTTTTGTTAAATTGTGAGATTTCTCTTCTATTTCACTCTCAATCGATCAGCTTTTAGGCTTGAATCATTCATGCACGGAGATTTTAGTATATATCAGTCCTCTTCGATGTATTATTTTGTAGGTTTTGATTGTTGATCGAGATCTGGTCCTCTGCTTTACATGTCAGGAGCTATATTAATCAATCTTTACCGAGTTGGTTTTGCTAGATTGTCTATCTTCATGTGTTTTGCCCCCTAATTTTAATCAAGCTATATAGGTTAAATTCTTTATCAAGTTGATTCCTTAAAAGTGTATGATCTTGTTGTCTTCCATAGAAAAGAGTGAGCCTGCCCGCCCGCCGGCCTGCGATTTCTTTTGCTTTGGGTCGGCTTTTAGATCTTACTTGGAGACATGAGAATAATTTTGTCCAATATATGAACTACTTTCTGTAAGAATTCACATTTTTCTAATGCTTCTTTTTATATTTGTGCAGAAATCTATTGCGTCTCCTGGTCGTGGTATTTTGGCGATTGACGAGTCAAATGCCACATGTGGTAAGAGATTGGCATCCATTGGGTTGGACAACACAGAGGTGAACAGACAAGCTTATAGACAACTGCTCCTGACCACCCCTGGACTTGGTGAATACATCTCTGGTGCTATTCTCTTCGAGGAAACACTCTACCAATCGACAACTGATGGAAAGAAGTTCGTGGACTGCTTGCGCGAGGAGAAAATCGTGCCTGGAATCAAAGTTGACAAGGTATGATGCATTTCTAGTTTTACACTTTGAGAATTTTTGCTTAGAACTTTGGGTAAGATCCCTTGTTGTTATTAATGTTCTTATGTTTCTCATTAATCGTACTTTGGGTTCAGGGTTTGGTTCCTCTGCCCGGATCAAACAATGAATCTTGGTGCCAAGGTTTAGATGGATTGGCTGCAAGATCTGCTGAATACTACAAGCAAGGCGCTCGCTTTGCTAAATGGTGAGTCGGTTGATGTAAATTTTGGTTGTGTTGGGTATTATGTCAGCAGATTAATTCCGAGCATCAAAGGAGCTTACATTTTGGTGTCTTTCTTGTTGACATATTTAGGCGGACGGTTGTTAGCATTCCATGTGGTCCTTCTGCTCTAGCTGTTAAGGAAGCTGCTTGGGGACTTGCTCGATATGCTGCTATTTCTCAGGTATAAATTTATGAGTAATTTCTGTATTAAAAAAATCCAAGGTTTGTTGAGTTCACGTGGTTGGATAAATGGTGTTCCCATTATTATTATTATTTTTTTAATTATGGATAAGTGGTGTTTAGTGTAAGGAACAAAGGACTTCGTTTCATGCCATGTTTAGAATGGTTTACCAGATTTTATTTTATTTTTTTTTTGCGTGGCAAGAAGCCATAGTTTGGAAAATATGTTTATGGCTTGTGTTCTATTGTCAGGACCTGTGACTTCCAATATTAATTGCTTTTAATTTAATTTAATATTCGTGACTGTCCAATAGCAAGTTTTGATCAATGCTTAGAAGTGCTGCAAGACGCTATTAATTTCTTGCATTTACCTTTATATCTTTTTTTTTTTTTGAAAGAAGGAAAAACATATACTTGTTCAGGCATTAATTGTCAAATCGATCGTCATCTTTTGTTGGTCATATATCAGCTTTACTTGAAAAGTTGTGCCCTCGGCCGTTGCTGTTAGTTTGATAAAGAAATCAGAATTTATTGATATAACGATGTCTCGCGTCTCTTCTTGATACAGGACAATGGTCTTGTGCCCATTGTGGAGCCTGAGATTCTTCTGGACGGGGACCACCCAATAGAGAGAACCCTTGAAGTTGCTGAGAAGGTTTGGGCTGAAGTCTTCTTCTACTTGGCCCAAAACAATGTGATATTTGAAGGAATTCTTCTCAAGCCCAGCATGGTAACCCCAGGGGCTGAGCACGAGGAGAAGGCTTCACCAGAGACCATTGCCAAATACACACTCACAATGCTTAAGAGGAGAGTTCCTCCTGCAGTTCCAGGCATCATGGTAAGCTTTATCCTATCTGCAATAGTAAAAGTATGAAAATATTTTCTAGTGTCGAGGGAATTGCATGTATAGAGATTTAAAAAAGAATCTACTTAATCCGAGTCATAATCTATATGGGATCCTTAAAGTTGTCAACAGGAGATTAAAAAATTGCTGAATATACTAAAAGAACTTAATTCTGTGAAGTGTGAACTCAACATGGAGCAACCATCATCTCATATACTATATAGTTGGTTATTGTTATGAAAGTTTGCAAAGACTTTTGTGTAGCTGCTATTGATCCTTGTGCTTGGTTATCATTGACGCATAAAGTAGTTTCTAATTTACATATATGTACTTGTTTTTGCAGTTTTTATCTGGAGGGCAATCTGAAGTGGAAGCCACCTTAAATCTAAATGCCATGAACCAAAGCCCCAACCCGTGGCATGTCTCCTTCTCGTATGCCCGTGCCTTGCAGAACACCGTCCTCAAAACTTGGCAAGGACGTCCCGAGAACATAGCTGCTGCACAAAAGGCATTGTTGGTTAGAGCAAAGGCGAATTCTATGGCGCAGCTTGGGAAGTATTCAGCCGAAGGAGAAAGTGAAGAAGCCAAAAAAGGAATGTTCGTGAAAGGCTATACCTACTAAGCTCTAAGCACGTTGGCACTCAAAACATTTTGTAATGGAAGCGGTCTTTTTATTCTCTCTCTGTTTTTTTTTTTTTTTTTAGCTAATAATTTTGAACTTCAAGATAAGGAGGTGGAAGTAGTCAATGCAATAAACATGTGAGTTCTTTTTTTTTTTTTTTTAATATTTATGAGTTTGTTATGTTCCGTGCTTTTCTAAAGGAGAAATTTGGACATATGGTATAATCCCAAATTTTGTCTTCGGTCCGGAGGCACCTGCAATGCATAAGATGAATAAGAAAGCCATATGTTGATTGGCAGTGATGTTGTCAAGTTATTGGTGTTGAGCTGAGAATAATATGAAATTCAGTTGAATAACCGAAGGCCGGATAAGTTATGTATTTAAATATTGATAAAAGTCATTTAAAAGGATTCAAAATCAACGTATGAACACTCATAAAAAAAAAAAAAAAAAAATCAACGTATGAAAGACATGATACGAAGTACATATAACTGTAATTTGCAAGTAAACTATACCTTGAGTTGGTAAAAGAGTTTAAATTTATTGGTTAGAAGTGTGAACAATGTAAAGCTTTAAGTTCAAATTCAACTCATTTGCCAAACAAAAGAAAAGATATAACATTGTTTAATGTACCCCCAGTGTGCTTTATGCATTGCATGTAATACCAATAGAACAGGTATGTAACTTTGTCATATATGACGTGAAGGGATCAATGTGATACCATTTGGTGTCGAAACTTTGTTTGGGTTCAGTGTTCGTTAGGGGTTTTTTTTTGGTTTAAGAAGTAGATAGCTTTTTGTAGTTTTATTGACATCCTTTTGATCAATTTAACCTTACATGCAGTAACGAAGTTAGAAATTTTAGTCGAAAAAGCTAATAACTATCATTCATATAATCTCTTGTTCGATTTTTTTATCAACAACTAAAAAAAGGGAAGAAATTAAGCCTTTTTTTAAACACTGTCAAAATATCTAACTTTCAACAGAGACAAAAAACTCTAAGCAAACTACGGGGATGAAGCGATATGGTAGAAGAAGAAATAAAGCTTATTGAATTGATCAATAATCTCTTGTTTGATTCGGGGAAATTTACATTCAACAATGCTAACTGATCTCCGAGACCGCTTTCAAAGCAACAAGATGTGGCGCGAGCTGTGGAAGGCAAAACTGCATGATAAACTAAAGCTCTTGTTGTGTAAAATTGGTCACGAGGCTCTTCCTACAAAAAACAAGATGCACTGGCTAGATGGGGGTGTGGATCATTTCTGTGTCTTGTTTGGAGAGGATACATCATTGCTGAGTGTATTTTTGTGAGATGGCTTTGGTTGGCCAGTCGACGGTTAATTCGCTTCCAATCAGTGGGTATTGGCTCTGATAAAGACTTCCTACATTGGCTGTAGAATCTCATGATCCTTCTGGGAAAGCGGTATAAAAGAGAAAAATGAATTCTTCCTGTTTGGGGCTCTGGTGTGTGGTCATTTGTGGAAGTCTAGGAATAGGAAGATTCTTGACGGGTCTCAGGTGAGTCCAGAGGAGCTCATGCATTTGGCTCTGAGATCCTTTAAGCAACGCAACCATTCATTACAAGTAAAGGCTAGGAGGGACGTGGAAATGCAGGAGCACATTGCTTTTGACTTGGCTAGTACCTGGGACAGTGCCACCATGGAAACTACTTTTATTCTAGTGGATGCAGCCCGACGCGAAGGGAAAGGATGCGTTGGAGTGGTGGCTTGGAATTTACACAACTCCCTGATTTTTCGCAAGGCAGAACATGTGGAGACCTCATCAGTTCTGGAGGCTGAGCAGCTGGCAATTCGATGCATTATCGTCAGTGGTCATTCTAAGCGATTCTTTATCGTAGGTCGAGTCTCTTGAGTGGTCGTGTGAAAGAGCATGTTAGGAGGACTTTAGCTTTTAGTACTTGGTTTGATTTTATTTCGTTTAAGTCGATCCCGAAATCCTACAATGCGAGGGTTGATGCTTTGTGTAAATGAGATTTTGATCATTTAAGCTGTAAGTACTTGTATGTGCAGGAGGTAGCCCCCAATGTGGTTGATGATGTTCATGGTTAATTGCTTTTGAGCACTCTTTTTCAAGCCAAAAACAGCATAACAACAAAAAAATAAGAAAGCCAAAAGGAAACAGTGACAATAAAAAAATTGTTTGACTGAGTGGTGGGAACCGCTCGTTATGAACAATGTAAAGCTCTCACATGTTACAGTAATAATAAAAAAATTGCTACAGTGTAAAGCTCACACATGCTACAGTAAAAGTGATTCTAACTAATGGTTCCTACTACCCTTCCAAACATCCTAGCAAAATACTAATCAACATAGATAAAAAATTATGTAACACTATGAAACGAAAATATAAGAAATACATAACTAGCATTCATTGATTAGATATGTTTTTGTTTTGTTTCACTTAGAACCGAATTTTCAAATAATAAAGAAGATTTCTTGAGAAAGAATTTACAGGAAAAAAGTTTAGAGTTGAAAAAAGTTTGTGAATGTATATGGTTGCATGTACAGTCTCTCGATAAATTGCACACTTAACTTGATTAAATGGTGACACTACTAGAATTAGTCGCTTAGGTGATGCTTAATAGATGGTGGTTTCTAAAACTGTTGTCATGAATGACGCGGCATTCATTAGTGAAAAATGTGTGCTTTAGACGATAGCTTCTTAAAAACCGTCATCTAATGCGTTACTTTTGACGACTGTTCGTCTAATATGCTTTAACAATCGTGCCCACTCGAAAATCATAACCTAAATATCTGAACGCCTCTTTCTCATTCAATTCCAATATCCCTCTCTCTCAGTGTCGTCATCATCATAACCCCTCTCTTCAAGTGTCGCCGCCGTCCTCCCCTCTCTCTCTCTCTTTGAGTGCCGCCATCATCCTCTCTCTCTCTCTCTCGTTGTCCTCTGTCATGCTTAGTGCCGTCATTGTCCTCCTCCCCTCTCTTGTCGTCCTCAACTTTGCCTCTATGTAGCTGTCATCATCGTTCATCGCCACCGGTCGCCTTTGTAGCCATCCCCATCATTTGGTAATTATTAGTTTATATTGTATTAATTTGTGTTTTGTTTTCTATTTATTGTTTTTTTTATATAGATTTTGTATTAAAGTTGTGTGTTTAGTGATTAGGTTTTTTTATTTAAGATTTGCGAATGGAATTGTTGTAATAGGAACAATTTGAGAGTGGTTACAACTTATTTGTTGAATTTGCTTAGGGAATTGCTTAGCGTTTGTGAATTGGGTATGTTAGTTTTAGGTTTATTTTCGTTATCTTTAGTGTGTTGTATTGAGAGTTTTGGTAGAACTTGATAATATGGGTACATTAGTTTTAGGTTCATTTTTGTTATGTTTAGTTTGTTTATAATATGGATATAAGGCTTATTTTTGTTATGCATGTTTAATTTGCTGATAATTTGGGTATTTTTGTTAACTTGATAAATATGTTAGCTTTAGGTTTAATTTATGTTTTGCAAGTGGATTGGTTAAAATTAATTAGAAATTATTTGTATAATTTGTTGTGAGATTGAAATTGATTGATCGCTTTGTGTTTGTTAGTTTTTAGTTTTCTTTTATTATTTAGCTAATTAGATTTAATTTATGTTTTACAATTGAATTTGTTATGAGAAATTGTTTGAAATTAGTTATAAACTTGTTCTGAGATTGAGTAGATTTTGATTTGATTGTGTAGCAATAAATAAAAATGGACATATGTTAATAGGATGAGTGATGAATATGAGAAAAGAGTTGAGGATTTTGCAGCTTTTGCAAAGGCTAATATGAAAAGAAGTATGATTTGTTGTCTTTGTGTTGATTATAGAAACATTATAAAATAAATATATAATCTTTAGACGACGATTTTTAGGTGTTGGGTTTATGGAGAGATTTTTTTAGTTGTTATGCATGTTTTCGGCTAGTTTTATATTAATCCAACTTGATTATGGGTTAAGATTATTACTTTAACATTCTTTTAAAATAGGTCCTATTAGGTAATTTTTTATTTTTAAACAATAAAAAAAGAAAATATTTTTGCTGGGGTTCGATTTGGAGAAGCTTCAATCGTGGGCATGTTCTTTGGGCCGAATCAAACTTGCAGTCCAAAGATCGTATCGAGCAAAACGATCTCAATTGAGTCGACAGTCATTGAAAGCTCAAAAGTGTTCATCCTTAACTTTTGTAGTCGTTATGATCAAAGTGTTCGATTTGTCTAGGAGGTCCATCGAACTGAAGCAAGTACAGTTGAAAAGGAGTTGCAGTCTACGATTCAAGCGATTACCTTAGTCAAGGTAGACTGAAACGTAGAGTCGTTGGTCATACGACACGTGTCCTATTCTATTTGTAAGCAATGTGCAAATTCTGGCCTCTATAAATACGCCAGTGACCCGATTTGAAGGGGCTATGAAGTCTCTTTCCATATTTACACGAACACTTTTTTTTTTGTCAGAGTTCTCTACGGACGATTTTAACTTTCAAAACTTGCTTCAAATCTAATAATGATGACCAAGGGACTAATTTATTTCAATATTTTCTCTAATCAAATACTTGTATGATTTATTTTAATAGTAGATTTTGACCTCTACAATTTTCTCTTGCTATTGTTTTTCTTTTTTATGCAAAAAAAAAAAACATTTGGTTATTATCTTTTGCCTTTGTTTTCAAAAGCAAAAAAAAGTTTGACAAGGTTATTTTTAATACATTTTTCTTGTTTTGAAATAGAAAAAAGCAAATAAATATTGGCCAATTGTGATATGGTGCCAACTCCAAGCTTGTTGGGCTGACCCCGGCGTCAGTCCTAGATGGTACAGCAACGATGTACTCGAAATGCCTCACAACCAATGATGACCAGCCCCTACTTCAGCTTCAATTTGGTACTCTGCCTCCACCAACTTCCTTTGAAAAAATTAAAATAAAAGTGCAAAATTATTGCTTGTGGCCAAAAGAATTTATTTCAAGATTTGGTTTCTCAAAGTTAAAACTAAAAACCAAAAGTAACACATATTAAGTTATTTAGGAACTCATGAAAAATACACGTTTTTCGTCAACACTTTCAAATAAGATTGTTTGAAACTTCTTCAAACTTTGAAGGTTGGACACCAAGATCTCTCTAAATTTGGTGATCTTTTTTTAGATATTTTTAATCTTTTATCTCTTGTCCTTGTCACTAAATTTGGGCATGTTATAGATTTGTTTATAATCGCTACACAATCTGGCTAAATACTTTTTAAAATAGTTAAAGTCGTTGTTTAGTTAGAAGAAATCCCTATAATAACTCTAAAAATACAAAATTAGGAACTACTAGATATGGTGTCAAAAAAACCATCATACTTGTGATCATGGACAAAAATTTCTCCGATATTTTTAAAATTTTCATAATTCGAAGGTTCTAAAATATCTTTTCGCTGTAAATAATTTTTTTTATATTTATCTAAAATTTAAAAAAAAATTTGAGAGCTGTTTTAATTTAATTCTGGAGGATGTTTTGAGATTTTAGAAATTCTAAAATTTTGAATAAGATTTAAAAATATTGAGAAATTTTTGTCCAAACGCTAAAATTTAAGGAGAATTTTTGTTAATATTATAATAAATCAGTAAAATATTGATTTATTAGGGGTTGTAAGGTATTATTTTTTACACAATCTTAGTTTATATCAAAATTTCAACATAAAACAAATATTTATATTTTTGTAATTTTTTTAATATTTTTACCGATATCAATATTTTTTTAAAAATTTTTGTAAATTTAAGTATCAATATTTTTACCGATATCATTATTTTTATCATTGCTTGTGACTTATCCCTTCAAAGATTTTTTCTGAAAGGTCTTTTTTTTTTTAAGAACTTTTATTTCTGAATGTTAAAGGGGATTAAAATTAAAATTATTATTATTTTCAAACATCTATGGAGCGTTGCTTCTCTAGTGCTCGGCGAATCTATGGTCTGCTACACCTTGAATGTTAGACGCTGACGTGGTAGTCTTCATTGTGCTCGTGGGAAATATTATACGCTGACGTGGGGTTCGTCCTCCTTTATACGATGCTCACGCGCCACAAAACACGTGCTCCAACAGAACTCGAAACCCAGCCAGTTCATATACTCTTTTGAGTTCTCTCGTCTCTTTCCTCCACCATTTCTCAAGAAACAAAAAAACAGAATACGACGTCGTCTTCCGTTGCATGTCCTCAGTTTCACCTTCGTCTCTCCTTCTCCTCCTCCTTCCTTTTCCTTCTTCTCTCCCCAAAACCCTAACCCTAAAGCCCTCGCCGGCTCTCCATTTCGCCGGAATGAAGGGCCGGCCTCCTTCCTCGAACGGCGGCGTTTACGTTCCTCCCCACCACCGCCTCCGCTCCGTCATAACCTGCCAGAATTACACCTCTCCCGCTTCCTTCGACTCCATACCCAAGAATCCTAAACCCGCCGCCGCCAGTGTTGCGCAGCCGGAGGACCACTTCCCGAGGCCGAGCTCGCCCTACATTTCCGCCTACGACGATGCCTTCTCCGAGGAAGGCTCTGATCGCGAGTTAGACTCGTCTTTGCATCCGGTGAGCTTCCATATGTTCTTTCTCTCTCTCTCTCTCGGTTTGATTTTTGATTTCTCTAGGTTAATTTATGCTTATTTGTTGAATATGAGATTGTTTAGGGTTTTTTTTAATTCATAATTTAGTTGAATTATGAGTAGAAATTATGTCCAAAACGGTTGTTCGATTAAGTAAGGCACTGTTTGATTATTGCTTTTTTTTTTTTTTTTTTTTTTTGCCTTTTTGGCAATAATTCACCAGTAGCTGAGGTTTGCTTTCTAGAGAAGAAGAAAAATTTAGATTTCTTATGGAACTGATAAACCTGTATGGGTTATTAATAAATTGGCTAAGTCTATTATGGTGTTACGTTTTAGGCTTAACTATATGTTTGTCGGACTTCTTTAGAGTATGAATTATAGATATTTCTTTGGTAAATGTACTTAATTTGAAGATTAAGGTTTTATTTTACTTTGACATAAACGTATGTAAGTCATTTGTTTAAACTATTTGACTATGATTTTTAGGGTGCTGGTCCCTCTGATAATATCGATCAGTGGAAAAGGAAGTTAACAATGCTTTTGCGGGACAAGGATAAGCAAGAGTTGATTTCAAGGGAGAAAAAGGATAGACTTGACTTTGAGCAGATTGCCATTTTGGCGAGCAGAATGGGGTTACATAGGTGTGTGTGTGTGTGTGTGTGCATATATATATATATATATATTTTTTTTTTTTTAACTTTGAGAATTCATGCTTTTGTAAGCAAGAATAGCCGAATTGTTGCTTACAGTAGAAAATCTGATTGTTATTATCATTGGCAGCCATCTGTATGCAAAAGTCGTTGTTGTCAGTAAGGTTCCATTACCAAACTATAGATTCGATCTGGATGATAGGCGCCCACAGAGGGAGGTAACTTCTCATAATCGGGTTTCTATTATTTGTTCAATCAGTTCACGACCCTGTTTTAAGCTTTAACTTTTTTCAATTTACACGCTACAATTTTTGGTGCAACGCTGTATCCTCAATTGACATAAACCCAAGTATTATAATCTTGGTTGTCTTTTAAATTTTGTCTAATTTCCGTTCGAAAATGATTTCTAGGAGTTAAAGTTTTAAAGAATCTTACAGGTGACATTGCCTCTTGGCTTGCTGAGGAGGGTTGAGGCGCATGTTTCTGAGTTCCTATCTCAAAAGTCTAGGACTAACGAAAGATTTTTGGATTTTTCCTTTTCAAGATCAAGTAGTAATTGTAGCATTGCCACTGATGATGTACTTTTTGAGGCACCTGAGCCACTGGCTTCCAGTATTGGGATGATGGATAAAATTCTTTGCGTAGAAGCGTCCAATTGAGGGACCAACATCAATCTTGGCAGGTTTTCCTTTTATTGCTATCCTTTTCTGTTTCTTTTGTTCTTAATTTTTTTTGGGGGATTCTTTATCCCATTTAGACATGAATTTTGTTAGTTCCTTCTTTCTGTCTGCTTTTCATTAAATTATTAATTTTCTTTTAAAAAAAAAAAATTACAAAATTATGGTCAAGAACCTCATGGTATGCAAGATTTCTTAGGCTACTAATTTTCAAAGCACAGTCCAACTCTCTTTGAATTTAGATTGGATATTGTTAGCCTGTCTCCTCATTTATTTTAAGATTTATGGTTATCAACCCAACGAATACAATACTCTTGTTGTGAGCAAGTTCGTCAACAGAAGATACTTATTATTTTGGTTTACGATTAAAAATGAATGTTGAAAATTGTATATGGAAATAAAATATGATATGTATTGTGGCGTTGTTTAATTTCTAAAAGTATGTTTTCTATGACTCCTAATTTTGGTGTTTCCAGCTATACATAGGCATAGTTAAGTAAAAACCCAAAAAACAACTACATCTTGTTTATGAAAGAGAAGTCAAGTTGTAGAATTTTTTTTCCTGTAATTAACTTTGAACAGTCAACCAAACAACTATTCTTCAATTTATATACTTACAGAATACGGACATAGAAAACAAGTTTCAAAAAACAAAACCAAATGGGGCTTTAGATTCTTAGTTGAGTCTTCTTTTACTTGTATTTCTGATCGTGATTGCCTTGAGGTGCGTATAGTAATAGTTATTACATGTTTGATGGTCATGCTATTGTTTGTGGTATCTTAGATGTCAAACAAACTTAGTTGTATATTTAAAAAACTACAGGAATCTCATGGAGGCAGAGAAATGTTGGAGTTTCGTAGAAGTCTTCCTACTTATAAGGAGAAGGGTGCAGTATTATCTGCCATTTCACAGAATCAGGTCTGTCATAATATTTTATATTTGATTACAAATATATACACATATATATATATATATTTTCTCGTGAAATGGTGGTTACTTGTTCAAGAAGGTAATTCAGAATTCAAACTTGATTTTTGGGTATTAAGTTTTCTAATGATGATGGTGAAAAGCTCAGAGTCAAAAATGAATTTCCATATTGTTTGTAATCTTGGAACAGATCATTTAGTTGGCAACTCATATTTAGTACTTAATGTTTCACCATTTTCTTGTATATTACTTGTTTTATGATGGTTGGACTTTTGGTTTTGGAGGTTATTATAATCTCGGGTGAAACCGGTTGTGGCAAGACCACACAAATTCCACAATTCATTTTAGAATCTGAGATAGAGTCTCTTCGTGGGGCTGGTTGTAATATCATATGCACGCAGCCTAGAAGGATGTTTGCTATGTCTGTCTCTGAAAGAGTTGCTGCAGAAAGAGGCGAAAATTTGGGTGAATAGGTGAGTGTTTCTCATTATCCTTGTGATTATGTCTCTGAAAGAGTTGCTATGTGTTACTTGTCATTATTTGTTTATAAGTTTCAATCTCTCTCTCTCTCTCTCTCTGTGGCTTTCTTTGTTCAAGGTTGGATATAAGGTCCGTTTAGAAGGTGTAAAAGGAAAAGATACCCAGCTTCTGTTCTGTACCACTGGCATCTTGTTCAGAAGATTGCTGGTTGATAGAAGTTTGAAAGTTATAAGCCATGTTGTTGTGGATGAGATCCACGAGTGGGGAATGAATAAAGGTGAGTAATAGCTTGGTTCTAAAGTTGACTAACAAATCTGGAATATGCAACTTCTCATTGTGATTATTTGATGCCAGATTTTCTGCTTATTGTTCTTAAGGATCTTCTTCCTTGTAGACCAGAACTAAGACTGATTTTGATGAGTGCAACCTTAGATGCAGAGCTCTTTGCATCATACATTGGTAGCTCTCAGATTATTCACATTCCTGTAAGTTAAAATTTCAGTGATCTTAATTTTGCTTTCTGTTTTTCTTTCATTAGGGATGATTTTAAGCTTTTTGTTTCTATGACTAGTAGTTATGGGTTGGATATACTTGTTTTTAATTTTCTGCTCCACCAGCAATAAAGTTATATGTGTCCCTTAGTCTTTTAATTTGCGGTGGTTACTTCCTAATAGCAGGTATGTTTATGTGTGACTATTTTCCTGTAATTGTTCTTTCTTTTTTCTTTTTTTTTTTTTGGGGGGGGTAGCCTTCAATTATTCCTTTAATCTACGCGTCCCTATAATTTTTGTTACTTTCCTTTTGTTTTCTTCATTCAGGTGTTCAGCTATGTGTTCTTATAATTTTGATGATCGTAAGGTGCATAGCGTATCTTCTAAATTTGTTTGTGGTCCATATTTCTATTGTCAGCTTGCTCTTTTTTTTTATTTTATATATTTTAGAGCTAGTCTTATTGAGTTTGCAGCAACTGCAAACATTAATAACACACATTCTCCAAACCCCCACCCACCACCCCCACCCTCCCACCCTCCTCTCTTCTTTCTGTGTGTTTAATGTTTGCTTTTCTTTTTCAAGATTAATCTTCGCTAAATTGAGTTAGATTTTTTCAATTTCTATTTACCTTTATGAAAGGAACAGACAGGTGTTTGATGAGTTTCTGTAATCAGGGATACAATATATGATGGTGATACTATACATGTTATAATTTTTAAATTTTATGCTTTATCTGAGTTATTAAGTTGGCTCCCCTGGTATGCACTACATATGCAGAATATGCGGGGAGGTGGATAAGTATAAAAGGAAGTAGAAGCTGCAATTGTCAATGCTAATAATCACATGTAAATGTTTGGCATCACATGTAGCTTTTTAGAATTACATTAATTTTCTAGCCTTTTGCTCTTTTACTTTATTATTCTTGTTAAAATTCTTGTTCTAATAATTGCATATTAAAAAAATTTCTCTTTTACGTCTCTGCCTAATTTTTACCTGTTTCCTCTCATTGAACCATATTATGCAAGATGTAAGATCTAAATTCATAATGTTTTAGTTTTAAGGTGGTTCTTGTATCAAACCGACACCACATATAATTTTTAGAATTACATTAATTGTTTAGCCTTTTGCTCTTGGACATTGTTATATTCGATAAAATTTCTTGTTCTAAAAAACACATATAAAATATTGCTCTTTTAAGTGTCTCCCTTATTTTTATCCGTTTCCTCACGTTGACTTGTATTATGCAAGATGTAAGTCCAAATATATAATGTTTTAAGTTTCAAGCTGGTTCTTGCACCGACTTTGTAAGATCTATGAATTTTGTCTTGTATAGGATGCTGATAATGGTCTGATGCAGTGGGCTTAATTCTTACAGTCGTTTTTTCTTTTTCTTCCTAATTTAGTATTTTACGTACCCACTTCGAACTCATTTTCTGGAGGATGTTCTTGAAATGATGGGCTACAAATTAACCCTTTACAATCAAATTGATGATTATGGTCAAGAAAGGATGTGGAAGCTGAACAAGCAAGCACCTAGAAAGAGGAAAAGCCAAATTGCTTCTCTTGTTGAGGTACGAGTACGACCGCTTCTTATTGATAAAATTTCTACTTTGTGGCCATGACGTGTGTATGTGGTCAGGATGCACTGAAGGCTGCTGATCTGAAAGATTATGGCCTCCAGACGCAGGAATCTCTATCATGTTGGAATCCCAATTCAATTGGTTTTAATTTCATTGAGAATCTTTTATGCTATATTTGTGAGAATGAAAGGCCAGGCGCGGTTCTAGTTTTTATGACTGGGTGGGATGACATAAGTTCTCTGAAGGAAAGCTCCAAGCTCATTACATGTTAGGTGACCCAACAGAGTTTTGTTGCTAGCATGCCATGGTTCTATGGCCAGTTCTGAGCAGGTTATTAATTATTATTATTATTTTCCTGCAAAATTATTATAGAATTGCCAATTTAATATGGTTGTTAGTGCAATGGTAAAATTTATTCATCGTCAACCTAAAACCCTAGTGTATTGATTCAATTACTTTGAGGCCTCCACTTCAGGTAGAGAGTACGAGTAAAACTGTATCCAGATGTTCCTTTGAGACCCACATAAGTGTATTGATGTGATTTTTTGTTTGCTTTTTGTTGATTTCTTTCCAGACATTACAGATTGACTTTGTTCTTTGTTCTTTTTTTTTTTTTTCATTTTATAATTTTTAGACTGATTGGTCTGGAATGCATGCAGAGGTTAATATTTTTTTAATGAACTGCAGAGATTAATATTTGATGACCCTAAAGATGGGGTGCGGAAAATTGTACTAGCGACCAACATTGCTGAGACAAGTATCACAATTAATGATGTTGTTTTTGTACTTGACTGCGGGAAGGCAAAAGAGACATCATATGATGCACTGAACAATACTCCTTGTTTGCTTCCTTCCTGGATATCCAAGGTTTCTGCTCAGCAAGTAAGGTTATGTTCTACTTTGGATTTTGTTCTGGCTTGGTTCAGTACATGTTTAATTTCTGGTGATTAAATACTTTGTATTTGTTTTTATTTTGTTTCTTGTAGAGAAGAGGAAGAGCTGGTCGTGTTCAACCTGAAGAGTGTTACCATCTTTATCCTAGATGTGTGTATGATGCTTTTGTGGAGTTTCAATTGCCTGAAATTTTGAGGACACCTTTGCAGTCTCTGTGTCTCCAAATAAAAAGTTTGAAACTTGAAAGTATGTCTGAG
The DNA here is from genome assembly GCA_025403435.1 of Artocarpus heterophyllus. NCBI lineage: Eukaryota > Viridiplantae > Streptophyta > Magnoliopsida > Rosales > Moraceae > Artocarpus > Artocarpus heterophyllus. Next base: position 11,819,539 of record CM046340.1, on the reverse strand, counting down.
CTCCTATCTAGGGCTTTACAGTCACCAGAGTTATTAGCGGTAACAATCACTTTATGTATATGTATAATTTGAATTTGTAAGACATCATTGCCCCCACACAAATGCATTTATACACACAAATCATGTTGTTCTTGTACTATTTAACCCTCTTTCCTTTTCTTGTTGTTTGACCCATTATTATTATCTGGTTTGTATTTTCAACTCTTGTATGACATGCTCCAAAATATTCCTGTGACAACTATGATGGTTTTTTGGCAAATGCTCCACTGCCTATGGCTTAATTTGCATGATTTGTGTTTGTAGGTGCAAAATGGCATCGAATATTTAAAACTCATTGGGGCATTGGATGAGAATGAAAATCTAACTGTTTTGGGTGGGAAAGGATATTTGATTTTTGTTTCTAACAATTTATTGCAAGTAGACTATTTCTTAAAGAAAAAGCCTTACGATGTTTGAGTTGCTTGACAGGACGATATATAACAATGCTTCCTGTGGAGCCAAAACTTGGAAAGATGCTCTTATTAGGTGCCATATTAAATTGCCTAGATCCAGTACTGACTGTTGTTTCTGGGCTCAGTGTCAGAGATCCTTTCTGAACACCATTGGACAAGAAGGATGTACGTGAGATTCTAGTTTAATTCTTTTATTACAATTAATTTATGATATGCTTCAGCTATTTTGTTCAATTGGTGTGAACACACGGAGGGAAAATGGGTAATTTGTTGGGGATTTGAGATTGTTTCAGAGGGGTGGCATTCGTACTTGAAGGCTATACTTTAAGGATTTTGGTACCAATTGAAGAAAGCTTAAGCATGGTTAAAATTGAAAGTGATGTGTGAAAACTGATTTAGGATTGTAGAACGAAGGAAGAGTGTTCCTCTTCATCAAAATCTGGATTAGTCTCGTATGAGATGATCTTTTTTCTTTTTTTGACTAAAGAAAAATTGTTATAAGGGTAGAGGGTGGCATACCCTTATACCCCTGGGAGACGAGGCATACCAACATGGCATAATAATCCTGAAGAATAGGATGCACTTGGCTACTTTGAATTACGACTATCTTGGTTGGAGTAATGGTGTTTTACGGGTGACTAGTTGCAGGACAATTTGAGTCGTGTATCTGTGTTTGTTGTTATTGTTGTTAATAGTTGCTTAAAACTATTGGATTCTGGTTTGAGTTTAATGTACTTGTCCATGTAGCATGTAGAGGCTGCTAAATCTCAGTTTTCCAGAGACTATAGTGATCATCTTGCGCTTATCAGGGCTTACAAGGGATGGAAAAAGGCTGAAAGAGACTATGCTGGTTATGAATACTGCTGGAAAAACTTCCCTTGAGCACAATCAATGAAAGCAATCGATTCTCTTAGGAAGGAGATCTTCTCTTTGCTCAGAGATACTCGTCTGGTTGATGCCGATCCCACCAGCTACAATGCATGCGGCTATGATGAGCATCTCATACGAGCAGTTATTTGCTATGGTCTATATCCTGGAGTTTGCTCCATTGTGGTAAGCTTTGGCCTTTATTTTATTTTTGAAGCTCTTCTTGTCTTTTAATGATTCTACCTCCATTTGTTGGACTTCAATCATTATCTTCTCTGCTTATGTACGGATGTTGTGGCCAGAATAGCCCATATTAAGTAATTAAGTGCTCTGGCAATCGTGGCTTTACTATTTGCTTTGCTATTTGCTTTTTGGTCCTTATTTTATTTTCAAAGCTCTTCTTGTCTTTTAATGATTCAACCTCCTTCATTTGTTGGACTTCAATCCATATCTTCTCTGCTTAGGCACGGATGTTGTGGCCAGAATAGCCCATATTAAGTAATTAAGTGCTCTGACAATCGTGGCTTTACTATTTGCTTTCCAATAAGTAACATAATATGGGAAGGGTATATTCATTTGTTTACTGTTTGGATGGGTGATATTTCTGCCTTCCCCATTAAGTTTAAATATAATTAGTTTCTATTGAATAATTTATTGAGGCCACGTAAAAGTATATGCAGAATAATGAGAAGTCATTTTCCCTAAAAGCTATGGAGGATGGCCAGGTGCTTTTGTACTCGGTAAGATCTATAATCCAATAAAGAATCTGTTGCCCAGGATCCTCTGTTGTGCTTGCCTTTAATTTATGTTCATTTGGTTTGTCTAGAACTCAGTTAATTCTCGGGAAGCTAAAATACTATACCCATGGCTAGTTTTTAATGAGAAGATAAAAGTGAACTCTGTTTTCCTCCGGGATTCAACAGCTGTGACTGATTCAGCTCATCTTCTATTTGGTGGAAGCATATTGAAAGGGGATAGTGTGAGTATTGCTTTCTATACGTGCAGTATAAGTTTTAATTTAGTGTTATCTGGGCTGTGCAAATGAAGGTATATGACGTGTCTTGCGGTGAATGACTATGTAAAGATCTGTTATCATCCTCGGCCAGGAAGGACACCTGACAATGTTGGGAGGGTATTTGGAATTATTCATGAAACCTGCTGTAGCAGATATGTACCTATGCTTAAGGAGAGAACTAGGCGATCTGATTCAGGAGAAAGTGAGTGAATTCTTTAAGAAATTTACCTGCGTTCAAAATGGAGTTTGTCTATATATGTGATTCTAATTTATTTTGTCCTTGCTTACCATTTAAACCGTTCTCTGTGCGTAACTTGTTACTAATTTCAATCCTGGGGAAATGGGCAGCTACTGAATCCCAGGTTAGACATAAATACCTATCGTCAGCTCCTATCTGCAGTACGGTAGCTGATCTCGGAGGATCAATGTAACAGAAGATTTGTATTTGGCCACCAGGCCCACCTTAATGCTTGTCCAATGACCTTTGTTGCCACCTCGCAGCCGGCCTTGGCTTCAAGAACTGAAAGTGGACCTGGTGGTGATAATTCTAAAAGTCAGCTCCAAACACTGCTCACCCGAGCAGGATATGCTGCTCCCACGCACAAAACTAAGCAACTCAAGAACAACCAGTTCTTTGCCACAGTTGAGTTTAATGGAATGCAAATAATGGGGCAACCATGTAACAACAAAAAGAGCGCTGAAAAAGACGCGGCAGCTGAGGCTCTTCAGTGGCTGCTGATGGGTGAAACCCATACAGGACACGAGTACATAAATCACATGTCTATGAGTCTGAAGAAAAGCAAGAAGGATCATAACTAATGGGGACATAGCCCATTCTTCTGTAAAAGGTTTTCTCATCAAGGTTGCTGCTGAGATGCCTCCACACAATGAGCTTATACCAGACAGTCTAACCCTCTATTTTGAAGAACCATCAAAAGTTCTGGCGTCATCGTCGCTTGGAAGCACCAAATCTGACCTAAATTTTGAATTCTTTGAGACCCATGCTGGGGTCACTAGCTAGAGAAGATATTTGAGGGACAGCTTCTCAATCAATCTTGAGTCGTTGGATTAATCATATTCAAAATGGAGCTATAAAATGCTTATACCAGGTCAATGATATTTGGACTGACCTGGAAAATTAATGAAACCATGGATTAAGCTGTACCTAGTGAGTGCCTTGTATCTTTAAAAAATGCACATATGTTGGTGACTGTTGGTGATCTGTTTGCCCCTGGGGAGCTCATTACATATCACTTGCTCTGTTGCTCTTGTGGTATTTTCACCTTTTTATATCTTCATGGGTCTGTAAATTGAGTGATGTGATCTTGGGTTTCATCATGTCTCTGATAAAACTCCCTTGTAAATTTTCAGAACTGTTTCGATCGCAGAAAAGCTCCGGTTTTGGTTTAGTTCTATCTTTCGTCCCTTTTCTCTTTAGGTGTTTGCAATTGGAAACCAACAGCAAAGCCTGTTTCTAGGGTCATATAATTGCAGTTTTTTAGATTATCAAAATGAAAAAGAACGATAGACTTGACGAATTTGACGAAAATTTGACAGTTTAAACAAGCATTCTATGAGTAGGATGGATTTTTTATATCCTGTGGAAGAAGTCTTAAACTTGTGTATTTATATTGAGAGCAATTCTATTTAATCTCGCGGGGCTATAACCTCGTTACTAATAAAATAATAAGTCTTGGTCTAAAATATATACTACATATTAGACTGAAGTTTATATTTTTGTGAATAAAGAGGTTATAACCTCACGAGAATGAAAAGGATTTTTCCTATATCTACGCTACCTATGAAAGGCTCCAAGGCCTTTTTCACCATGCTTGTCGCGCGGGTGGACATTTCCCCTTCTTCTTCTTCTTTTTTTTTGTTTTTTTGTTTTTGTTTTTGTTTTTTTCTTTTGTTTCCCTATTTTAGTAAATTTTTTTGTACTCTATTGGCCTATCTTTGTCTCTTCTAAACAGTGTTTTTTCCTTTTTTTTAATCTTTGGTTATTCTTTCTCATTTTTCTCTCTCTTTTAGGGGTTTATTTTTTTTCTCTTTTTCTTCTTTTTTGGTGTTTTACCGTAAATTACATTTTTTTGTTTAACTCTATTTGTTTACCATTGTATGGTACATTACTCTTTTTTTTGTTCTTACTTTTTCCATGTTTTACTTTTTGTCCATTTCAACTTCATTCATCTATTTTTTAAACCTCTATGTCAACTATCTCTCTAGAATAATCTCATTGCTTACGATCAATTATGATTTGTATTGCAGTTTGTTCCTTTTATTCGTATCATGATTAAATTTGTGTGTGTGCCTTAATATTTTTGAGTTTATCTGAATTGAAGAACTAAATTAAAATTTTACTTCGTTAATGAAATATACAGTTTTGACTCTGTAATTGTTAAACTATCTATTTTCAAATGAAATCTAATGTGATACTTGTCGTGAGGATTTTTAAAAAGATAAAGTACTAAAAAAATAATTTTGAAAAAAAATCTTAAAACAATATATTTAAAATAAAAATTAAATTCTCACATTTTTTCCTTTTTGAAAATTTTTTTTGATCCATTTGTTTGTTTACTAATTTATTTCTTGTATAACCCTACTCAGTATTTCTGTACTCAAAACTATCAATTTATTAACTAGATCCAAAGTATATATTTTATAAACTTCAACGTAATTAAACCCGAAAATGAATGTTAGCGGCTAAAATAAAACAATTATATATCTTTAAAGACTATTTGTGTTTTTTCTTTTTAAAATCTCTAAATAATTTTTTCTATTCATTCTTTATTCATAATCTATATTAAAAAAACTTCACTTACAACATAATATGTGGATTGCACGCACTCGAACTAGAATCGCACAAAAATTCCAATTTTATAGTTTGAAGGTAGCTATAGAGGGTAGGAATTAAGTTTCAACACTAAAGTTTTAACTACTACAATATAAAACTCTCAAATGCTACAGTTTAAAGCTTTCACATGGTACAATATTTAAGTTCTAACTAGTTCTTAAATACTCCAATAATTATCATATTTCTAGACTCATATTTCTAATCACTTTTTTTTTGTTACCATAAAATTCTATTGTTGTGGATAATCTCAACAGCCCTTTGGGCCGGGGCTGAGATTAACTAAAGTCCATTAGGAATAAACAAGTCTGGAGTTCGAGGCCATGCTACGAGTGAGTTTACCAAAGCTCTCAAGAACGTTGAGACAAAATCAATCAACATGAAGTCGAGATGACCAAGTTCAATGAATAATTACGAGCAAACACTAACTCATGAATTTACCAAATATTCCCTAAGTCAAGGAGTTAATATCATTAGTGAGATATGTGAGCAGAGTCAACTAATCAACCTCAAATTAGGATGAAGAAGAAATATTTTTGGATTTGGAGATTGATTTTTATTTTATTATTTTAATTAATTCATTTATATGGGAAAAGGCTATAAATAAGGGTTGATACCCTCGAAAAAGCCGAAGTCACATTTTGAGAAAATTGTTGTGTGCATTCTCTCACATAAATAGTGAAATCTTTCTCCAAGCAGACATATCCCATTCCGAGTGAACTATTATAATTTTGTCTTCTTTACTATTTTTGCAATTTTTCTACATTTAATTTGAATGAACAAACACCGTGGTAAGGATTATCTCGAGGGTTGTTGTTGACGAATTTCTACCGTCAACATCTGTAATCATCTTTGGTAGCAAAAAAAAAAAAAAATGAAATGACATAGTCTCCAATCACTTCTTAATTTAAAGATTCTAGCTCATAGATAGAAACTGAAAAACAAATGTTAAAATATAGAATTTTTGACTCATATTCATGATTCAATCTCTTTTAACGATCAAGAGTACTCAAGTCTTTTAATATTGTAGTCTCAAAAATAGGGAGAAAAAAGAAAGAAAGAAGGAAAGAAAGAACGAAAACTTGACATTGATGAATATTAGACTATACTATAATTAGGGTAAAGTTGTAAATGTATCAACATTTCTTCGTTACCCTCAAGCTTCAATCTCTGGCCATTTACCACTTAAATCCTAAAACAAAATTTATAGGATGTTTGGAAGAGTAGTTTAAACCAGCAATTGAGTTTGAGAACTGTAGCATATGAAAGCTTTACACTATAGTATATGAGAGCTTTATATTGTTCTTATTTTAAACTATTGGTTTGAACTACTCTTTTAAACACTCTGTTAGTATTAGCACTACATAGAGGGAAGGGAACTACCCTACTTGAATTTTTTCTTATTAATTTTACCTTCAAAATTTGATGAAATTCATAATTTGTCTCTCTTAAAATTTCTAAAATTCTATCTTTGTCTCGTCTTATGTATGAAATCTCTCACTTGACTTATATATGAAATTTAATGAAAATTTTAATATAAACCCCTATCCTTCCTCTGCCCTTGCGAAAATCTTATTTTTACGAAGAGAGAGAAAAAAAAAACTCCTTTCATTTCATGGAGAAAACTTAAAATAAAAATTCTTTTAGGGTAGATGACCCCTTTTAAGTTGTTTTTGAGTTAATGGTCGAAGAGTTTGAAAATTATAGAAATAGTTGTTTTTTTTTACATTAATGATATTGCTTAACTTAATAGTGCATTTCCTCAACAATCTACCATTTTTTTATAATAAATCATTAATATATCAATAACAAAGCAATTTATTAGTAATAAACAACAGTAATAATTGATGTATAATGTTAATCAATAATATAGTTGATGTTTACTAGCTACTTCGCCAGAACGCCAGTGGCTGGAAAATACAATATTACTCTAGTAATATTATATTACCATATAAATACAAAAATTCATCGACGACTTCGCCAGACCGACGATAGTAAGGAAATACAATATTACTCTAATAATACTTTATTATTGTGTAAATAAAATAATTCATTGGCGACTTCGTTAGGTCGTTGGCGATTGAGAAATACAATATTACTCTGATAATATTGTATTACCGTGTAAATATAAAAAGTCATTAGTGACTTCACCGAATTATCCACGGTCAATACAATATTACTCTGGTAATATTGTATTACCACAAAAATACAAAAATTTATAGGTGACTTCGCCAGTTTGCCTACAACCGAGAAATATGGTGTTACTCTGTAATACTGTATTACCATGTAAATACAAAAATTCATTGGAGGCTTCGCCATCAACAACCGTCAGACCCCAGTAGTCGAGAAATATAGTATTAATCTAGTTATACTATATTACCGTATAAATACAAAAATTCACCTACGACTTCGTTAGACCTTCGGCAACTGGAAAATATAATATTGCTCTAGTAATATTGTATTACTATGTAAATACAAAAATTCATCGGCTACTTCATCGGATTATCAGGAATGGAGAAATATAGTATTACTTTGATAATATTATATTACCGTGTAAATAAAAAAACTTACTAGCCACTTTACCGAACCACCAACAGCTGGAAAATATAATATTAATTTGGTAATACTGTATTACCGTGTAAGTACAAAAATTTGTCGACGACTTCACTAGATCATCGGCGGCTGAGAAATATAGTATTAACCTGGTAATACTAGATAACTGTGTAAATACAAAATTTGTCGACGGCTTCATTAGACACTACCAGTAGCTACATTGGCACCAGCGACTAAGATATTCCGTGAAAATAGAAGAAAAATCATATCAAAACTCTTTAGGAATACAGTATTACTATGTGTTAACCTTTCTCTCATCTCAATTCAAATTAAATTGAACGATAGAAAAAAAATTGAATGTGAAAGATATACCGTGTATTAACCTTCTTTTGAATATATTTCTTCCTTTCTCTCATCTCTCTGTCACTCTCGCTGCCATTATCTCCCACAACTTAGATCCCGATGTCGATGTCATTTGACAACAACGATAGCAAATACAAACAATGGCGAAGTCAAGGATGGGATGGAACAGTGATGAATGACATAGTTGCCGTCACTTGAGTTCAACAAAACTTAAATCCACTTTGCTGTTGTAATATATAGAAAAGTCCAAGTAATTAATAAATATAGATAAGTAAGGATTTTTTCTATAACCACATTATTAAGTTCGTAAGAAGCATGAGTTTATAGCTTATGAGTATAGATTTCAGTATAGTAATTAAGTATTCAATCAGTTATACTAATAGAATCTAAGAATACACTGATAGAATCGAAGAATACGAGTCCAGGGTTTTCTTAAAAGACTTGAACAATTTATTTTAACGCAAAGATTTGTATAATTTCATGATCCTATGATTTAAAGTGGATTAGTGTAATGACTGAGAAAACCCAAGAATTTAAATAATATAATTTACATATTTAAGTCAAGGAATTTTCTTAGAAAATATCAAGTATAAAGTTTGTGACTGAAGGGGTTATGCAATTATTAATATTCCAAAATTCTATAGAAAATATTAAGTTATTAACTTTTGTGATAAAATAATTTAGTTGATAATTTCCACCGCGATTTAAGGCGAAAGAAATTTCAATCCGTAAATAACTTGAGAATTTAAATTATAAGAATTTTCAAATATGGTACCATGTTAATAGTGTACCAAGAAACACTTTAACACATAGAAAATCCTTAATTGTTTGTTAATTAAAAATCCGAATTATGTGATTAGCATTTCGGTGAAAAATGCTATCTGAGTTCGGGTATTAACACTGTCAAAGATATGTCAATACCAAGATAGAGTGTAAAAAATGTCAAGATTATGTTTATGTAGTCTAGAAATAATATTAAGATCAAGAACAATTTTATTTTGTTACACGATTAGAAATTTATATCGGGATTAATTTATATCGAGATTAGTTTTAAACTGTGTTGTGGAACCAAGGAAAAGTGTCATGACAAACAAATAAGGATATGACCATGAATAGTGAAAAGCATGGTGTGAAGTGTGGTACAAAAAGTGAGCTTTTGATGAGAAATTTTCTCCCTTTTTGTAGCTTGTGGCCCCAACATTAAAAAAGAAAAAACCAATATTTTTGCTTGTTTAAGTGTCCATGACACCCTTTAACCATGGGTTAGAAGTTAAGTAGAATTTGGCCAAAATTATACGCATGTCTAAAAATAGATCCCACCATAGCAAAAGCCCATTTTTCCCTCTTTTTCTCCCATATTCTTAAAAAAAAAAAAAAAAAAAAAAAACCATTATCCAAATCCAATTTTCTCCACTAATTTCTCTTAAAATTTCTCTCCTACCCATTAGAAAATTACTAGCCAAAAATTTAAAGCTAAGGAGGAGACCTTGAAGGAATCTCTAGAGAGTATATCATCAAAGGTAAATATCTAAACTTCTCTTTTCAAAGTTAAGCAAATTGGTTATGGTTTTTTTTTTTTTAGCGTTGTTAACATGTAATAATTTCTATTTATGTTTATGTTGTGGTTTTTGTGAGTTTTTATTTATGCAGTCTAGTATTTTACATAATTGATATGAAAGAGTTTAGATCTAAATATTGTTTTATGTTTTAGAAAAGGTTTTTACTCTCTTTAACTTAAAAATAAAAACCTTAAAGATTAGTTATAATGTATTTTTAAGACCTGGAAATTTTTGAGTCATAACAACACGAGTGACTTTGTGTGAGAAACTGAGATCTTAACTTCAAACAATATTACGGGCATTTTTGTATAGTTGTCCCGCTTAGTGTTGCAACACATTTGTGCAACACTAGTAGCACAGGTTTCAAAACCACCCAGTATTTGGTTTTTGAAGCTGAAATACTTATTTTATTATCTCCCAAGGTTGTCCCTAAAACTATAGAGCAGTCTGTGGTCATTATGAGACTGTTTTTGTTAAGTGTTGTAGAGAGATGTTACAATGCAGTTGTACAACACCCTATAAAACATATCTTAAAACCACCAAGTTTTTTATTTAAAAAATTAAAACTATTAGTTTATTGTATCCCCAAGGTTTCTCTGTAAGCTGTAATATAATCGGTAATGATTTCTAGAGCTTTTTCATTAGATGTTGCACGTGATGTTGCAACATCAATAGTGCAAATTATAAAGTGCCCAGTTTTTAATTCAAAAAGTTTAGATGCTTGGTTTATTGCTTTCTTAAGCCACTATAGCAACTACCGATCAAATTCATGATTGTTTCAGCACGATTTCGATAGATGTTGTATGCGATGTTACAATACTAAGTTGCAACATCAGTAGTATGTATCTTATTTTTGCTCGGTTTTGATTTTCAAAGTTAAGATGCCCAGTTTATTATATGGCAAGATTTTTTAACAATTTCAATATAGTGATTGATTCTGAAACTATTTATGCTAGATGTTTCACGAGGTGTTGTAACATTGGTTGCAACACCAATAGTGCAGTTATGTTTCCAGGTAAAATGACCCTCAAAAAGTCCTAATCATGATTTTTGTAAAACACGAAAATTTTAAGTCTCGATCAGATAAAGAACTTTTGTAAACAAAACTTTTAAAAATTGTGCCTTTAAAAAGAACTTCTAAAAGATTTTTAGAATGGTCAATCAGTAAAGTTTACAAAATCACTACAAATGGTAATATTAAAAATAGAAAATAAATTTTGGGAAACACGGAAGTTATAATCCTCGACATAATGAGGTATCCATAAAGGAAACTTTTATTGAAGATTGTTTTAACATGCAGCTTATGGTGCCTTTTAAAACTAACAAAAAAATGCTTTTTCAAAACTAGTTTCAAAACAAGACATCTGTTTACCATTAAGATCACTATTTACAAGCGATAAAAGAATTGTAACACTTGTTAAGCTATATGAATCTTCAACTCACAATCTTATTAAAATTCAAACTTCAATTTAAGATACGGTTTTCAATTAAACTTTACATATAAAGTTTTCAATGGATTTCAAAGAAACAAGATGTCATAGGAAATATAAGTTGTTAACCGCTACGATAGTAATTACGGGTCCAACGCCCACGCATGTTTAGGAGCCAATTATCATATTTCAATATTTCAATGGTTAGTGCTGAGGATTTAAAATTAATTAATCTTTTTAAATACCTAAATAGCCAGCTAGTTGATAAATGGAATTTGTTAAGAAAAGATTTAATGCTATAATAATTAGCAAAATGCGAAATTAAGCTCATACTCTTACTGGGTGTTTTTTCTCAGACTCTAGGAATAGTGAATAAATATGTGGCAAGTTTAGCAAATCCTATCTCTAGAAACCAGGTAAGTATGAATCTTGCCTACAGGATGAAAACTATGGTTTTCAATTTAAAGTGTTTACATGTTTTTACGAAAATCATGAAAATACATTATTAAAATTATGTTATGTTATGATATGTTTGGACATGTTATGCTTATGTTATGTCGTGTATTATATGTAAGGTAAATTATATGAAATTATATTGTGCATTCACCTTTTTGTTAAGAATAATTATGATTTATGTTATGTGATGATATATAGTAATATGTCATACTACATACACACAATAAGATCAAGTGTAATGAGTTAACTTAAAAGTTTCGTGTCAATCTCCCGATCTACAGGAAAGATTCAAGACCTCTTGGCATATGGGGAGGCATTTAATTTAGTTTATTTTATGGTTTAGGGTTGTTAGGGACCTTCGTAAACCGTAACTTCCCGATGATTGCACGCAACGAGTACGTTCACATAGGGGCCTATTAAGTAAGACAAGTTAAATATATAGAACTTGTTCATAATGAAGTATAACCAGCTTATGCTTCTTTTTTGTGATGGACAGTGGCAAGCGACGAACGGATAGTGGTGATGGGTATAGGTACCGCTTATAAAAGTATCTTCTGCAATAATTTTTAAATGAATATGTATACATAAGTAGTTTTATGCAAGTATGATTTAAAAATGAGAAATTATAATTTTATAATCTCAGTCTAGATTATTTAAAAATAGTAAGTTGAAATATACTTATATCAAAAGATTAATTAAATAATTATAGTGATGATTAGTTTTAAAAATGTTTTTAAAAGATCCTTTTAATTAAAGAATTGCGTTAAGGAAATAAATTTAAGTAATTAGTGTTATGTTTTAAAAAAATTATTCTTCAAATTTAGTATTTTATGATAATTAAGATTAAGGATATAATAATGTAGTTAAGTAATAATTATATAGGTAGGGTTGTTACAGCTATGTAGGTAAGCTCGTTACAGGTGTTCGACAAATCGCCAGATCTGGAAGTCTGAGTTTGTCTTGTCATGATTTCGTCCAAAGATGGCATTGTCAGACCACTCGCCACCAAAAATCATGAGGCCTGCAACTTCTTCGGTGCCAGTTATTCCAACGTCGTGCGAGCAAATCAAATCCACTTCGCCGTCTAGCAAATCGCAAGATTTGAAACTTCACGAATCTTGTGACATAGATTTTGACGTCGTCACAATTCATCCAAGATCTTCAATGATGGTGTTCCAGCGATGGTGCTTTGTAATTGTCGATAATAGGATAGAGACATAGAGAAGTATGAAGGGAGGAGAGACAGAGAAAGGTGAGGGGAGAGGGGGCGTTGGATATTGTTTTTAAAATAAATAAAAATATTTTTATTTTAAAAAATAAGAATTTTTTTTAAATTATATTGAGAACGTTTTTAAAATTTTGTCTCGTAAAATATGTAAAAATATTTTTAAAAATTTTGAGAATAAAAATAAACAGTACCAAACATATCTAAAATTTTGATTCATTCTTGATTTTTTGACTTTTAGGTAGTTTAGTCTTTTTATGTTCGTTAAAAAATAATTAAAAACAAATATGCTATTTTCTTTCTTTCTTTTTTAATTACTGAAATTTTTTACTATGCGAATGCCAAAATCTACCATTTCTATTTCGTACAATATCTCAAAAAATAAAATATAAAAAAATTGAGGGTCAAAAGGAAAAATAAAAATTGAAGAATAGATTCTAAAAAACAAAGGGATTTTTAAAAATAACCTTTTGAAAATTTTTTTTTGGTCAATGATTTTTTTTGGACAATTTTTGATACAAAAAAAGCTTTTTAGACATCAAAATGGTTCTAATTTTTTTTTTCATCCTGTTGAGATTTTTTATCCGGCTATAGTTATTATTTTTTTAAAAAAAAAAAATAAGATAATTTACCCAAAAAAAACTTATTTTTTTGGTTAAAAAAAAAAAGAAGGGACTTTTACACAATTTGAAAATTTTTTTTGCCCTTCCGTCAAAATCATCCTCCCAAACCTGCCATTTGATTTATGAATCGCCTCTGTCTCCTAAAGCCGTCGACTTTCCAAACCTCTAAAGACCTTGTCCCGCCTACTAAACCCCGATGTTTTTCCCGGGAATTCCTGCCCAACGTCGGGGAGCCAAGTTTCTGGCGGCGGCGGCGAGATCCAGTCCCGGAGGCGTCGTGGAGAACAACAACAGTTTGAAGAAGAGATTCCTATTCCCAAAGCCCATTCCTTTACTCCAAAAACTCTCCCAAAAACCACCACCACCACCTCCCTTCCCAAACCCACCTCTCCCATCCCCTTCACAACATCCCCCAACAATCTCTCTCTCCCTCTCTCTAACCCCCAAAAGCGACAACCGAATCCCTCAAAACGACACCCATCTCCTCAACACCTTCGTCAAGACCCACCTCAAGCCTCCCTTCACCCCCCAAACCCTCCTCCACTTCCTCAAATCCAAGCTCCACCACCACCCCAACTTCACCCACTACGACTTCCACATCTTCACCTGGGCCTCCACCGTCGACTCTTTCCGCCACGATCACCACACCTTCGACTGGATGGCCCGCACCCTCGCCGTCTCCGACCGCTTCGCCGAACTCGCCTTGCTCCTCGAATTCATCGCCATGAATCCTTGCCCTTGCTCCGACGGTATCTTCTCTTGCCCTAGAACCGAACCCATTTTCCGTTTTTCAATTAATGCTTATTGTAGAGTTGGGAAATTGGATTGTGCTGTTTCTGCGTTTGATTCCATGAGGAAGTTGATTGATGGAAGGCCTAGTGTTGAGGTTTGTAATGTTTTGATTAATGGGTTTGTGAAATGGGGTCAACATGATAAGGCCTTGGAGTTTTACGATACGATGAGTGGTAGTTTTAGAGTGAAGCCTGATGTTTTTACTTTCAATATTTTGCTGAATAGTTATTGCCGGAATTCGAAGTTCGGGTCGGCTTTGGAGTTGTTTAGGGAGATGAGGGAGAAGGGGTGTAGTCCCAATGTGGTTAGTTTCAATACTTTGATAAGGGGGTTCTTCAGGGAAAGGAAGTTTGAGGAAGGGATTGGTATGGCTTACGAGATGATTGGGCTCGGGTGTGAGTTTTCATCCGTGACTTGTGAGATATTGGTTGATGGGCTTTGCAAGGGAGGTCGAGCTTTGGAGGCTTGCGAGATTTTAATTGATTTTTCACGGAAAGGGGTGTTGCCTAATGAATATGATTACTTTGGACTTGTGGAAACTCTATGCAGAGAAGGGACTCCAGAGAGAGCTTTAGAGGTAGTGAATGAGATATGGAAGAGCGGTAATAGTCCAAGTTTCATTGCTTGTGCAACATTGATAGAAGGTTTGAGGAAGTTGGGAAGAATTGATGAAGCGTTTGGGATGACAGAGAGGATGATAAAGGAGGGAACAGTTCCAGATAGTCTGACGTTTAACTGTCTCCTTCAAGATCTTTGTAATGTGGGAAGAACTGTTGAAGCAGACAAATTGAGGCTGTTGGCTTCTAGCAAGGGCTTTATTCCGGATTCTATGGCCTATAATATTTTGGTATCTGGGTATACAAGAGAAGGACAAAGGAGAAAAGGGGAAAAGCTCGTAGATGAGATGTTGGACAAGGGGTTTATTCCTGACATTGCTTCATATAATAGATTGATGGATAGGCTTGCTAAGGCAAGAACTACATTTAGACGCCGAGTTCATGTTAATGGTGTGTGAAAATATGAAATTCTCAGGCTTTCTTGAATGGAGCCTTTTCCGGTAGAATGTAATATCTAATGGCGGTGCATGTTTCAGAATAGTAGATTTCGTTAAAATCTCATCAAAATGAAAGAATGTGCAAAAGTGACAGGAGCTGATATAGATTTAACAGTTTTAAGACAATTCACTGCCTAGGTGGTGTTTGCACGTACCCTACCAAAGAATTCTTATATGTGTGAGATTGAATATTTGGTTGGCACAGCTTTGAGTTTGTCATTCAATTATGATTAATCGTTTGAGGATCTTGGTTGCAAAAGAGACATGTTTCTTTTGGGTGTCTCAGTAGTTTGCGGTACTGAAGCGTATGCAGATTGAAAGAAAAGGAAAGAGTTGATTTATTCTTTGCGTCTGTGACTGACTTGGAACTTCTTCTGTTTGGTGGAAGCAAACTAAAAGGGGATAGTGTGAGTGTTGGGTTCTATTAGTGCACTACAAGTTTTAATTTTATTGCTTTCTGGACTCTACAAATGAAGGCATATGATGCTTTTCTTTTTTCTGCAATGGCCATATAAAGATCTGTTCTTGGGGCAGGATGGACGCTTGAGAATGCTGGGAGTGTATTTGGAACTCATCATGAAACCTGCTTTAGCAGATATGTGCCTATGCTTAAGGAGGGAAAATCTGAATCCCTGGTTGGACATAAAAACCCATCGTCATAGTCAGCTTCAATCTGCAGTAGGTTGCTTATCTTTGAGGATCACCTTGACCACAGAAGATTTGCATTTTGCTGCCGGGTCCACCTTAAGTCTTCTTTTCAGACCTTTGTTGCCACCTTGCATCCAGCTTTGGGTTCAAGAACTGAAAGTGGGGCCTGGTGTTGCTAATTCCAGAAGTCAGCTCCAAACATTGCTCACCCGAGCAGGATATACGGCATTCTCCTACAAATCTATGCACCTCAAGAGCAGCCAGTTCTCTGCCACGGCGGAGTTCAACAGAATGCAAATCATGGGGGCAACCATGTAACAACAATTAGTTTAGACCAGAAGGATTACAACTAACAGGGACATGGTACATGCTGCTAACAATGCCTCTACACAACGAGCGTATTCCAGATGACAGTCTAACCCCTTTGTTTGGAAAAATTGTAAAAAATGTTCGGGAGGCATTGTCCTTTGAAAGTGCCAAATCTGACCTAAATTTGTTTTCTTTGAGACCTATGCAAACGTCACCAGCAAGAGAAGACATTTGAACTTGGATCTCGAGTCGTTGGATTATCTTATTCAAACATTGAGCTATAAGATGTTTAGGCTACAACACTAACAGATGGAGTAGGAGAATTGATCAACGGACCATTGACCTTTGCTGTTAGTAGTGAGTGCCTTAGGTGTAGAAAAAATATGTAAGCGTATATCTAGTGAATATAGGTGATTTCTCTGTCCTGGTAATCTCATTTCATATTACCTGCTCTTACAGTAACTTTACCATTTGGAAAACAAATTTTTGATATAGAAATCTTAAGGATCCAATTCAAGAAAGTTTCAAATTCTGAAGTAATTTAATATTTTGGAATTGGTATTTTTGTGTAAAATTGAATGATATGATCTTTGGTTTTTCCATGTCTCTGTTAAAAGTCCCTTGTAAATTTTCAAAACTGCTTTGATGATACAAAAGCTCCATTGAATTGAAAGGTGTTTTAGTTCTACTTCCACCCATTACTCCCTTTTCTCTTCTTTGGGTTTTTGCATTGTGAAAACAAGAGAAAAGCCTTTTGTTTCCACTTTCCAGAGTCGTGATTGTGTTGGTTCAAATGCTGAAATAATGTGTGCCAAAAGAACAACTTGGTTTGAGCTTGATTTTGTCAATTTCCGTTCTTATTCTAAATTTTAGCTGGGGATTGGATTATAATTATCATGTCACAGTGCTTCTCTGTCCTGTCTTTGGCCTTCTTGTCACGGGTTTGCTTGGACAGGTTATAGATATTATTTTAGGGAATGGTCCATAAGAACGAGTTTTTTTTTTTTTTTTTAAATAATTAATATACTAATTTAGTTGAAGTGGATCTGGCAGACAAGAAAACCTGATAATAAGGGATCACCCAGGCAGTTGTATGTTTGACTAAAAGGCTTCAAAAGTTGGAGATTCTACAATTCAAGGTTTCCTCCTTTGTGCGTAAGCACTAAAAGTCTATTAAAAGTAAAAATAAAGAGATATATATATATATATATATATTCAAATAGTACTACAATTCAATCGTGGTAACTTGACCATGTTCTGTTAGATTCAATAATACAATACGATTTGATCCGATGTTGGAGAACATAAAGTATTAAAACAGATTCCCTAATATAAAAGTGCCCAGACAAAAAATAAAAAATGAAAGAAAGGAACAGGAAAAAAAAAAGAAAAGGAAAGCTAGATAGTAAATGGGCGGGTAAATTGTATTGTTTCAATTTAAATTATTCCTTTAAGCATATTATATCGTGAACTTTTATTTTTGACAAAATGCATCTTAAATTTTAAAATCATTGATAATTGAGATCAAATAACTATTTTTAATTTTTGTTTGGTATTCTTTTTCACATGTGAAGCTTCAATTTTTTTCTTAAAATAATAAGCTCTACTCTTAAAAAAACTCATGCAAAAATCTAGTGACCCAAGCTAGCTATGTCTTTAGCACTTTTTAGTTATTAGACCTCAATTTTTGAAGATTTCAAGTTTATGATGTATTTTGCCAAAATTAATAATTCAAGGTGCATTATTCTAAAAATGATTAGTTTAGGGTGTAACAATGTAATTTGAAGTAAGTTTAAATTGATAAGGCGGGTACAACAGTAAAAAAAACATTACTGCAGTCTTATTGCAATAATATCTTCTTAAATTTTAGCTGGTAAAAAAAATACTAACATGAAATTTGAACTAAGTTTAAATTCACAACGCACAAGTTGCGTATAATTAAATTAAATATCTCACAAAATGAATATCATGTATCACTAAGATTATTCTATTACAAAACACCTATGATCTCGGATGCTACTTCAAAGGTCGGAATATGATGTTTGACTGTATTCAATATTGGTGTGTATATATTATATTTTTGTCTCGTGCGTGTATATAAATATACACATATCATAATGTATATACATAATTGTCTGGTGTATGTATATATATCATTATCTATATACATGCATGTGGACAGGAGGTGAGGCGCGTTAATATTGTATTTGTTACACACCCATATGAGGGGTGAGATATATATAATATTTTTGATTTATTTATTTTTTATTTATTGGTGGTGGATCAAAGAGAGACAGCCAGGCATGGAACAAGATGCAGTAGACTTTAGGCATGTTTACCACGGCTTCTGCTTGTGATTTTAGTCACTAGAAGAAAAGAAACAAAAGCTATAGCTTTTTAATATGTGTTTGAAACTATATTTTTAAAAGAGTTTTTATAGGTTAAAATGGTTTCAATTTTTTTTAATAAAAGTTATAAAAATGTTATATTTAAACTTCTAGTAAAAATTTTAAAGTCTTTTTCGATTTTTTTTTTAGAAGTCACACTTTGTAGTTTTGATAAGAAGCACTTTTAGAGAAAAAAAAACACTTCTAACAGATTATCCAAATGCTTCTAAAAGCAATTTTTGAACTTAAAAAAAAAAAAAAACAGTTTTTAAAAAGTGTTCCTAAACAAGCCCTTTCATGCATGTGATAGAACTGCTGTATGGGAGATAAAACCGCCGATGTGTCTTTGATCTCACATGATAACTATTACCTGAAAAAACACAAGGATTTGTTCCCCAATGAACCTCTCTGTCTTATAAGGAACCACTTTTGAATTAAAACAACTCATCCAAGTCTTGCAACACTTCTTTTCTTCTTCCTTTTCTTTTTTCATTTCCAAATAAAAAGCCTTCATCTTCGGCCTTTCTAATCGGTGTACATTTTTCTTCACTCTGACCATGATTATTTTGTTATAAAAAAAAAAAAAAAAAACCCACAAAACTTTTCATAAATAAATAGAGAAAATAAGAATAAAAATTATAACAACCAACCTCGAAATGCGACAACGATATGGCCGTCGGGGTATGCTTATGAGAATTAGGTAAATAATGTTAAAAAAAAAAAAAAAACATATGGAATCCCTTGTGACTTATGAGAGAGACTATGAGACAGGCTGGGAAGTGGGAACGTCTGCCCCTTTGATTGTCCTTTAAATGCCTAAGAAAAGCTTTTAAAGCTCATTAAATTAGATCAATTCCTTGCTGGGTATTGAAGAGGAAATATCATAGTCAGAACTAAATGCACAAATGTGTTGTTGTCTCCCAAACTAATTTTTCTTTTGTCACCAATTATGGGAGGGAATAAAAATAACACTAATGACAATTAATCAAGTTGTAAATGCTCACTCCTAATTGCTCATGATCATGGGGTCCATGCAAATTTGAGTTGACATCCTAAAAAATGGGCAAAAAATTTTACGTGATCGCAAGACTCATAATTGCCCATTGACGGAGGGAGGTACATCTTAATGAAGGCAAGTGCCCGTTGAGATTTTGAAACTGTTTTTATTATAGGCAATTAAAAAAATTAATTGTACCCCTACATAATTTTAAAAATTATCATTGTACTCTATTTATACCCAATTTATAAAGTAAAGTTCTAACTATATATATGCTCTTACTAATCTCTTTTGTGTTTCGTATTATGTCTCCACTAAAAAGTATTCTTTTATCACCAATTATGAGAGAGAAATAATACTAATGATAATTGATGGTGTCCCAATAGTTGAGTCCTAATTGTTCGTAATCGTGGGATCCACGGGAATTGCATTTGATGCCACGGCCCGCAACAATAATCGACGAAAAATATTCCACGGTCGCAAGACTCACGGCTTTTGAAAGCTCATACTCCAATTCCAAGTCACAAATGAGTTATGACAGCCCTACTTTAGACCATTAAGTCCCCTAACGCAACCACAAAATACGAACCGCCCAACCATGTGCCAGCGCGTCCCCATCGTCGCACGATAGGGTTGCCGGGGTGTCGGGCCAACTTTCGGGGTTTGCTACCAAGTTCGGATATTGACCTAAAGCTAACTCCATTTCCCCCTCCCTCCTTTAAGTTGGAGTTGACAGTAATTGTTTAGGGGACCCCTTTGTGTTCTTTGCATAAAAAAAAAAAGGAAGGAAAGCTTAGTGTGTGGATTATTTGCAAAGGGAGCACAATCGTTGGGCCACCTCTTTTAGTTGGATCCACAACAAGTTTGTGAATCCCGTGACAATTATAAAAGAAGCCAAAAATTGAGACAATAAATTTTGAGGTCATGTCTGTTTTTTTTTTTCTCTAACTTTTTAACACATGGCTTGCAAGTGGGGAAGCTTGTCAGCGCCATGCATATGATAAATATTTGATTAAACAGTTTTTGTTTGGTTATAATTCATAACATATTGATAGGGAATCACCCATAACCAAAAAGAAAGAAAGGAAGAAAAAAAACATAACAATAATAATAATAATGATTCCTTTTTATCTGGTAAACGATACGACCAGAAATGTTGAGGTGGTGTCTATCATTATTTTGAAAGGAAAATAATCCACCATGCAATGGGCCCGTTTTGAGGGACTAGTGAAAGCTCCTTATAGAATGTTTTTGGTTTGGAGTTTGGGTATCTAGTTGAGAACAATTATCTAGTGACGAATATTCTCACGGGGGTATTGAGATTTGAGGTTGACTAATAATTGTAAAATCCCTTTCGGTGATTTGCAAATTGCAATATTTTCTCTTTTGAGATAACAATAAAACTATGTCACTTTATGTGATGTGGGGTTAAGCTAACCATGCGTGATGTTGTAATTCAATAAGGCTAGATTGAGTTGGTCAAATTATGGGAAAATGATAGATAAAGCAGTCATGTCTAATTACTTAATTACTAAGGCCAAAGTTTAGCTTAAATGGCCATTGACGATTGGTCTTGAGTTTCAAAAGGCTCATCCACATTTCTTGAAAAAAAAAAAAAAGAAGCAACAACAACAACTAAAAAAGGGCGTGCGTGTGTGTGGGGGGGAGGGTGTTTATTACTTTTCCTATTAACTATAAGTTACAACACTATAGTGTTCAACGTGCAAATCATTTTTGAGAAAACTTTCTGGTGTTGGATTGTAAAGATATGATATATAACTGCAAAAGAAAAAATGCTTTCAACTCAACTTTTTTCAAAAGAACCATTTAAAGAAAACATGTGTGGTTGGGAAGAAAATCATGCAACAATGCTTCTATTGAATAGTAGGACACAATTTTAATTGTCAGATCACATTAAATTGTTGTGCATGCTTCGACACTCCAATTGATGCGTAAAGAGTTGAGTTTATAGAGAATTCAAAGAAGGATACAAATGTTATTTGGAATTCAAAAGATCAAGACTGCCAAATTATGAAGATTGATAAATCGCATATTCGAGTTGGAAAACAAGCACACTCTTGGATTTTGTTTTATTTATCTCATAATGAATTGTATACCATAAATAGGAAATTAAAAACCCAAAAGTTAGACTGTCTCACACTAAGCATATCGGTGTATGTAGTCTCTCTCTCAATAGTAAAAAATTCCTCCCACCCCCATAATAGATGTAGTTCTTAAATAGAGGGTGAACTATTCTAAATCTCCTTGTTCATTTAATTTTCTGCATTTATATTGTTATTCTACATGAGTGATTAATCTATAATGAGGTTTATTTCTCGACAGTTCAATTTTAAAAAAGTATGAAATTTTAACATAAATAAATGAAAATCTAATTGGCCAGGATTGAACTTCACCTAAATTTCCAAGTTGTTTTCTTCTATTTGCCAGCTATTGGACTTCATTTAAAAAGAAAATCATGTGCGTAAATAAGAGCGAGTGGAAAATCATACAACTTTTAGCTTTTCCTTCGTCATTATTTTTTTCCTTTTATTAATGGGAAGTGAAGTCAGCAGACAAAATCATAGAGGCTATATACTTGAATATTTTTGAAAAATAAAATAAAATAAAGGATTTTCCATGATTAGCCAAAAAAAAATGAACAAACTACATGTATATATAATGATTAATGAGCTAAAAGAACCCTAGAAACTTTGGCTAATTGACAAGGTACAATGGTGAAAATCCTAGGGCAAACACAATGAGGTGCAAAGAGATTGAAGGGAAAAAAATGATTGGTTTAAGTGGAGCCCTCTTCATAATAATGATTGGTCAAGCCCTCATGTGGGAAACTCATCAAAAGCAATACCCCCCAGCTGGATTATTCTACATCCTTTGATCTTTCTCATTTTATTCCGCCATTCATTTATTGTTTGTAGGGTTCCCTACGGAATTAATCAGAAAATAGTATACTGGCACTGTTCCAATCCCACTGAGAGAGAAGCCAGGGAGAAACCCAGCTTTGTACCTTTCCAATTTAATACCAACATTATTAATTTAAGACGACCCTGTGTAGAGTACATAACATTTAGGTTAACGGGCATGAAACCAATATAAATAGTACCAACGTATTTATAACGAAAAGGATATGTGTGTGTGTGTGTGTGTGTCTGTATATGCTGCCAACGTTCCGTGAGGAGCCTCGAAGCATGGAGATCGTTCGTTGTTCAGCAATAAGAGAATCCGAGTGAAATACTACTACTTCAGCAATGTTGCTTCCCATTTTCAAATTACTATTGTATGAGTCTATGAAGTTGTCATATACATATATACATATACGTATATATACACACACACACACACTCTTATTGTCCTGTCGTATCTAGTTTGGTGATCACAAGTGGAAGAGTCTAATTAGAGAACACGGAATCAATTAGATTAAAGGAAACAAAAACCACCCAAAAATATTAGGTTAGGTAATTAACTACTCATTTTTTAAGATGTCTTGCGTTCTTGAAATTATTTAATACGTCAAAAAAAATTTCTATGATTTATTTTCTTGAACCAATTTTGATTAAAACTATTATAACGTATGAGAGTTTTACATTGTAGCTCATTTTTTCTTTATACTATACTATGTGAGAGCTTTATACTATAATAATTAAAAGTTTTGGTCACCTGAACATCCAAAAATTGAGGAAAATAAAGTAATATTTTATATTATAATTGATATGTCACAATTAATATAGCAAATTTATGACAATACACCTAAGGAATAATAATAATAATAGATGATAATTAAATAATAATAATATTATTATAACATTAAAATTAATAATAATATTCACATTGATATTAATGATTATTAGAAAATACTATTATGTTTTTAAATTATTTTTAAATTCTTTGTAATAATAATGATAATGCTATAAGTGTAATCACCCTTTTTAAAAATATAAATATTATTTTATTAATGTATAAATGATAATAGAAACATTTTTCAAGAAAATAACACAACAGTTTATTCTTTTCAACTATAATCGATTACCATGCACAACTAAACATAACTATATATTATTCTTGAAAATCTAAGAGAATATTTTTATGTACAACTAAAAGTGAAAGCGTAGATTTTCAAGAAATTATATTATCTGCTGTCATTTTTTAAGAATATGATTCCTATTTATTAGTGCATACTAAATGCCCTTGCAAAAACCCAATAAATTTATGTAGATTGATATTTTGTCTCGTTGAAATATTGGATAAGAATTAAGAGAAACTATGAGACATGTTTCTCTGAATTACTTGCCTTTTTTGCCCTTTGTTGGTATTCTAAAAGTTGGAATATCAACAATATTGATGATGTTATTTGAATTTATTTTATTCATTTTTTTTTTTTTTGGCTAGGAGGTATATTCAAAGAAGTTGGTAGGGCTATTACGATTGCTCTTGCAAAAATGGAAAAGTCCATCATGATTCATGGAAGCATTTCAAAAAGAAGTTATTATAGTTCTAACTTAAAGCATTTAAAGAAAGACTTAAAAACAAACTAAAAGTAAATGCAAATTACAACTAAAAAATAAATCAGTAAATAAATAATTGAGGCATACTGATGATTAATAATGGATCCACTAAACTCCAAGACAGATTCATTTTTCTTAACAATGTAAAGAGTTAAAATAAGTCTGTTGCTTCGCTGCCTGTGATCCCATTCTTCATTTTTGTCTACTCTCTCTCTCTTCAAAATTTTTTTTTTCCTGCTACTGTCTTTCCAAACTTGTTGAGTGAATTTGCATTTGCTGTAACTTTGATGAAAAGAAAGAAACAATTCAAACTTTTTCCAGGAAAAAAAATGAAGAAATATATACGTTAGTTTTTATGGGAAAAAATCCAATTTTTTTTTTCTTTTTTTCTTGGTGATTTATATAAGTGTCTAATTAGAAGACTTTGAATCTAAAATTGTTCATAAATCATTTGAATTATAAAATTGTCTAATATGTTATATGTGAAGAATTAACCTCTATTGTTTCCTTTTTGAAACGTAAATAATAAAAAAAATCGGGATAATTAATAATAAAAAATAATTGTACTAATTAGAGTTTTAATAGAAAAGAAAAACCTATGCAATTAATTTGGGATAAATTAACATTTTTTGGAAAGTGAAAAATGCTAAAAACGATCATTATGTAATTAAGTAAAAAATGCATAATTTTAATGCATAGAGTAAAAAAAGAAAGGAATGGAACAATAATTAGAAAATGCTTCATGACTTTCCAACAAAAGAAAAAACTTCATTATTAGATCCAAAACGCCAACTACAAGTAGAACGAAACATGAAGATGTAAGTCACGATAACTGTTAAAATTTCTTGTTTTTAGTTAGCATACTTATTTATTGTAATGATCCCTTCATTATGCAAAAGAGGACATTATTATGCTAATAATAAGTGCGGTTTTTACTCTTAAATATATGCCGATGATAATGTAATGAAACTATAATTTATTTTCTTTATCATAATGACGTGTCTTACTTTTAAATATATAAATGTGTATATATATATATATGTATGTATACATTTACAAATGTCTCTCACTAAATTGGTAATTAAATGTGTCATCTTTATGCCAATGACAGGTGTGGTTCTTGCTCTCAAAAATATATACTCATGATAATGTAATGAAATTATAACTTACTGTCCTCATGGTTCTTGCCCTTAAATATATAAATATATATATACACATATATAAGCATGTCTAAAAAAAAAAATTAACATAACAAGGAAGACGAGAAGATGAGTTAATAAGGACATGGTAAATTACTCAATTCAGTTTTGTGAATTCTATATGTATGAACGTTTGTAATTTAGTAAACCCAGATAGTTATTAGCACAAATCTTTGATCTGCAATGTGAGTAAATGAGAGCATTTAAGGAAAAAAAATCACCTTGTTTCATGATTTATTGTAGAAATAAATGATCCAGCAAACTTACATATTTCTGATATTCACAAAAGCATGAAGTCAACTTGTAAATAATAGCATCTCAATTAAGGAAATAAAGCAAAATGGTCAAACCATAGGAAGGCGCCCAAAATTAAACACTAAGATATAATGAGCAATCTAAATTATTAAGATTCTATAAAAAGATAATATTATAATATTGTAGGAAAGTAGACAATTTTAGACTCAAAATGGACACTTTGTATAAGTACTTTTTTTTCTCTAGAAAAAGAAATTAAACCAAAGAAATATGTACTTTTTTCATAAAACTATTTGTGTTACCCTCCCCCTTCGGCACAAAAAAAAGGACATTTACATGATATTCCATTTCCACCTTTGTGTTTGGGACAAGTGTTTTGAATTATTTTTTTATTCAAACACTTTAGAATGTGAGAGTTTTACACTTTAATTACTTTTTGCTTTACATTGTAACTACTAAAAGGTTTATATTATGAATGGTTCAACTATAGAATTCAAATTGATGTATCAAATGAAAAATATGTTAAAATATGAAATAAAGATCCAGATGGTCTCTCTCTTTTCTTTTCTTTTCTTTTCTTTTTTTCTTTTTTTGTGGTCATATGAAAACAAAAATAAGGGCCCCGACTGGACTCCACTTTAGTATGTGCGTTTCTACACTAGATCCCTTTTCCCACCTTTGATTTATTTGGACATCATTTTGGTTTTAGGAAAACCCAAATTAAGCTCAATTTGAGAAACTAAGATGGTTTCTCTTTTTGTGGTCATATGAAAACAAAAATGAGGGCCCCGATTGGACTCCACTTTAATTTGTGCGTTTCTACACTTGATCCCTTTTCCCACCTTTGATTTATTTTGACATCATTTTGGTTTTAAGGAAAACCCAAATTAAGCTCAATTTGAGAAACTAAGATGGAACATTGATTTTTAGCTTTTGATCTTCTATAAGTAAAATAACTATGTTCATGGCTAAGAGTCTATGACATTTTCAAATATAGTGCTAAATTAATGTGTGAATTTAAATTTTAGTATTCAAATAGAAAAATTACTCTCTAATTTAATATTATTTTGTATTCTTTTGCTCAAAGGTATTATTTTGCATATTGAATTTGATATATGCTATATTTACTATCAAATTTTACGTATATCTCAAGTTTTACATTTTAAAATTAATTCAAAATTTTAAAAGAAAAATAAACTAATATATTAGATTTTTTTTATTAGCATTGCTATAAAGTATTGTTGTTTTTAAACACCGTTCACTACTAGAAGGTGACTCTTGTTTATAGGTCTTACCTTTTATTAGTGATAGTGCTTAACATTGATGATACCTTTAAATATTTTTCTTTTTTTGGTTATATATGACATTAATGTTAAGATTTTTATTGCGGATGGATAAGTAAACTCACATAAAATTGATTTTTGCATTGTAATTTGCAAGAAAAAATGACATCACTGCTGCTATGATATCATATGGATATTCAAGGATTCGAGTCCATTCTACACATTATTGAATTAGTTCTTTCCCCTAGGAAAAGGCATACCTAAGTCTATATTAGGGAAAAAGAAAATCAACATAGTGAACGATTTCTTCAAGATTTAGCTTTAATTCTCCATGATTAGCCATATGGCATTCCATTTTGACCAAAGCATCGAATTGTGAACCAGTCACCAAATAAGCAGTATCATTCCCATTAGCATAATAATAATAATAATAATAATAATAATAATAAATAAAGTTAATCGGTTTGTGAGACCCCCCATAGCAACTCCATTTCTACATCAATGAATCACTAAACTCCACTGAAATTTAATGTTTTTTAAGAAAGAAAAGAATAATTGTTCTCCCGCTGTAATAAGAATTTTATGACTCTACCCCACAATAAAAAATTTATGATTATGCCGACATTGAATAATAAAAAAATATAATTACTATGACTTTACTTATCTCTTTTATGTTTCGAATGATGCTAATTAAGCATAGAAACTTCTAACATTGAATAACAAAAAATAATAATTACTATGACTTTACTTGTCTCTTTTATGTTTCGAATGATGCTAATTAAGCATAGAAACTTCTAACTTTGCCGTTGATAAACCCTATTTATATCGGATATGGTGTCTCAGTAACATTACTCCTTCGTCAACAATATTTTAGCAGTAAGCATCATTTATTTTTAAGTACGAGGATCCAATTGTTGGTTGAAAGAAAGTTACTAGCTATAAAATTCTAATTACTCTAAAAAGCACAAATATTTATATGGCAAATATTTCCTAATGTTTCTGGATGTTAGATTAAATTAAATAAAATAGTACACAGACTTAATAAATTATTATACAAACTGACGATTTAAAACGAAGTCCTACGGTTGTTTTTTTCTTTTTTTGTTTTTCTACCTTATTGTAGAATTCTCATTGTTTATACCACACCTTGCATAAAATCATTCTCTATATATTACTTTACCAAAATATCTATTGCATTTAGTCGATGTATCACATTTAGCTCTCTTATTGTCCTCTTATTATGTAAATCTCTAAAATATCCCTTGTAGTTTTTGAAACAGTTTAAGCTATCCTCTTGACCACTTAAATTTTTAAAATAATAAAATTTCTTTATTAATAATATTTTTAAAAACATTTGTAATAAATATTATTTAAAACATAAAAATAATTTTTCAAAACTTGAGAAATTCTAGGTCCTGTTTGTTATTGTTTCCAAATGCTTTTGTACAACTTCCAAGGCAAAAAGTTTAAAGAACACTCTTAACACAGTTCTCAAAAAATTCTCATTCTCGTAAGGAAAAGGCAGCTCCCTAATTCCCTCAGTCCCTTATCCCCCCAACATACACGCACGGTTTATGTGACTTTTTATGATTATGAGAAATAAAATATTGAATTTCATTGATAGCATACGCAATAATTGTTCTCAAATATCTATAGTGAAACATGCTAAGGTTCATTTAAGTCCTTTAGTTATGGATATGAAGTGTTTACATTTTGTTCACAATTCATAAATAAAGTTGGATGCGTTGTTTTGACAGAATTGTTATATTATCTATTTTCAAAATAGTGTAATCTCATCTAAATCATAGCAATGTGGATCACTAAATAAAGATACAAATATATGTAGAATACATTGAACTTTAGCCACCAAAGAATTGAAATTCTTATATTACTTCGTGATAAAAACTAAATTCTATTATTACTATTGACTGTTTTATGGATTTACTTTAATTTTGGGTGATCAGTGAACTTACATTGTTGTGGTTTTGTTAACTAATAGGTGATATCAATTCTAAGACACAATATTATTGATAGATGATAGCATTATTTTGTAGACAAAGAATCCACTAGGTTGTTAAGAAGAGTAAAGATACTTCTTAGACATGAAATTCACTGCATTGTTAAGAAGAGTAATAATATTTTATGGACACGGAATCTACTGCGGCGTTAGTGTTATATATTAGTAAGTGTAATTTTTTTGTATTATAAAACATTTAAGCAGTCAAGGGGATACTTTAAAGACTGTTTTCAAAAGCATAATTAATTTTTACACATTTAAAAAAAAAGAAGGACAAACATGATATTTTGACTAAATACATTGGTACTATTAGGGTATTCCCCACGACTTAAAGGACACTAGTCAACTATTGCGCAAAATTAAAGATTTTTCTTATTTTTACTGCAGGGAGTTTCTATTTCCAAATCCCAAGCCATATCAATTTACAAAGAGAGGGGCCCCTCAATTATAATTTCAATTGGCCAGTCCACTCAATGAATTTATCTGCCCGTTTAAGACCTGAAATTTTCTACTTCTTCTTGCCTTTTAACCTGTCATATATTCATCAACTGCCTCAGTGTTTACGGCTTTGAAACAATGAAACCCTTCTCTCTCTCTCTCTCTATATATATATATATATATATGAGTCTCACTTTGTGAGTGGTCAATTTCTGCATCCAGATATATTTTGTAATGATACCACTACCACTGGCTAGCTAATAAAGGACTTTGCTATTTTCTACTGCTTTTATGATAAAGTCTTTATTAGTCATTGTGAGTAACGCATATTTCAAAATTGACCACAGTCAAAGATGGATCTGACTAGCCTTTATAATAACCAAATACGCCAGTCCACCAAGTATGCCTTGCCTTTCCTATTTGGCCCCTCCAAGTGCAATTAATTGAAAAACAAACAAACAAACAAAACAAAACAAAACAGAAGAGAACAACTGTGATCATGATTAATAATTCAAGTTTGTTATCTTGTGGGACCTAGCTAGTGAGATCCACGTGAAATTCATGTACATGCAACTCTCATCTAACGTTAATCCACGGCCATAAGCAATTTATTAGTATAACCCTCAAAAAATGTTTTTGGTTGTGGGTCACATTGTTTTAATCTCATTAGTATTAATATTAATATCAAGATCACAATGTCAACTCAAATCATCTACAGTAAAGTATGAAATAATATCTCATTGATAAACAACATAGTTCTAACTATGTGTTTGGAGTATTAGTTTTGAACTAATTGAATAAATATATTATGACGCATGAAAACTATACATTGTAACATATATTTATTTTACAATATAGCATGTAAGAGTTTTATACTATATCTACTATCAACTAAAAGTTTTACTTAAAACTAATTTTGTCAAACAAGTTATAAATTATTAGATCCTTTGTTAAATCTTAAATTGCTTTACTTTTCATAATTTAACATAAATATATGATATGAATGAGTTGAAAGTTTCTTTTCTTAATGTTTTTGGTTGTGGCTCATATATTTAATCTCATTGGTATCTGTAAACTTGACGGCTTGCCTCAGCCAAGATTCTCTAGCAACACTTCAAGACTTCTTAAAGAAATACACTCTCACACATACACACCGAGAAAGGGAAAAAAGAAGAAGCGAGAAGAACAAGAGATTATAGAGGTTCGATCAATGTTGATCTACGTCCTCTTGGAAATACTCATCACAACTATCATTAAGCCCCACTAACGGAGGAATTACAACACTTATGCTCTGTATCAGACGAAGAAGAAAAATCTACTTTATTACACCAGCCCCTTTGGTTATATAGAACAGAGAAGGAAGGAAAACTTTTTTTTTTTTTTCTGATATCTCTCACCGCCTCTATTTCCCAATATGACCAACCTTATACACTTGGTCTCTTACAAAATAATAACCAATCAGGTGTTTACATGTCACTCAAATACTAACAGTGTAAGTTCTTAACCAATCACACACTTACACGTCTTTATACAGAATCAAGAGAACAAACAACTCCAAAGTTATTTGCCAATTTACTAACAAATCTCCACCTTTGGCAGTAACTTGTTGGCTCTCCAGTTGCTCGATTTCCATATTAGCCACACGGGCTTCTTCTAGTTCCCAATAACCTGTAACAAGTCCAAGCAATGCTTGAACTTGTTTGTTGGTAGTGCTTTAGTAAGCATATCTGCTGGATTTTCCTCTGTGGAAACCTTATGAATCTTGACTTGATTGCCAGTAACAACATCTCTGATAAAGTGCAATCTTACATCTATATGCTTGGTTCGTTCATGATACATTTGGTTCTTACTCAAATGTATGGCACTTTGATTATCACAGCTTATCTTCACAGTTTCCTGCTCGAAGCCCAACTCAGATACAAGGCCCTTAAGCCACAGGGCCTCCTTCACTGCTTCAGTCATTGCAATATATTCTGCTTTTGTGGAAGAGAGAGCAACCACTGTCTACAAATTGGCCTTCCAACTTACGGTATTTTCATTAAATTGAAAAATATATCCTGTGATAGATTTCCTGCTGTCAATATCACCAGCATAATCTGAATCCACAAATCCCTCAAGTCCATTTCCTGACCTGTTAAGACTTCCATACAGTAATCCAACACCTACTGTTCCTTGAAGATATCTTAATATCCATTTAACTCCTCTCCAATGTTCCCTGCCTGGTTTAGACATGAACCTACTTACTACACTAACTACATGAGCAAGATCAGGTCTAGTACAGACCATGGAATACATGATACTCCCCACAACATTGGAATATGGAATCCCTGCCATTTGTGCTGATTCATGGTCATCCTTTGGAGACTGACTCACTGACAATTTAAAATGTTGGGCCAAGGGAGTAGAAACTACTTTGGCTTTGTCCATTTTAAACTTTTCAAGTACCTTCTTCAAATATTTTCTTTGAGATATGAACAGAGTTCCAACAGCCCTATTCCTCTCTATTTCCACTCCTAGTACTTGTTTAGTTGGCCCCAAATCTTTCATTTCAAATTCTTCATGTAATTGTTGTTTAACCTCGTCAATTTCATTCTTATTTAATGAAGCAATAAGTATATCATCTACATAAAGTAACAAGTAGATGAAATAACCTGATTTGGAAACCTTGAAGTACACACAGCTATCATAAAGACTTCTTGTGAATCCTACCTTGTCCATAAAGATGTCAAATCTTTTATACCATTGTCTGGGTGATTGTTTCAACCCATACAATGATTTCTTGAGGAGACACACCTTATCTTCCTGCCCTTTAACTTCAAAACCCTCTGGTTGCTTCATGAATATTCTTTCTTCTAACTCACCATGGAGGAAAGCAGTTTTAACATCCAACTGCTCTACTTCAAGATTCTGACTCGCCACTATAGCCAATAACAATCTGATGGAGGTGTATTTTACTACAGGTGAGAAAACTTCTGTGTAATCAATACCCTCCCTCTGAGTGTATCCTTTAGCCACTAATCTGGCTTTGAATCTTGGCAACTGAACTCCTGGAATTCCTTCCTTCAGTTTGTATATCCACTTACACCCAACCAATTTTTGCCCTTTTGGCTTGGTGATTAACTCCCAGGTTTTGTTTTTTTGTAGGGACTGATATTCTTCTTCCATAGCCTCTATCCATTTCTTAGCTTCCTTACATGAGACTGCCTGTGTGTAGGTCAATGGCTCCAATTGACTCACCTCAGCTGCTGTTGCAAGGGCATAAGAAATCATCTCAGCAAAACCATATCTCTCTGGTGGTCGAATGTTCCTCTTCTGTCTATCCCTCACTAAATTGTAGCCACTTGAATCTTGTTGTGTTGAGTGTGTATTCGAATGTTGTTCATCAGTATCTTGATGTTTACTTATAATGCTGTCAATTTGATCTTTAGGCTGTTCTTGCTCCACCTCAAGATCTAGACTATAGCTTTCTGGTGAATTACTAATTTCTGATGTTTGGGACTCTTTTATGTCTTTGTAGAATAAGTCTTCTTTGAATACTACATCTCTGCTTATCAATGTCTTGGGATACCCTGCCTCTACACACCATAACTTGTACCCTTTAACCCCCTCAGGATAGCCAAGAAAGACACATTTCTTGGCTCTCGGTTCAAGTTTCCCTTGGTCTACATGTGCATAGGCTATACACCCAAAAGTCCTCAAACTTTCATATTTCGCAGGATAACCAGACCACATTTCCATTGGTGTTTTGAACCCAATTGCTGACGAGGGACACCTGTTTATAAGAAAAGCAGCTGTAACAACTGCTTCTGCCCAGAAAATCTTTGGCATTCCTGCAATTGACAGCATGCACCTAACCCTCTCCAGAATGGTTTTGTTCATTCGTTATGCAAGACCATTTTGTTGAGGAGTCTTTCTCATAGTCAAGTGTCTTGAGATCCCACATTCTCTACAGTAATGATTAAACAAATCACTACAAAATTCAAGCCCATTATCAGTTCTTAATCTCTTAACTTTCTTCTCAGTTTGAGTCTCAACTAGAGCCTTCCACTTCTTAAAGGTCTCAAACACTTCATTTTTATTCTTCAAAATGTAGACCCATAATCTTCTTGAATAATCATCGATCAAGGTCAAAAAATATCTTGCCCCTCCGTGTGATGTAATTCTTGAAGCCCCCCATAAGTCAGAGTGAATGTAATCTAGAGTTCTTTTTGATCTATGTAAGCCTGTACTTAATTCTATGTGCCTTGCCAAATATACAATGCTCACAGAAATTTAGTTTGGTTACCTTGTCACCTCCGAAGAGCCCTTGCCTGCTAAGTTCAAGAAGACCTCTCTCACTAACGTGTCCCAATCTGTTGTGCCACAGTGTTGTCCTTGACATATGCCTTCCTGTAGCTGCACTGGCTGATCCTGTCTCTACTTCACCCTGTAGTATGTACAATCCGTGTTGCAAGCATCCTTTCAAGGCAACCATTGACCCCTTTAGAACCTTCAAGACTCCACCTTGAGCCTTGAAGATGTATCCTGCTGAGTCCAACATTCCTAATGAAATGAGATTCCTTTTCAGATCAGGAACATGTCTTACTTCCTGAAGAAGTTTAATTGTCCCATCTGAAGTCTTCAATCTCACAGAACCAATGCCTACTACTAGACACTGCTGATTGTTGCCAAGAATCACTTGTCCTCCCTCTACACTATTGTACTTACAAAACCATGCCTTATTTGGGCACATTTGAAAAGAGCAGCCCGAGTCAAGAATCCAATCCTTTTCTTCTGATTTTTCTGCTATCATTAGAACTTCTGCACTCTCATACCCATCTGAAATTATTTCAGCTTCACCAAGTTCTTTGCTGACCGGCTTTCTTTTCTTCTCTGGGCATTTGTTCTTGAAATGCCCCAATTTGTGACAGATGAAACAACGTTTTTCAGCCTTATCCTTTTGCAGCTTCTTGTCTTTCTTGAACCCTCTTTTGTCTGATTTTTGCCTGACAGTAACTAATCTATCTCCAGAATGGTTTTCAATCGAATCAATTTTCTTGTTTAATTCTTTAGACATAAGGGAAGATTGTACCTCCTCCAATGTTAGAGTTTCACGGCCATAAAGCGTTGTGTCTTTGAAGTTCTCGTATTTTTCTGGAAGTGACCTCAACAAAAGCAAGGCTTGATCCTCATCCTCCACTTTAATGTCGATGTTTTCAAGATCCAGAATGATTTTGTTAAAATCATCTAGATGATCTTCTATCGATTTCCCTGGTGACATCCTGAAGGCAAATAGTCTCTGTTTGAGAAAGAGACGATTTGCTAGTGATTTTGTCATGTAGAGGCTTTCCAACTTCACCCAGATTGTTGCAGCAGTCTTTTCTTTCGACACCTCTCTCAATACTTTGTCTCCAAGACACAAGATCAGAGTGCTGTGTGCCCTTGATAATAGATCCTTCTTTTCCTTTTCTGACAAAGACGGTGACAAGTTGCTATCGCCAGAGAGAGCATCTTCTAACCCTTGTTGAACCAGTAAAGCCCTCATCTTTAGTCTCCATAGGCCGAAGTCGTTTTTCCCTGTAAATTTCTCGATATCAAACTTAGCAGTTCCCATTTCCGGTCAAGAACGCCGGCTCTGATACCAGTTTGTAAACTTGACGGCTTGCCTCAGCCAAGATTCTCTAGCAACACTTCAAGACTTCTTAAAGAAATACACTCTCACGCATACACACCGAGAAAGGGAAAAAAGAAGAAGCGAGAAGAACAAGAGATTATAGAGGTTCGATCAATGTTGATCTACGTCCTCTTGGAAACACTCATCACAACTATCATTAAGCCCCACTAACGGAGGAATTACAACACTCATGCTCTGTATCAGACGAAGAAGAAAAATCTACTTTATTACACCAGCCCCTTTGGTTATATAGAATAGAGAAGGAAGGAAAACTTTTTTTTTTTTTTTTTCTGATATCTCTCACCGCCTCTATTTCCCAATATGACCGACCTTATACACTTGGTCTCTTACAAAATAATAACCAATCAGGTGTTTACATGTCACTCAAATACTAACAGTGTAAGTTCTTAACCAATCACACACTTACACGTCTTTATACAGAATCAAGAGAACAAACAACTCCAAAGTTATTTGCCAATTTACTAACAATATCAATACCAACATTCAACATCGAGATCACAAATGCAACTCACATTATCTATGTTAAGGTATAAGATATTTTATTAATGGACAACATGGGTTTAAATGGTCAGATCTTTATCAAATTTTAAATTGTCATGTTTTTTGTAATTTATATGAATATGATATGAATGACGACGGGTATTTTTCATATCATACTACAAAATTCTTGTCTTTTTTTTAGTAAAAACAAAATTTTTCTAATTATTATTGAACATGTCACGTGAGAAAAAATGAGAATGAAATTGAAAACCATGGGAATTGCCAACTGTTTCCTATTTGAGTATATTAGATTTAGTTTTTTAATAAAACTGTTCACTCTCTCGCACGTAATGTTTAACTTTGAAACATTGTTCGTCATGAGACAGGGAGGCATATTTGCGTAACAAAAAAAATTCAGATATAGATATATAGATATATATATATATATATATATATATATATTGTATACTAAATAATAGATTGGCAAGGTTAAAAAGGACAATACCAACGCACACCAACGATCAACAGCGGCCCAAAACCGCTTCTTGTGTAGCTCCTATAGCAAACAAAACCATATGATGTACCTCTTCATTTTGTCCTTTGGTCCATCATGTTAATTAAAATGTAACATAAAATAAAAAATATAGGGTACGTGACATTTTAATTTATCTAATGTGTTTTTATGATGTTATTATTTTAATTCATATGATATGATGGAGTGATAGAGTTAGAAATGTTTTTCACTGGGGGCTCTAATACTAGAAAAGGGACCCTAGCATATATTGATAATTTCTAGTTAAAATGGAGGGCTATAATTTCAATGATCATGGCTAGTCCTTGACGGCCCTCCTGGTCTTGACAGACACTTTGTGATCTTAGAAATTAGTGCCATCAATTTCCTATTCTTTTATCAACATTTTATTAAATAGAAACATGATTACATATTTTTAAAAAGTAGAAAAAGAGTCGTAATTTTTTTTATAAAATGGGGCACAACAACATATCTTTATTGCTTAGTAAAGGCACTTCTTTTTCACAAAATAGGGATAGATCTATAATTTTAAAACAATTTATGGGTAAAAATTTGAGGTTCAAAAATTGAGTGGAGTGACATATGAGAAAAAACACAACAACAGGGGAAAAGGTAACCAACAATCCGTAGCAAATAGATGACTCATTGTGGGAGTGAAAAATATGTCCTTATAAAAGGACTACATTGGGGTGGCAGATGAGAAAAAAACCAAAAAAAAAAAAAGGAAAAGGTA
Source organism: Artocarpus heterophyllus (assembly GCA_025403435.1). Lineage (NCBI taxonomy): Eukaryota > Viridiplantae > Streptophyta > Magnoliopsida > Rosales > Moraceae > Artocarpus > Artocarpus heterophyllus. The sequence goes on along the minus strand of CM046340.1, from coordinate 11,782,827 downwards.
CTTGAAAATCCATACCAAATAGATGACTCGCTGTGGGAGTGAAAAATGTGTCCTTATAAAACGACCACATTTTAATAGCAATGAATAAAAGAAATCATGACGTTCAACTAGCTGAATTGCACGAAGGGAAGTAAGAAAAATAATGAGAGCTTTTTACAACATCATTCAAAAAAATATGTTTTCAACTGCAACAATATAAAGCTTTTACACGCTATAGTATAAAGTAAAGTAGGCAATATTTTAAACTCTCACATACTATAGTGTTTGAAAGAGTAGTTCAAATCACTCACATGCTATGGTGTTTAAAAGAGTAGTTCGAACCAATAGTTTGAACTATAAACAATATAAAGCTCGTACAAATTACAGTAAAAAAGGTACAGTGTAAAGCTCTACATGATATTGTTCTCAAACTCAAACAGATAGTTTAAACTACTTTTCTAAATACTTTATAAAATTATTTTAACTTATAGTTTTAACTGTGCTGTCAAATGCACCCAATGACGTTCTAACTAAATGGATCTTCAGCATGTTTTAAGGGTTTAGTGCCGAAACGCTAGGATTTAACAAAGTCGGAACGCATAGCATATGATCAAGCCTAATGACTGCTAAATTTACAGTGACTTAAACCATATATGGAATGCCTGTTTGCTTATGAAACAGGTGGCAAAATCTAATCGAACAATTGAAAATCAAAAGAGTCAGCGACAAGGCTAGATTCTACCCTCGTACTCGAGCACCCTTGAGCCTAAATGTAGGGATGTGTGAGGGAAGCAAAAAAATTACTGAAACTAAGGGTGTTATTCGGTTAAAAACCGTCGGTTTTATTCGGTTTGGTTACCAAATTGCAAATGTCGGTTTTTGAAATTGGCAAACCGAAACCGCACCGCATATTAGAGTAGTCGGTCAGTTAACCGAATATTTCGGTTCGGTCGGTTTTCAGCATATGAAAATCAAATGGGATACAGAAAACGTACTATCAGTTTACCATGTTTTATTTTATTTTTTTGGTTAAAGAATTGCTAAAATAGTACAATGTATCGTATATTGTTTAGGTTCTTTTTGAAAATACGCTAAAAAGAATACTATAAGAGCGATTGACATTTACAATTTGTCATGCCATTTATGTTGAAATCATTAAAAATCTTAGAGAATAATATATATTTATTTGAGTTTTTTTAATTGTTTCAATTTTCATGAAATCAACAAACTTTACTTCAAATTCAATTATGTTTATGTGTAAAAATATTATATTCGGTCAGTTCGGTTTCAAAACAAACCGAACCGAATTTTTAAAACCGAAACCGAACCATCTAGTAAATGGACGGTTCGGTTGACCGAACTGAAAGTATTCGGTTTGTACGAAACCGAATTTTTGGGTTTTTTGTCGGTCGGTTTCGATTTTTTTGTACAGCCCTAACTGAAACCATCTTTTGTTTTCTGAGATTTTTCTTGGATATTTTAGGGACCTGAGCGCCAAGGGATTTCCCCGCAAGAATCCCCATTTCCCGCAATCATAGGGTTTTAGACGAATAAGGATTAAACAAAAATGGGGTCAATTCAGATAAATATTACTTCGATAATATTATTTTTTTTAATTTTATCATTTTTGTGATAAATTTTAAAACATATCACTTCTAATGAATATAAAAAAACTATTATTTTTAAGTATTTTGGGTTAAAATTAGACAAATATATGTTATCTAAGAATATTTTGGCCTTTTTATGTAGGAGAGATGTAGATCAAAGTATGATAAAAATTAAAAAAAAAAAGAAGCAATAGTAACAGTAAAAAAATAATATACCACCTAATTTACCCAAAAAATAACAAATAAGTAACAATTGTTGGAAATCTCGTGCAAACTTTCCCCTAATATTTTATATGTATATATAAGGTTTTTCTAAAGAGGCCGTTTCTACAACGTAACATCTAAAGGTAAAAAAATAAAAGTAACATGACTCTTTATATATAACATTGATAATAAAGAGACGTAATACGAAGAAATTTACATTAAAAAATGTAACAAAAAAAAATATGTTATACCACTTCAAGATCAATATTATGTTCTTAAAAAATGGTATCTTGATCATGATTTATAAGTATAATATAGTCACTACATAAAATAATGGTGCATGTATAAAACAATTGTACGATATAATTAAAGAGGCTCATTAGTTTATGTACTAAGTTATGCAACACTTGGGGGAAAAAAAACACAAGTTTTTTTTTTTTGATACAAGGAAAGAGGGAGGGTAATACCATCACTATTGAGTGGAGTTCAACGTGACTCGAACCCTCAACCAATGGTTGGGGTGGAGAAACTTACAACCAACTAAGTTGCCCTCACTCGACATTGACTACACAATTAATTATGTGACCAAATAATATTATTTAGGAAAATTTTCATTTTAATACTTTATATTATATCAAAGTATAAGTTTGGTATTCTCCGTTTTAGAAAATTTTGTGTTTGTACCTCGATCTTTTAGGAAATCTTTTTTTAGTATCTGGAAGCTTTTGGAATATAAAAAGATAAAATTATCCTTTTTATAAGATATAATCAGTTAACCGAAATTTTGAGTAAAAAATTTAAAAATTATTATGCCCATAACCAAACACCCAAAACCTTTAAACACACAAAAATTGGGTGTTTGGTTGCAAGCATAACAATTTTTAATTTTTTTACTCAAAATTTTGGTCAATTGATTAGATGTTATAGAAAGGGTAATTTTGTCTTTTCTTGTCCCAAAAAGGACCCCAAAGTACTAAAAAAATATTTTCTAAAGGATCGAGATACTGGCAAAAAATTTTCCAAAACGGAAAGTATAAAATTCATATTTTGATATAACATAGCGTAATTAAATGAAATTTTCACTATTATCAATCAATGATTATACACTAGAGACCAGCAGGAGGAGCCCCAACATGGTCATTGGGGGTATCATCGGGCTCTCAAACCTTGTTTTTTCGTCAAAAAGCTTTTTACTATGAAATTGAAGATGGTGGCAGGAGTAGTTTTTGCTTTGTATCAATGCTCAAATGTTGAATATGTGATATAATGGTGTGGGGCGTTAGCTTTTTGGGGCTGCGTTTTGAATGCGTCGTTTCTTCGACACTCCTACTCTTTTGAGGTCTCGTCTCTAGTGATGCAACACATCTTGTGGTGCCAAAGATGTTGTGTTGAAGGGCTGCATTGGGTTACGCATGTGGTGCACTTGTGTTGGTTGCTTCTACCTTGCATTTGATGCCCAACCTTTTTGTGGTGTTTCGAGCATTAATGATCATTGTAAGCTTTGTTGTTGTTTTTTGTAGTCATTTTTTTTTTCCTTTATGGGCTTGTCTGAGAGGAATTTTTTAAAGCCTAGCTTCTTGAGTACAAAAGTTATTTCTTGAAGTGTTTTGATGAGACTTTTCAAAAGAGCTTTCAGTCAAAGCTATAAAATATGACTTCTCAAATAAACACTTTTAAAATAGATTTTGAAATTTATACTAAAGTTTTAGGACATTTCAAATTTCTAGAGTATTTAACCTTGGTTTGAACTCTTTAACTATAGAATACAATAAAACTTTACACTGTTTGAGTTTAAACTCAAGAATTCAAATAAAGATTGTCAAACATAAGGTTCATTATAATCAAAAAATTCAGATATGCCGCTTACCCTAACAAAAACATTTTCATCTACTTTTGAAATGATGATTTCTATTCTTCGTCATTTTTACTCAATTTCCTTTGTTTCTTTTGGCAGTGTGTGAGCAAGCTATCCTGAGACGACCTTTGCAAATAATGCCTCCTTTTGCAGATGGATTTTCCTTTTTCTCTATTCAAAATTTTCCCTCGTTTTGTTTCGGCTTTTTTTTATCTTTACCGTAAATTTCAAGGAAAAAAAAAAAAGCCCATAGCATTCCTGGTGAATAGTGTAATAGAATTAGAAGCTTGAATCTTGCTGTGGCCATGATTGCGCTAGCTCCTTCCCCAATTGGATATGAAGGCTTTGAGAAACGCTTAGAAATCAAATTATTTGAGTTGTCTTCTATCTTCTCACACCCGAAACTAAAGGCCTAAGCCTCGAGCCTTAACTCGATCCCAAATCTACTCCGTTCTTGAATTGGCTTGTTGCACAATCGTCCTTCAGCTCTCCAAATTGGAGAGCTTGGTTCATCATAACCAAGCTTTTTATTTTTGTTTTTTTTATTAAATAGTAGTTAATTTAAGTGGGGGTGTTTTAGTCTTTTTAGAAGTAAATGATAATTATGTGATTGGCACATGACGGCCGAAAAAAAAAAAAGACAGACGTTAATTAAATTCCTCCTTTTGCTCTATTTTTAGAAATTTGAGGTCCTTTCAAATAAAAAAAAAATCAAAATTCAATTGTGGCTTTTTAAAAAGGATTGTGTAGTAAAATACGATATATATATATATATATAAAATCTATTACACACAATTTTTAAATTAAAATTATTTTTAAGCGTCAAATCAATAATAATCATACCGTAGGTTGGATTCTTTTTCATGTCTATGCAAATTCCACCTCTAACCAATTAAAATAGGCTAACTGTTTCACCATAATCAAACACAGTTTTTTTTTAGATATGTTTGGTTTAAATATTTAAATAAAATATTTAAATATATTATAATAAAATAATTTAAATTGTAATTTAAATATCGAAATAAATATATGCTTTATTAACCTTCTCTCTGCTACCCCTTCCTTAACGAAGAAAAGTGATAATTACCGAGAACAGTGGTCTGCTTGGATAGGAACGATGAGTCTAGAGGAACGATTGGAATGTACTTTAGGAAGATCTTTGTCAGGAGTCAGTGTTTGCCTAAACAACATGGGGATTGATCTAATATCATCAGTAACTTTGATTTGACTTTGATTACGATAGATTTGACGTTAACTGCTTGTTTTCTCTTTCATTAATATTTTGTGCTTTACTAGAATAGCAAGATACTGTGGTCATAGTTTAGAACTGTAGGACAAACTTGACATCCTCAAAACACCACTAATAAATTAGTAAATTCACACTGCTTTTCAGCAGTTAACAATACTTTTTCTTGAACTTACTTCCAAACCGGCTTTGGCTCTCTCTCTCTCTCTCCGTATATTTTTTCAAATTTCCTTCCCCCTCTCTCCTCTTCGTCGCAAAGCCTCTGTTTTACACCTATGATTGGAACTGTAGTTAAAATTAATATCAGTTTAAAATAATATAGCTATTGAGATTATAATTGCTTTTTACTTTTACATTATAGTTATAGAAAATTTTTTATTGTAAATTGGTTGAAACTATAGTTTCAACTATGGGGGTCAAATTAGCTAAAATTCAAATAATAAGATTTTTTTTCTTTCACTTAATTGCAATTTTAATATTTTATATATTTAATAAAAATATACCGGCTTTAGGGTGTTTAGTAAAATCAATTTTAACAGAAATTTTAGTTGTTAGAATTTAAAATTCTCATATGTTAAAATAATAAAAAAATAAGTCATAATATAAAGTTTTTATATGTTATAGTTTTCACTTCAAAAGTTTTAATTTTAACCATACTTCTCAAACATCCTATCAATTTCGATAAAGAGTGGGCATGAGTTTTTGTCATTGGATTCTCGATTTAGGTATGATTTATAGTGTTTTGTGCATTTCTTAATTTTTTATTTAGTCAAATATGTAAGATTTTTGAAGGACGACGTATTTTAGACGATAGTAAATATTATTATAACAGGTAAGAGAATGTACAGTAGTAGAGGCGAAAGGCATATTGAAAGAGCCAAAGATTCATTTCCAGTGGAGCTAGATTTAATTTTCTTTGAGGAATTATTATGTGCACAGCAAATGGAAAAAGTGCACGATGAATTTCTTCCAAATCTTTAACATGCTATAAATTGTTGTTAAATATAATTATGATTTTATTTTGATTGTTATTTGATTTGATAAGTAGAATTGTTTCTGGATTTAATTTGATAGATAAAAACTATGTCCAATAAACATAGTATTCCTTCATATCCTTTCGCATAATTTTTCCTACAATTATAAGATAACACGTAATACTCATAATTTGTTCTTTCTGCTAATTATATGTAAGCTTGAAAACATAAATAATAGGGTGAAGAGATTATTCGATGGTGTAAAATTGACTCTTTTCCACCTAAAAATTTAAATTGACAAGAAAAAAAAACAGTTGTAATTCTCATTGTGATTATAATAGGTACATATTTCTTACAAAAGGGAAAGAGCCTAATTATTTTATTGGTCACATTGGTGGTAATTGTAAGTGACCACTAATATTTATGTCACCACACAAGCCTGCATCCTCGTTTGGATTAGAGAAAATTAGACTACGTAATAAATTTTCAATGGTGAAATTAGAATAAAACACGAATTTTGAAATATTTATAAAAATAACAATTTTTATAATAATATTACATTTGTTTTTGCAATTATTTTATGATATGGACTCTTATTATATTTCTAATATTTTGAAAATTTTATTATATTTTAGTTTTGTTATTAAGAATTTTTTATCTAACCATTTGACAAGTTGATTAGAATTAAAATTGTAAATTTAAAAATTATAATATGTAATAGCTTTATACTATAAGTGTTTTTTATTATAATTGTTGAAAGTTTTACAATATATTTAGTTTTAAAACAAATATTTCAAACACATGCTAAGTCTTAAAAAAAAGGCCTGTTTGGATGACATGAGCCACTGAAAACGTAGGGACCCTTTGGTAGGGCAAACTCACACTTTGAAAACGTGTGGTGCTGCTGGGGCACTGAGTTTATGTCCTCTAATCATCGTGTTTAGCCAATTAATGGTCCTTCTGTAATTTGCTTTTTTGGCGCCAACAATTTGGCAGATATTCTGTCCCTGCCCCAATTCTTTATTACTTCATAAATTGAATTCAGTAATTTTTTTTCTCCTTATATCCTTGCCCACTATTTGTTTTCTTGATGAATATACGTACGCTACTTGTGGAAGCTAAATGCTTAGTTTGACAAATTAATTGAAACTTTAATACTTCCTTTGGTAAGAAAAAAAATAAAATAGAAGAAAAAACTATGAAAGAAAGAAAATTGTATAAAAAGGAAAAATTTTGATTTTTTTTTTTCACTTGTTTGGTATGTAAAAGTGGAAAGAAAATGATTTTATTAGAAAAACCAAAGGAATAGAAAAACTACTATTAATACAATTACCATCTTACCTAAATATTATTTAGCTATTTCCCTAATTTGGAGCCCAAATTTTTTATTGAAATTTTAATGGAAAAGAAAGACAAATTGATAACTTAGCTTTCTTTGCATTGTTGTCAAACTTTTCGTTCACAAAACCCATCCAAATTCAGATAAATCAATTTTAGTGGGATCCACATGCAATTTCTTAGACATATTTTTCCTTTCCATTTTAATTTCTTTTCCACCACACACTTTGTTATAACAATTTTTATCCTAAAATTCTTCCAATGTTTTCTTTCTCTCCACTTTTCACTCATACCAATTATAACATAAGTTCCAACTTGTTACAATGTAAAATTCTTATATGCTACAATAAAAATAAAAGTTTACTACGCTATAAAGCACTCATATACTACAGTATTCAAGTTTCAATTTTAAGTCCTGACTCTGTTTTCAAACACCCTTAAGTCGTTACTAGTTCAAAATAACAAATTATCTTGTTAGCTAAGTAGCATTGAACATCTTGACTAGTTCAAAATAACAAATTATCTTGTTAGTTAAGTAGCATCGAACATCTTGACTTTGATGCGATTGTGGGTTTTTTTTTTAATTTTCTTATTAAATACGCAAAAATGAGCTTTTTTTTTATTTAGATTTTTATATGACAAATAGATTTTTTTTAGTGGAATATAACAACAAATAGATTTTTACTACACATCACAAAAAAATGGTTATTTACTAGTCTAAAATATCTTATTTCTTGCTAAATTATAACGTCTTTGATGTACACCTATATTTATTGTCTTTTTAGTGCTTATTGGTTGTTCCCCAAGGAATGAGAATGTTATATGTAAATATGTACTTTTCTATTTTGTTAGATGAGTGATATATTCTATTTAGTAAGTTCATGTTTTTTTTTTCTTTTTAAATTAAAGGTTCTTTCTAGACAATATTGACGATGTAATGTACGTACATATCATGTCGGACGGTGAGAGAGAATCTAAAGTTGCAAAGGTCTTCTTGCTTTCATGAAAAGTTGATAACTTTTTTTTCCCCTTTTTTGAAATGAAATGAAAAGTTGATAGTCGATACCGCGTTAACTCAAAAGAAAATTACATGTTACATCATATTTTTAAAAATTATATTTATTTATATCATATTTAAAAAAATTATGTCATAATATCATTTATGTTATATATTAAATTATGTCATAAATAAACATACGTGGATTTATAATAAATAAGTTTTAAAAAATCGTATTTATGAAAATTTTAGCATTTAACGTGCGCAATATGCTATAACTATGCAAGGATCACTCCTTAGTTGATTAAGCAATTTTGTTAATAATGTGACCGATGCACACATGAACTACACATACTCGCCTATTCAGTTTCCATTCCCCCTTTATTATTATATTTGTTTCTGCTCAATTTTTGTGTTGAGTGGGTTTTTTATTTGGGTCTTGACACTTATAGTTTATCTTTATCCTTAGATCTAACCAAATGTATAAAGTCTAATTCTTTGGTCATTTACGACTATGTATGAGTATGCATTTTGTTTAATTTGAAATGAAATTTTCTTCAAAATACGAGAAATAAATGTGGCTAGAAAAATTTATTGATATATTACTTTTCACTCTACCATTTAAATGAATAGTTAACATAATTGATATACTAAATTGAAAAGAAAAATAAAATAAGGTTAATCACATAATTATACCTTATAGTTTTTATTATTTGTCAGTTTGTTTTTCTGTTTTTAAAAACTGTAAAGGTATCTTTTGAATTTTAAAAAAATTGTTTCACTTTTATCCCCTGTAAACTTTTTTGACTTAAAAAATATAGAGATAAGATAAAAATACTATTGACTAAACCTAATTTATTTATGAAATATATGTTTCTTTTTGAAAAAAATTTAAAAATATATATTTTAAAATTTAAAAAGTCAAAAAACTTAAGATATTTTTTTGAAACTTGATATTTTGTTTTAGGATTTTTTTTATGTTTTTCATATACAAAATATTTATTATAACCACTTAAGGGTATTCATGAGGATGAAATTAAAATAAGTTCTTAAAATTTGAAGGATACCTTTGTAATTTTTAAAAACAGATTGACAAATTGATAAATAATTAAAACTAAGAGGTATAAGTATAAAATTAACCCAAAATAAATTTTGACTACTATGGCGTTTGGTTAATAAATTTAAACTATATTTTAATTTATTTTGTTATAGTATTTTTTTCCACAAAAATTTGACCTCAAATAGCTCTTTGACTTGAATTCGAGCTTGTTGTATGAGCTTGATAGAAGAAGGGGGGGTCTTTATAAAGGAGATGAATTCAAATGAAAGGAAAAAATATGGATTTATTTATTAAGAGTAAATAAATGATTTATTGATAAATATAGTATACTTCATATAGTTTAAATATATTATTTATTTGTTAAGTTTTTTAAAATATATTGTTTATTATATTTTTCACTAAAAAATATAGTAGCCCATGCTATGAATAAAAGTGGAGTGATCGAGGTTTTTTTCTGCCCACAAACTTCTCTTTAAGAAAATTATATCTTGCACTACACTTTAAAAGAGTGTTTCTTCACCTTAGGTTTAAAAAAGTTACGGAGTCCTGCTACACATATTATATATTTAAGTTTTTGCCATAAAAGTATTTATGCAAAAATAAATTTCAAAAGATTATGTTAATATGAGAGTTTCCTTATTTGATTTTACCGACTTAAAATTGCAAAAACAAATAAAAAAAATATAGAAACAAAACTAGAAAAGGACAAAAGTGTGAAATCGACAGGGAAGAGAGGAGAAGTAAAAATGCAAATAAAGTAGATCAAAGGGGTACTTCCGGTAGATAGCTAAAAATTTCTCCACTCCCATGATCCCATCAAGTAAAAAAGTCATTGTTCTTGGCCAAAAAAAAGTGTATATATATATATATATATATATGTATTTGTTTTTCATTTTTGGTCTTTTTAGAACATTTCTCCAAAATAATTTCTCTTTCCGGGGTATTCTCTTGATTGCAGTTTACATTTGTTATGAAATCAATAAACATGTTTATAAATTACATTTTTTTTTTGAGAATTATTTTGTCACAAAATTAATAGAGTTTGGAACCGTGTCATAAAAAACATCTTCAAATCTCTCTTTGACCATCGTACTCTCTCTCTATCTCTTTCCTTCTCTCTCCTCTCCTGCCTTTATCTCATACACACGCTCTCGCACACGCATATATAAATACAGCTAATACATTTTCTCATCATAATCATCCTTCGCCTTTTCGCCGCTGTTGCAGTGCGAAAGAGAGAAACTCTCTTTCTCTCTCTAACTATCTGCGCAGAAGAGAGAGAAAATGAAGGGAGAGAGAACCCAAAAACATTTTTAGACTTCTCTCTTAATTTCTGTCTCTCTCTTTCTTTCTTATTTTTTTTCCCTTTCCTTTTTCTTATCTTTTTCGCCACTCCAAAAGCTATTTTCTTCCGATTTTTATAGAAAGTAAAATAAAGGATTGAAATTTTCTCTCTTCCAATCAATATATATATATATATATATATATATAAATATTCTATTGTTCGTCTTCTTCGCCATTGATAAGTCTTGACTCATCGTCATCGGAGACGTCGTCGCGGTTGATTGGAATTTCGTCTGATCCGACGGTTGAGGATTTCCTGGTCCCTCTAATCGTACGCCTAGGACTTTTGTCGGTCCCACTTCTCTCTCCTTCATCCTTACGTAAGTGTGTGTATATATATATATATATATATAATTCGCCGAAATACATGCCTTTTTCTATATTCCTCTCTCTCTTTCTTTCTGTACACATACACACGCAAACATACATGTTTATATATGTATGAATCTGAGAATCGTGTTGGTCCGTACGTATTTATTCTCTCTCTTTTTCCTTTTTTTCTTTTATGTTTTATTTAATTTTTTATCGTCTTCTTCTAATTTGTTTTTCGTTTTATTTCATTGATTGGAAATTATGTCCTCCCTGTTTGGAAAACGTCATTTCATTTCATCTCTTTTCCTTTGTTCTAAGTGTTTTTGGTTTTCGAAAATCATGATTAATTAGTATTGCTAATTATCGTTGGCGTCTTCATATATATATACACACACACGCACACAAATATATATATTTAGACATATATTAGCCATTAATTTTTTTGCACATGCAAGTTTTAACTTTGAATTGTAATCATGACTTGGTGGTGTCATTTTCTGATTTGATGATCATTGAGCTGATTTTTTTTTTTTTTGGCTGAATACATTGACCTGATATTCAATTTGATTTGATGTGTTTCAAGTTTATTCAATTTATGCTTCATTTCTCCTCTGATTTTGTCATCATTAATTTATGTGTATTGTATTGCTTTTATTAGTGTGATTTTTTGTTTCTAGACTAGATAGGTTTTAGGGGTTTTATGTTTGTGTTGCTACCTTTTGTAGAGGTTTAGTGGGTTGTTATTTAATGGAATTTTAATTATATACACATTTGGGTTACTGTGCTTTTGCATGTGGCTTTCATTTGATACCAGTTTGGTGAGGTTTAATTGTGATTTGTTTGAGGGTGAGGATAGTCTTCTTTTTCAACAAGTGATTCAAATATACTACATTTAGGTTGTGGATTTTCTTAAAACTTATTTTTATTAGCAAGGTGGCGTTTGTTCTATGCTTAACGAGAGGAGAGAAAAAGTGTAAATAAATTACTGAGTGAGTTATTTAGGTGAGTTAAGTGTTGTTTAAACGCCACTTGGCCTGAAATTGTTAAAATGTTTTCTCGATTAAGTATGAAAGTTTTGCAATTCTTCATTTATCGTATTGAATGTAGTGTAAACCATGTTCAGGGATGTTTCCAAGTGCGTACCATAGGTTCGGATTTTGGACAAGTTTTAGAGGGTGACTTTAGGGAGTTTTAACGGTTTTTTTCTTTTATTGTTTTAAAAAAGAAAATTGTGTTAGAGTGTTAAAAAAGAAAAAAGAAAAAAATCTACCAGTAAGATATAGTTTTTAATGTTAGATCTTTATAAAGTACCGTTGTATTATCGTAGCTATTTTAATTTGGTATGATTTTGAGGTGATCTAGATGAACACTGTCACTTGTGGTAGATTATTTTTCATAGCTTACCATAATTTTTTCCCCTTTTGAACGTTTGTTCGCCGTGAAACATTTTACTCAGGAATATCAATTTGGATCATATAAAATCTTTTGTCCTGGTGCAATTTTGTGTGGAAGGGGGGTTTTTCACTTTATAGAGAATGATGTGAAGTGCCACCAAGACAATATGTAGGTATCGTGGAATTTTGTGTGGAAGTGGGTTGCTCCTTTGTGGAGAAGGGTGTTGGATACTACCAGGGCCCTTAGTACAACATGTAGGGACTGTACCTCTATGTCGGGTGACCTTGTTTTGATTTATGGCTGACTAATTTTCAATTTTAATGGAAGAAATATGTCAAACATGTAGGCCTTAGTGGTATTAAGTTGTAGTCATGGAATGTAGCTGTCATCGCAGTGAAAGTAATATAGTACTGTTAGCTTAAAATGGGGCCATGTTATTTGAAAAATCACACACAACTTCCTTTGTGGTTTTTGATTTTCTAATTTCATGAACATTCATGTACATCCACTAATTTTTTCCCCTTAGTTGTTAAGAGTTCTGATTTCTTCATCGACGCCAGCCTTACCTTTTTGATTTTGTATTTTATCATTTGCAGTGATCAGGTTATACTTTTCTGACGGTTGAGGCCGATGGAGCGGCCTAATGGTCATAGGAGATTGAGAAGCATGGATCATCATGGTCAAGAAAACGGTGATGTCATTCCATCTAGTGTTGGAGATGACCTTGATCCATGGACTGCATGGGCATACAAGCCTCGGACCATTTCAATGTTACTTGTTGGCGCATGTTTTCTTATGTGAGGATTCTGCCAATTTTGAAGTTCCTATACAGATAGTTTATATATATGCAATTCTTTGTTAATAATTAATGGTGCAATTTGTTTTTAGAAGACTAACATTGATAGCAGGTGGTAAATTAAATATCTGACTTTCACTTTTATGTTTTTCAACCTGGATTGTCTTGCCTCAACCTTTATAGTTCTGCAATCTCTGCTTAAGTCATTTAATTCAGAATCATGTAAATTTGCAGCCTCTGCAGATTCATATGATCCTTTAAACGGAATCTAATGCGAAATCTTTTTGTATTGAGTATTAAAAGTGGTTCTTTCTATGTAGTAGAATGACTTTTTGAATTTCTCCTTCATTATTTACTTATTTATTTATTTATTTATTTATTTGTATTTCGCTTTAACCCTTGTCATTACCCTTTTTTACTTATTGGGCTTTTGTTTTCATTTCATTGTCCACCTTTGGGTCATAAAACAAAATGTGTTGCCAACTATCTAGGATCTGATAGATAGAACTTCCATAGCAGGAAAATGTTTAGTTCTCCTCATTTGCTTTGCTTCATAGAGTTTGCAAACTTTTAATTTGGGTGAGTACTTGTACTAGATCGGGAAAGGATGCTTGAAGAAGATTCTTTCATTCTTTCTTTGTTGTTCTTTGTTCTCGTTTCTTCGAGTCTCCATGTGATCGTGAGAATTTTGTGCATTTTGTCTTTTCATTTTCAATGTCTGTCAATGTTAGAGAGAAGTCTTAAAAATTGTCCATTTTTTAGCGTATGAAAGTCGAATTATGAAAAATTATCATGCCTTAGATGAGCTGATCTTACCATGCTGCTGTTTTGACACAATGATTAGGTTTATTTGCATTAAATAATATTTTTTCTTTCTTTTTTCTTTTTTTTCCCTGTATGCATTTACCAGATGGGCAAGTGGGGCACTGGATCCAGAAAGTACTGTTTCTGGAGATCTTGTTACATCAGTGAAAAGGTAGGTTCTTATTTATTTGTATTTACCAATGTCTCTATGCAATATCTTTGTAGAATTTTTCTCAAATCTTTACTAGAATTTTTTTCAACACTGTGTGTCTTCTGTTTCTTGTAGGGGCGTATGGGCAATGATTGCAGTTTTTCTTGCTTATTGCTTGCTGCAGGCCCCTTCTTCGTAAGTCCTTGGATACAATTGTTGTGAATATTTATTCAATTAATTTCTAACTCTGTTAATATATTCTTACTTACATATCATTTCTCTGAGACTAAAATATCATGGTCTAAAGTTGCATTGTGATTTTTGTGAGGCATAAGTGATATCTTTGTTCAACTTTCATTTCTGTTTTCTTTTGATCTTTGGACTTGGGAGTTTGTAGATACTTGTGTGATTGGCATTTCTATCCAATTTAATTTTTAGGGAAAGAGTGATTGATATGGGAAACTGAGTTGCCTTTGTTTTGGAAGTCTCTTTGGCTGCCGGTCACCTTCTCTGTAGCAAGTTAACTATAACAATAAATAGAACTTATGTGCAGCCGGGTTTCCAGCATATTTATGCTTGTAAAAGAAAAAGGAGATCGTTTGTTTGGATCATGCGTTATTTGATTTTGTTGTGTTTTAAAATAAATATATAAAAAAAATTGAATTGTTTTCTCAAAGTTTCTTGTAGTTTTTGGTTGAGCCTGTTGGCAGTTGGTATTGCTTGCTGATGTGAAACTTAAAACAGGATTTTGATTAGGCCACATCCTGCAATTTGGCGCTTAGTTCATGGAATGGCCGTTGTTTACCTTGTTGCTCTCACATTTTTGCTCTTTCAGGTTGGTTTCTCTGCTTCCTTTGTGTTTAGATTGGATTTTTCCTCTCTTTTGTCTTTCCAATATATATACGCATATATATATTTATATATATATTGTTGTGTCCTCCTTGTGATCTTATCTAGAGTCTCCACTGAAGTTTTTATCACTTTTGGCCTTTTAATCTTCGTCATTTATTATTTTATTGATCACTATTGCGTTGTTGTAACATTGCAATTTCTCACTTTCCAGAAGCGTGATGATGCTAGGCAGTTCATGAAATTTCTCCATCTGGATCTTGGTGTTGGTAATGTAGCTCTTGATTACAAATTGTTAATTAGCTCATTTATTTCTCTCTTTTCAACCATTGTATCTTCTGGAAGAAACAGCTTATATGGTCAGATATTTCTTGAAACTTTCTTATATCTCTGTCTATTGTATGATTGCGTGCAGAACTTCCAGAAAGATCCTACGGAGCTGATTGCCGCATATATCTTCCTGAAAATCCTACAAGCAGGTTTAAGAATGTTTATGTATGATTTCTTCTTTGTGAACCTATCTACATTTAACATTTCCTCATTTTATGCTCTTCTTGTAGTGAAGCAATCTTCTAATTTTGTTTTTTCTTCTGTTTAGGAAACACTTTTTGATGAATTTGTTCCAGCTCATATTATTGGATGGTGGGGAAAAGCTATATTGATCCGTAATCAGCCTCTTCTTTGGGTTCTATCAATTGGATTCGAGTTGATGGAGGTTACTTTCTTGACCTAATTTAGTACATTATATTTTAATTCTCTGCATTCAGCTCAACTTAATTTCCTTCTCTCTCCTTGAGTTGAGGTTGTCTATCATAATATCTGACATTTGACATTTGCATAATTTGTATGCTCAAGTGGCCATATTGATTGTCTACTGAAGCTTATTTTGGCATTTCAGTTTACCTTTCGCCACATGTTACCAAACTTCAACGAATGCTGGTGGGACAGTGTTATTCTTGATATTTTGATCTGCAACTGGTTTGGTAAGAACTTTAAGTTTTTTTAAAATTTTGGCTTGTCATGGTTGAGCTCTATTTTTCATACAGATGTTGTCAACACCTTTATTGTGTTATGTCACTATATGTGCATTTTTCTGTACTCATATAATTTACCCTTGACTATAAAAGTGAAGGAAACTAGTAATTTCTTTGAGTTTATCTAACCTTTTATTTGGTCACCGGGGATTTCTTAACTACAACTAAAAGCCCTCTGAACAAGTTTCTTTTGGTGTATATTCTGCAGGTATCTGGGCAGGAATGCATACAGTTAGATACTTTGATGGAAAAACATATAAGTGGGTTGGGATTAGCCGACAGCCTAATATTATTGGAAAAGTATGTTTTTGGCTGTACGCATAAGTTTCAAATAGTTGATAGACAGTTAATTTTAGGCTTTTAGCAAGATGTTGAAATTTGCTTTGTAATATATGGTGTAGAAAGACAATTGCCTTGCCTGGCCTTTCTGCGGGAGACTCCCTCCACCCCCCTCCCCGCCGTATTCTGTTTTTCAAGGAGCTTTGTTTTTTAAACTATGTTGATTTGAAGATGCCTTTTCTACTGTTTCAGGTTAAAAGGACATTAGAACAATTTACGCCAGCTCAGTGGGACAAAGATGAATGGCATCCCCTGCTTGGTCCATGGCGTTTCATTCAAGTTCTTTGCCTTTGCATTGTGTTCCTTACAGTAGAGCTTAACACATTCTTTCTCAAGTTCTGTCTGTGGATTCCTCCTCGTAACCCTGTGATCGTCTATAGGTTGATATTGTGGTGGCTAATTGCAATTCCGACAATTCGCGAGTACAATTCATACCTTCAGGATCGGTACTCTCTCTCTCCCTCACCCCCTGACAAAATCATGTGTATTTCTTGGCCTTACTCTTTTCCCATGTGTTTTTGAGCCTTTTGCTAATCACCATGTTAATCATGCAGAAAACCGGTGAAGAAGGTCGGCGCATTTTGTTGGCTTTCCATTGCTATTTGCATTGTTGAACTTCTCATTTGCATCAAGTTTGGACACGGTATGTTTTCTCTAATCGGTCTTGAAAAAAAGTACCTTTGTTACTTCTGTTTGCTTAATATTATGTCGACTATTTTATCGACGCTAATCTTCTTGATTCCGCCAGGATTATATCCTAAACCTATGCCATTATGGCTGGTAACTTTTTGGACATCTGTTGGAGCATTCCTCATTCTATTCCTCATTGTTTGGTCGTGGCAATCACATCGAAGTTTAGTGAGAAAGAGGCATTGATTTTGAACTCTTTCTCTACATTATTCTTTGATTCCAATCTTTCCTTGGAAGTTTAATTTTCCATGTAAATACTGATCCTCTTTATCAAAATTGTAAATGCATATTTCTCTTAGATTAGTGGATCACAGTTTCTTGAGCCACAGAATATTATCAATTCTTTCTTGTTAGGTAATGGGAAATGCTTATACTGGAAGGCTCATGAGTTAACGGGTTGCCACCATTGCTGGCAAATATTTCCCCGCCACAAGAATCCCATTTAAAAGTTCCAGCTTTTATTTTTCGAATTTTGCCAGATTTATTTTGGTTTATAAAGGGGGAGGAAAAAACAAAGAGAGTTATGTTGTTGAAGTTATTTTCTTTGCTGGCTTTGCGTTTTAATATTACCACCCAAAAAGAAACATTACTTGGCTGTTTGTTTTGGTTATTTGTTAGTTCTTTGTGTCATGTGACTTGGTGACTCTTTGACTTTTTGTTTGGATGATTAGTTTTACGTGTAAGATTGAATAATAATTTCGTGCCTCTCAGTTACCGATAAATTTAAATTTTGTTTCTTTAATTTATAACACGCACGTGTGAGTGTGTATTTTGCTGGAATGCTAAATTCAGAAATTAATGATGCATTGTGTCACTGACTTAGCACATGAATTCAGTGTCAGCCATTGCCACTTTTAGAGGAAATCTCAAGTTTTTCTTTTATTAAAGCTTAAAGTATACAACTTGATTAAGAATAAGTTAAATTTTTATGCTCATGCTAAAATTATACACTTAGCTTTTGAGAATCAAATCCAAATTAAAATGCAATACTTATGGACATATGCTGTATTCGATTTCAACTTTTGAAGTTCGACCAAAATTTGACATTTTTAGTTGCTGGTTTTCAATTTTTGAAAATTATTTTTTTTTCTTTTATAAGTTTCAAAACTATAATTTTTGCTTTGACATTAGTATTAAAAAAGACTATCATTTATTGGAGTATAAATAGCAAATGTGACAACTAAAATATTTAAATGCTAATCTGTGCAAAGCTCAGAGGTAATGTTAGCATTGATATTTGTTACAAGATGTTAGACAAAACGATTTGAACTAAAAGAATACATTCAAACACTTTTAGTATGTGAGAGTTTTACATTATTATTAGTCCATATTAATTGATTTGAACCAATGTACCAAACGCCTTACAATTTTTATTTCAATGTAAACAAAAAAAAGTTATCATTTAATCCTTTAAATCATCCAAACCATTCTACCCTGTCCACTACAACTAAAATAAGCAGATTTGAGTAACGTGATATAAGAGAAAAACAAAAGTCATATTTTGTAACACATATTTGCTCAAGAGCCTTGAGTCTCATTTTCTCTTTAAACTCACTTTTGCCTCTAGAGAAATTAACCAAAACATACCATTTAACCTGCTTCTTAAATTTCACTAAAAAAAGTCAATAAACTAACACGTTTTCATCGGAAAAAAATAATGTCATCTTATTCTGATCTTACCTTATCTTATATATAAAAAGATGCATGTATCTTGTCTTACTTTGTCTTGTCTTATCTTGACTTGTCTTATTTTACATTATATAAGTTCGAATGTGTACTCAAAGATTCATTCTCCCCCATTTCGTCCTTGAGTTTGGTTCCCGTCTTGCATTAAAAGAAAATGTTGTTTGTTGCACGTAATGTTCTTTTTACTCCTTTTTCTTCAAGTAGGGATTGGCTTAATTTTAAATGACCCCTTTGGAATTGACCAGTGCTAGTACCAACAAGTAACGAGAAGTAACAACCACACACACACTCTCTCTCTCTCTCTCTCTATATATATATATATATTTGTACACACACACACACATAAATCATCAACTTCTTGAAGCTTAGTAAACGTCTTATTTATTTATTTTTCCATGGTTTGAATAATTACAGGGGTCATTGTCCGAGTTGGAGTTGAAGGAGACCGAGCAGTCTCTGAAATGGGGACGACGGGGAAGCATTAAGACGCCTAGAGAGACTACAAAAGTAGATCATAAGGGGATATCAGATATGATATGCCTGGCAAGTGGCAAGACAAGGCAAAGCCAAATAATCTTTCCCAAAACTTCACCATTGCCTCATTGTCTCTCTCCCTCTCTCTCTCACTCTATCTCTTTCTCTCTCTGTAGCTGTTTCTACATGCGCTCGCATGTGTGTGTGTACACATGCGGGCTTTTGTTGTTCCATCGCATCCGTATAATTGTCGGCCAATTCTTGCAATCAAGCTCTTTCAGCATCACTTCACTTCAAACCACTTACCTGTGGGAGCTACATATACGTCTATTTCTTAGGTTAGTGGAAGTATCATATGTCTTTCAAAGCCTAGCGAATAATTGTCGTCGGGAGTTTGTGCATTTTAGAAAGAGCGATTTTATTCGGTTTTTGCATAAAACTAGCTATTAAAATGATACCATTAAAATGATACAGAAAACATTTTTGTGGGGCAGAATTAATGGGCATTTGAGAGTCTAGTATTTGGGGAATTAGACACTTCTTAATTCTAAGGATCGAACAAAAGAATAATTGCAGAAAAGAAATTAGAGAAAACAAGAAAAGAGAGACGCCAAATTTTTATACGAGTTCGTCCAAATTTGAGACTACCTCATGTTTCTACAGCTGTAGATACCACTATGATGAAGGAGATTACAGATTATAAGAGAAATTTATCATACATTTTCAAATAGTGTTTCCTTAATCTCTCTTCTACCTAGCACCCTCTGTGGGAATTTTTCTCTTAACAATAGAGCTCTCACAAAAATATGTCTCACACAAAATAATGCAACTCACAAAGTCACACACACACAACCCTGACTACCTTATGTCTATTTATATACCAAAGAAAAGAAAAATAGCAACTAATGAGAAACCGTAGTAGTTTTTCATTTTTGGGCCTTTAGAACACTACTTTTACACAAAAAAATCGCAAAAAGAAAAACTCTGGGTGCCGCGGCGTTGGTTTGAACTCGGGCGCGCCCGACCACTACCCCCTTTCTTCCTTTTTTTTTTCTCCTTGCTTTGCTCGGTGTTAATTCGGCTCCACATTGCAACAATCTCCCACTTGAAGACTAATCAATCACCATGTCTCCAACTACAGCGGCGACAACTTCTCACGCCTCATAGAGAAGTCCAACTGAAGTTGCGCACAAATTCGGTTTCTCGATCAGAACCGTCTTGGTGAGCATATCTGCTGGATTCTGACTCTCAAGAATCTTCTCAAGCTTTAGCACCCCATCTTCCAAAGCCAACCTGATGAAGTGATACCGCAATTATATATGCTTCGTCTTAGCATGAAATGTGGGATTTGTTGCCAAGTGAATGGAGCACTGACTGTCACTGTGTAATGTACTCCTTTCTTACTTGTGACCCAGTTCTTCCAGAAACAACTACGACCAAATCATCTCCTTGCTTGCTTCTGTCATTGCCACATACTCTGCCTCTGTTATAGAGAGTGTAACTATGTTTTACAGCTTCGAGACCCAACTAACTGCTGTGCCACCCAAAGTGTAGACATAACCGGTGGTACTCTTTCTGTCATCACTGTCTCCAGCCATATCAGCATCTACATAGCCTTGTAGTCCCAAGTCTGACTTCTTGAAACACAGTGCGAAACCCACAGTACCTCTCAGATATCTGAGAATCCACTTCACTGCCTCCCAATGCTACTTGTCTGGATTGCTCATGTACCTACTCACAACTCCCACTGCATGTGCAATGTCCAGTCTGGTACACACCATGGCATACATGAGACTGCATATTACTGAAGCATAAGGCACCTTGGCCATGTGGTCTCGCTCCTATTCCGTTGTCGGTAATTGCTCCTTTGATAACTTGAAGTGACTGGCCAAAGAAGTACTCACAAGCTTCGCATTACTTATGTTGAATTTGCTAAGCACATTTTCAACATATTCTTTATGTGATAGTTTTAGACTATTACTGTTCCTCATTATCTTCATCCCAAGGATTTGTTTTGCAGCACCCAAATCCTTCATTGCAAACTCCTTAGATAGCTCCTTCTTCAGCTTGTCAGTCTCCTGTTTGCAACCTTATGCTATCAGCATGTCATCGACAAATAGCAACAATATGATATAGGAGTCACTAAAATTCTTTACATAACAATAGTGATCCCCCTGACATCTCAAGAAACCATTGCTGCACAGAAAGCCGTCAAACTTCTTGTACCACTACCTAAGAGCTTGTTTAAGGCCATACAAACTCTTTTGAAGTTTGCACACTATGTTCTCCTTACCCGGTACTTCGAAACCTTATGGCTGCTTCATGTAGATCTCCTCCTCCAAATCACCATGGAGAAAAGCCGTCTTAACATCCAACTGTTCCAAGAACAAGTCTTCATTTGCCACTAGCGCAAGTATCATCCTGATCGTGATTAATTTCACCACCGGAGGAAAAATCTCGTTGAAGTCGATGCCCTCTTTCTGCTGAAAGCCTTTTACCACCAGCCTTGCATTATACCGTTTACTGCCATTACTTTCATCTTTTATCTAGTATATCCATTTATTATGCAAGGCCTTTTTATCCTGTGGTAGCTCTGCAAGTTGCCATGTCTGATTGGACATTAAGGAATCCATCTCTTCCCTCATGGCTAACTCCCACTTGAACGAATCTTTAGCCTGCACGACTTCATCATAACTCTCCAGTTCACTTCTGTCGGTCAACAAGATGTAATGCAGAGAATGGGAGTATCTTTACGACGGTCTAATAGACCTGCTAGATCTCTTGACTAGAGTGGCAGGAGTGCTTTGGTTTCCTTCTGGAGCTACATTCTCTTGATCTTCAATCTCTGGATTTTGCACCTCCACTTTAGAAAGATCCTTCAATGGAATCACTTCAGGCTTCTTACCTTCAAAACCTGAACTTCTAGAGTCACTGTTATCTCTGTCCTTATACAAAACACCTTTATTGAAGATCACATCCTTGCTCCTGATAATCTTCTAATTTTGGTCATCCCAGAAACGATAACCAAACTCAAGTCCACTATAACCAACCAGAAAACACTTATTTGACTTTGCATCAAGTTTACTTCTAGCAACAGGATCAATATAAATATAAGAAACACACCCGAATACTATCAAGTAAGAGAAATCAACCTTTTTACCACTCTAGACTTCTTTCAGTAGCTTGAACTTCAATGGTGTAGATGGACTTCTGTTGATTAGATGAGCTGCTATATTAATTGCCTAAGCCCAAAACGACTTTGGCAACCCCGCATGCAGCATCATGCTTTTGGCACGCTCGTTTAGAGTCCTGTTCATCATTTCAGCTACTCCGTTCTGTTGTGGTTTCCCTGTAATGGTTTTCATCTTTATTCTATTCTCAGCACAGTACCGCTTGAAGTCTTCATCTAAATACTTTCCCCCATTGTCAGACTGCAAGCATTTTACCTTCAAATCTATCTCGTTCTCCACCATGGCTTTCCATCTCTTGAAAGCATCAAAGACATCATATTTGTTTTTCAGAAAGTAAACCCATACCTTCCTGCTTGAGTCATCAATAAACGTTACATAGTAATTTGCGCCACCAAGGGAAGTCACCATCGAAGGTCCCCATACATCAGTGTGAACTAGCTCCAACTTCCTGGATTTAGGTTCTCTACCTATCGTTGAGAAACTAACTCTCTTCCGTTTGCCAAAGATACAGGCTTCACACAAACTGTGATCAATAGTTTTTAATCTCGACAGTTTTCCTTTGCAGTGAAGCACCTTCATTCCCTTCTCACTCATGTGACCGAGCCTATAATGCCATAGCTCGGTATTAGCAACAGAATCAGCAACTGCTATGGTATTTTTGCAACTGGAATTAATGTAGAGAGTTTTAGCTTTGTATCCCCAAGCGACAACCATCGCTCCCTTAGTGACTTTCCAACCTCCACAATTGAAGGTCACTTTATGTCCTTCGTCATCCAGTTGCCCTAATGAAATCAAATTGTGCATAAGCTTGGGTACATGTCTCACCTTCTGAATCTTCCACATAGACCCATTAGGCATTTTTAAGCTAACATCTCCAATGCTAACAATATCCAAAGGTTCTTCGTCAGCAAGATAAACCTTACCATGATTTCTGGCAACGTAGTTCTCTAAGACATGACGATATGCAGTGGTGTGGAATGACTCTTCTGAATCTATTACCACGAATCAAAAGAATTGTCAACAAACAACATTAAGGCATCTTGTGCCTCTTCTGTGGTGGCATTAGCAGCGTTATTGTTCTTGTCTTCATTCTTCCTTGAAGTCCTGCAATTCTTTTTCAAGTGGCTGGTTCTCCTACAATTCCAACACTCCATGATCCTACCGTTTCTCAACTTGCTTCTGTCGTTCCTCGACTTGCTTCTCCCATTCATCGACTTGCCTCTCCTGCCATTATCCCTGTTGGAATGTCTCTCAAGTTTCCTGCTCTTATTATTAACATGATGATATGCAATGGTGTGGAATGACTCTTCTGAATCTATTACCCACGAATCAAAAGAATTGTCAACAGACAAGATTAAGGAATCTTGTGCCTCTTCTGTGGCGGCGTTAGCAGCATTATTGTTCTTGTCTTCATTCTTCATTGGAGTCCTGCAATTCATTTTCAAGTGGCTGGTTCTCCCACAATTCCAACACTCAATGATCCTACCGTGTCTCAACTTGCTTCTGCCGTTCCTCGACTTGCTTCTCCCATTCATCGACTTGCCTCTCCTGCCATTATCCCTGTTGGAATGTCTCTCAAGTTTCCTACTCTTATTACTAACATTAAGGGCCGAGTTCAACGTAGAGGCTTCACCTAAACCTCTTGCGAACTTCTTTAGCCAGAATAGAGTTTCTGACATCAACAAACTTTAGTTTTTTATTCCCAATTGAATTGGTAATGGCCACCCTCATGGGTTCCTAACTATTCGGTAACGAGGCCAAGAGGATTAGGGCATTGATCTCATCATCAAATTTAATCTCTACCGAGACCAATCGGTTCAAGACAGTGTTGAAATTATTCAGATACTCTACCACCGAAACACCTTCAGGCATTTTTAAATTAAAGAGCTTCTTTATGAGGTGTACCTTGTTATTCCAAAGGCTTCTCATACATGTCTGACAAAGCCTTCATCATCCTTTTTGTAGTATTTTCCTTCGCGACATTCTAGGCTACGTTTTTTGACATGGTCAAATGGATCACACCCAGCACTTGTCTGTCAAGGAGAGTCCACTCCTCATCCTTCATGCCTTTGGGCTTATTACCCAAGGGCAAGTGCAATTTTCTGCTAGAGAGGTAGTCTTCCACTTGCATCCTCCAATAAGAAAAATTTGAACCATCAAATTTGGAGATACCGGCTGCCAAACCTTCTTTTCCCGTCATGGTTCTTGATCCAAACCTCCGCTCTGATACCACTTGTTAGGGAATTAGGCACCTCCTAATTCTAATGATCACAAGAACGGATAATTGCAGAAAAGAAATTGGAGAAAAGAAGAAAAGAGAAACACCAAATTTTTATACAGATTCGTCCAAATTTGAGACTACGTCATGTTTCTACAACTGCAGATTTCACTATGATGAAGAAGATTATAGCTTACAAGAAAAATTTATCATACAGCCTCAAATAGTGTTTCTCAAATCTCTCTTCTACCTAGCACCCTCTGTGGGAATTTTCTCTCAACAATGGAGCTCTCACAAAAATATGCATCACACAAAATAATGCCACTCATACAAAGTCACACACACACAACCTTAGCCACCTTATGTCTATTTATACTCCAAAGAAAAGAAAAAATAGCAATTAATGAGAAACCCTAGTAGTTTCCCATTTTTGGGCCTTTAAAACGTGACTTTTACATAGAAAAATCACAAAAGACAGACTCTAGGTGCCGCGGCGCTGGTTTGAACTCGGGCGGGTGCCACGGCCTTCATTTTGGTCGCCACGGCGCCCGGCCATTGCCCCCCTTTCTTCCTTTTTTTTTTTCTCCTCCTTGCTTTGCTAGGTGTTGATTCGGCTCCACATTACAATATCTAGCTCTGCTCTCTCTCACGGGTCAGGCCACCACATCTCATGAGTTGTAAGAGAACGGAGCTCAGTCCCCGGATGCCCCTTTGTTGTTTTTATTCATGTAGGGCCTATCGTATATGTTGCAGAGCCCCACAACTTTTGTTTTAGAAAGGGTCTAGTGGACACTTTGAGTTATTAGTAGCAGTAACGTTAGATCAAATCCAATCATTGATGTTTAAATTAGGTAGTATGTGTAACTGTTACATTGGTATTTCAAAGGTTTCAACATTGAAACCAATTTATTGTTGTAACAATTATGCATTAGTGGTCTCATATTCATTTCCCATTAAAATCAATCTGGGTAACTGTTTTTTATGCTTGCTATATATTTCCTTGATGGGAGGAAATGAAAGGTAGCAGAGCAAACAAAATTTCACGTTCATTTTGTTGAGCAATTTTCTAGTTTGGTCCCTATCACCTTTCTCTCTCACATCTAGATTATGCACCATCGCATTTGAGTGTTTGAGTGATAGAAGCACCCAAACTAGTGGTCCAATACACGACTGCAGCAATTCAAAGTTGTGTTACATAGTGCAGTGTAATGGCAGGAGGTACAAATTTACACGCTTCCGTTTAATTCAATTCTTGATATGCATACAGATTCAAGCATGTTAAAATTCGTTTAAGATTACATTTGGCATCAGAGCCGTAAATCACTCTACCTTGCGTGCGAACTATGGAGTTTGTTTAAAAAAAAAATTTCTGTGTTCCACAGTCACGGTTGAAATTTTTTTTTATTTTTGGGTTTTATTTTTTAGCGTTTCTTAATTGAAACTAAGATTAGAAATCATTTAGACATTAGATTTCTATGAATTCTGCAATTTGAAACGTCAAAATCCATGTCCGGTTGGCTTAGAAACTGTCGGATTTTGTTGCGGGTCTGAAACGGGTCAAAACCGGGTTGTCTGGGTCGAGACGACCCGTTCAGAGGAAGAAGACGACCTGAAACGACATCTCGTTTTGTAAGGGGAAGGGGCTCGTTTCAGTGCTAAAAAACGACAAGTTGTTTTGGACCTTAATGACCAAAACGACATGTTGTTTGGAATGTTGACAGGCTGCCTCCCAAGTTAAACGACGTGTCGTTTACACGGGGGGGGGGGGGGGGGGGGCTTCTCCAAACGACGCTGTTTTTTTTTTTTTAAAAAAAACCCAAAAATTTAAAAAAAAAATTGATTTTTTCCAAATTTCATAAAATGATATTTTTGGGGAAATTTTCATAAAATTTTCAGTTTTGGTAATTTTTATGAGTTTTTCATAATATCCACAATTTTGATATTTTTATGAAATTTTTCATATTATGGAATAATTTATGAAAAATTCATAATTTTAAATATTCATCATTTTTGGTATTTGTTATGAATATTATACAGTATTTGTGTGGATATAATTTTGTAAATTTATGTGCATATAGTGTTAATTATGTATAATTTGTGATTTAAAATTATGCATGTAATATTAAGTTAAATAATTTAGTACATTTAATTTTGTGCAATAATGTGCTAAATTATATTTTTGAATGTATAATTTTAATCTATACATAATAAAAATTAGTACATAAATTATGGTTCTTTGTTCATATTTATTTGTTGCTTAAGGTAATTGTAATTTATTTTATGAGCAAAAATTTAAGAATAAATTTCTTGTGATATATGTATTTAATTTTTGAATAATTAAATAGTAGCCACAGCATCTTTGATTATGTAAAAAATTATATTAGATGTTTAAATCACATATGGTAAAAAGACATTAAATTGTGATTAATCATATGTAATATGATAAATTTTATCCTACAGAAATTTTTATTATATTTAATATGATTAGTTATGATGATGTATCAAATTATCTTTCTTAATTTACCCACAAGAATTAAGAAAATGGCATATAATTTGATAGTGTCATTATAAGGATATATGAATCTGTTTGAGTTAAAAATTTAGCCCACAGGCAATTTTTATGTCATTTGATTGTTATTTTAATGCATGATTTATATTGGTAAACATGTCATAAAGTATTGTTGCCTCAATTTAGTAACATAAGCATGTATGTTTTATTATACAGCTATACAAACTGTGAGTTACTCTGATTTTCAATGTGACATTCTTGAACTTAAGGGAGACAACTATAAGGTGTGGAAGGAGAGAATTCTTCTTCATTTAGGTGTCATGGACATTGACTTTGCTATTCGTAAGGATGAACCACCTGTCATTACGGAGATCAGCCAGCCAGATGACGTTGACCGTTATGAAAAGTGGGAACGATCTAATTGCCTCTGCGTAATGTTCATAAAGACGAAGATCTCGGCTGGCATACGTGGCTCATTGGAGCAATATGACAATGTGTGACCTCTGATGAAGGCAATTGATGAGCAGTTTGCTACATCAGATAAAGCCTTGGCTAGCACCTTGATAATGAAATTTTCATCCATAAAGCTTACTGGAATTCATGGTGTGCATGAGCACATCATGCAAATGAGGGATATAGTGGCTCAGCTGAAGACACTTGAGGTTGAGATGTCTGAAACCTTCCTTGTGCATTACATCCTCAACACTCTCCCACATCAATATGGACCTTTCAAGATATCCTACAACACACATAAGGATAAGTGGTCCATCAATGAATTGATGACCATGTGTGTTCAGGAAGAAGGAAGGCTTGTTATGGAAGCGGGAGAGAGTGTGCATCTAGCAACTCAAAGGAAGAATAAGGGCCAAGCCAAGAATAATGGAAAGGGCAAACTGCCTGCTCAAGCTGATATCAAGAAGGAATCCAGGTGCTTCTTTTGCAAAAAGAAGGGGCACATAAAGAAGGATTGTCCTAAATATCAAATATGGCTTGCCAAAAAAGGTACTCAATTCTCACTTGTTTGTTATGAATCTAATATGGTTGATGTTGAACATAACACATGGTGGATTGATTCTGGTTCTTCAATCTATGTCACTAATTCCTTGCAAGGATTGCAAGGCCTAAGGAAGCCAGTGGGAAGTGAGTAGTGCATCTATTCAGGCAACAAGATGCGCTCACATGTAGAGGCTGTCAGAACATGCAATTTAGTTTTATCTAGTGGTTTTATTTTAAAATTAGAAAAGACATTTTATATTCCTAGTTTTTCTAGGAATTTAATTTCAGTTTCAAGGCTTGTACCGTTGGGATTTTCCTTTAATTTTTCAGACACTATATTTAGTTTGTTTTATAGATATGAATTTATTGGAAATGGTACGTTGTTGAATGGTCTTTTCAAAATAAATTTACAAGATAAAGCTTCTTATACTTCTATGCATGTTCATAATAATACTGGCATTAAGAGATGTGTTATGAATGAAGATTCTTCTATGTTGTGGCACCGTAGATTGGGTCATATCTCTATTGAGAGAATAAAGAGACTAGTGAATGATGGGGTACTTAGTACTCTAGATTTTACTGACTTTGACACTTGTGTGGACTGCATAAAGGGAAAGCAGACCAATATGTCAAAGAAAGGTGCCAAGAGGAGTTCAGACATAGTAGAGATCATACATACAGATATTTGTAGTCCAGACATAGACGCGTATGGTCAAAAGTATTTCATTACTTTTATTTTTGATTACTCACGATATATGTATTTCTACTTGCTTCATAACAAAAATGAAGCTATAGATGCCTTTAAGGTGTTTAAGGCAGAAGTAGAGAAACAATGTGGTAAGCAAATGAAGATAGTGAGATCTGATAGAGGTGGTGAATACTATGATAGATACACCGAAGATGGACAAGCGCCTAGTCCATTTGCGAAGTTTCTTCAAGAACATGGGTTAGTTGCCCAGTATACTATGCCCGGTTCTCCAGATCAAAATGGTGTGGCAGAAAGAAGAAACCGAACATTGTTGGATATGGTGCGGAGCATGCTTAGCAGCTCCAAGCTTCCTAGGTCTTTGTGGACTGAAGCTCTCAAGACGGCTGTGTATATATTAAACCGAGTTCCAACCAAGGCTGTCTCAAAGACACCGTTCGAGTTATGGAAAGGTTGGAAACCGAGTTTGCGACATATACGTGTTTAGGGATGCCTGTCTGAAGTGAGAGTCTATAATCCACAAGAAAAGAAACTAGACCCAAGGACCATAAGTGGGTATTTTGTTGGATATGCTGAACGGTCTAAGGGATACAGTTTTTATTGTCCATCACATACCACTAGGTTTGTGGAATCAAGGAATGCGAAATTTCTTGAGAATGACTTGATCAGTGGGAGCGATCGATCCCGGAACACTGTTCTAGAGAAAGATCATACAAATGCTCAAGCTTCCACTTCATATGATAGAGTGATTGTTATACGCGACACGCCTACAGTACAAACGCGTGTTGAACAACAACCAGTCATTCAAGTTCCACATATTGCTGATCTAGAAGCAGTAGATGCAGCTGAACAACAGATACAAGAACCTGTTGAACAACCAGTTGATCAACATGCTCCTCAAGAGAATGTTGAATCAGCATTAAGGAGATCTACTAGAGTAAGACGATCAGCCATTCCTAGTGACTATATTGTGTATCTACAGGAGTCTGACTACAACATAGGAGCCGAAAATGATCAAAGAAACGTTTTCACACGCCATGAGTTGTAAGGAATCTAACTTGTGGTATGATGCCATGAAAGATGAGATAAACTCTATGTCATCTAATGGAGTCTGGGATCTTGTCAAGTTGCCTGATGGTGTAAAAGCCATTGGATGTAAATGGGTCTTCAAGACAAAGAAAGACTCATTAGGCAACATTGAGAGACATAAGGCAAGACTCGTTGCTAAAGGATTCACTCAAAGGGAGGGTATAGATTACACTGAGACCTTTTCTCCTGTATCTAAAAAGGATTCCCTTCGTGTGATCATGACATTAGTAGCTCATTTTGATTTTGAGTTACATCAGATGGATGTAAAAACGACATTCCTCAATGGTGATCTAGAGGAAGAGGTTTACATGAAACAACCTGAAGGATTCTCCTCTAATGATGGTGAGCAATTGGTGTGCAAACTCAAGAAATCCATATATGGTTTGAAACAGGCTTCCCGTCAATGGTATTTGAAATTCCACGATGTCATCACTTCATTTGGTTTTGAAGAGAACATCATGGATCAATGTATATACCAGAAGGTCAGTGGGAGCAAGATTTGTTTCCTTGTTTTATATGTGGATGATATCCTTCTTGCAACTAATGACAAGGGGTTTCTATATGAGGTGAAACAATTTCTTTCTAAGAACTTTGATATGAAGGATATAGGTGAGGTATCTTATGTCATTGGCATAAAGATTCATAGGGATAGATCTCGTTGCATTTTGGGACTATCGCAGGAAACCTATATCAATAAAGTCTTAGACAGATTTCGGATGAAAGATTGTTCACCAAGTGTAGCACCCATTGTGAAGGGTGATAAGCTCAATTTGAACCAATGTCCAAGGAATGATTTCGAGAAAGTTCAAATGAGCTACATTCCTTATGCTTCAGCTGTCGGAAGCCTTATGTATGCTCAGGTCTGCACAAGACCTGACATTGCATTTGCTATGGGAATGTTGGGAAGATATTAGAGTAACCCAGGCATTGACCACTGGAGGGTTGCAAAGAAGGTGATGAGGTACCTTCAAGGCACAAAGGATTACATGCTTATGTATAGGCGAACTGACATTCTAGAGGTGATTGGCTACTCCGATTCAGACTTTGCTGGCTGTGTTGATTCTAGAAAATCAACTTCAGGTTATATTTTCATGCTAGCCGAAGGAGCTATATCTTGGAGGAGTGGAAAGCAAACATTGGTTGCTACTTCTACAATGGAGGCAGAGTTCGTTTCTTGTTTTGAGGCTACTTCGCATGGTGTATGGTTGAAGAGTTTCATGTCAGGCCTTAGAATTGTAGATTATGTGTCTAGGCCATTAAGGATATATTGTGACAATTCAGCTGCTGTCTTTATGGCTAAGAATAATAAGAGTGGCAGTCGAAGTAAACATATCGACATTAAGTACTTAGCCATAAGGGAACGGATTAAGGAAAATAAAGTGGTCATTGAGCATATAAGCACTAAATTGATGATCACAGATCCTCTGACAAAAGGAATGCCACCGAAGTCATTTAAGGATCATGTTGTACATATGGGATTTGGTTCCATAATGTAAATTTGTTTGTATATACAATTTACAGTCTTAACGAAACTCTTATTCAGTTGTGATGTTTTCTCATATTTGTTTTACGCATAAAGTTATTGGAGAAAAATTCACATATAGTAGGACCAAGAATAAACATTGGGTTTATTCATAAAGTTAAGTTACCATAAAAGGAATAAAGTTTGAGAAATAATATATTGTAATACATGGAAGATAATACTCACAATTTAGAGAAACTATCGCCATGATTCATGTATTTGTTTCCTGAAAGTTTGGGTTTAATGAGTATAAGGTTAAATATGGAGACCAAGTGGGAGAATGTAACTGTTACATTGGTATCTCAAAGGTTTCAATATTGAAACCAATTTATTGTTGTAACAATTATGCATTAGTGGTCTCATATTCATTTCCCATTAAAATCAATCTGGGTAACTGTTTTTTATGCTTGCTATATATTTCCTTGATGGGAGGAAATGAAAGGTAGCATAGCAAACAAAATTTCACGTTCATTTTGTTGAGCAATTTTCTAGTTTGGTCCCTATCACCTTTCTCTCTCACATCCGGATTATGCACTATCGCATTTGAGTGTTTGAGTGATAGAAGCACCCAAGCCAGTGGTCCAATACACGACTGCAGCAATTCAAAGTTGTGTTACACAGTGCAGTGCAATGGCAGGAGGTACAAATTTACACGCTTCCGTTTAATTCAATTCTTGATATGCATACAGATTCAAACATGCTAGAATTCGTTTAAGATTACAGTATGTACACCTGACAATATTTGATAAGAGTTGGACGGTTTGAAAAGTACCATGTATAATTTTAATTATTTTGTATTCCATGTAGAACTTTCTTTGTTATATTATTGTCCGATAAAGTTTGTTCTCCTTTTCCTTCTTTCAAAGGCCAGAAAGATTTCCTTGGCTTAAGCATGTTCAATCTACAAATGAGTTGCTATTGAATTTCATATGATCTTTAAGTTCGTCCTTGTGACACCCGTTATTCCCCTAAGGGTATTAAGGTAATTAGATTAATTTTTAGTATATATATATATAAAAAAAAAAAATCAGAAAATTGAGAGAAACTCGAGACTTTCTCTCTCCTCTTTCTCTCTCTAGAATTTCCTCTCTTTCTCCTCAAATCTCGTTTGAGATTCTGGCGTTATTTTTCGACACCTCCCATACCAGTGGGAAGCTCTCGTTGAGCTGAGTCCAACGAGGTGTCGTGCCACCCAAAACACCGCCGGAGGAGGGCTCACGCGCCGCCCAAAGTGGCGGTGAAACCCATATTTTCCCGACATCGTTTCTCGGCCGTCCGACCACCAATCGACGTGATTTTGGTGTCTATGGACTCAGTGAGAGGAGAGGAACAAGATGGTACCAGTTTCCCAGCTCAATTCTGGCTGGAACAGCTTCGCCGGAGCTGCCCCGTCGCCGCCGTGGAGCCGTCGTCGGAGCCGCCGCATATGGCAGCGGTGTAGCACACCGCCGGTGCCAAAATGATCAGAGGGCGACGGCGAGCAAGACCCCTCGGTCAATTGCACTGTTCCGCCGCCCCTCGCCGGAGAACGAAGACGCCCGCCACCGTCGCCGTGGGTGAGATTGGGTTGGCCATTTTAGGCCGTTTTGTGCCAAATTGAAGGCACAAACACCTTCAGAGGACCGAGAGGAAGAAATTCGATACCTCAATTGCACGAAATGATGGCCGGAGGACGGAGAACGGCATCTCCGTCGTGCACCGCCGTGGAGCTAGTGGAGCCGCCGTTCCACGCTGTGTTGAACTGCCCCACCGTAGGGGAAATACTCAGAGGAGGCCGGGGAACAATTCTCCCACCTCAATTTCACGGTATCTCCGCCGGAGATAGGAGATCGGAGCCGCCGATTGTGGCCGTGAATTCCGTCTTCGATTTGCTATGTTAGAGGTCGAATTGAATGAAATTGACATCACCATTGAACTCAGAAGGGTCGAATTAGGGGGGGTAGGCTCGAGCTCAGCCCTCAACGGAGCCAACCGCCGCCGGTCAACGGTGGTCAACGCCGGTCAACGGTGGTCAAAGGCCAAAATAGGATTTTGTGATCCGGACCTCCGATCGAAGATCCGAGACCGTCTCCTGACTCGTTTCGATGCTCTGGATGGAATGGTGACCTCCGTTCGAGCAAATTCCACTCCGATGAAAATCATCCGGTACCGACTGCACGCGAATCGAGGCGATTCAAACAGCGGTATCGGAGTCCAGAATGACGTTTTCAAGAATGTATGATCTCCAGGAAGCATTCCTAGCCATTCATAGTCGCTCGAGGAGCACTACAGAGGATGCTTCGTAGATACAGCGAGATACAACTGGATCTGCTTTGCTTGGAGTTCAAGATCAAGGGAGTATGGAGCTAACGTTAATTGATTCCAGGATTAAGAGACTGTTGATAAGCTTGAAAGGCAGGGATTCTATTACTCATCTTTTGTAAGGTTTTTATAGAATTAAAATTGATTGTTTTGCCGCAATATATATATCTATGTTGAACTGATATTATATGAGTATCACATATGAAACTATGACATGGACTCGTCTTGTATTGTACGGCGAGGAACATAATGAATTTACACATGTTATAAATTGAGAAGCATGGTTAGGAAAACTAACTCTATTTAATAATGATTCAATATAGAGAAATTGTAAGACATGAAGAGGGCGACGGTTACTGTGACACCCGTTATTCTCCTAACGGGTATTGAGGTAATTAAATTAATTTTTAATGTATAAAAAAAAATTTGCTTCATTTAAATTTATTTTATAATATTTATTTTTATCTATTTTTAAATTTTCTAAAATTCTCCTATATTTATTTAGTATGATTACTAAAAAGCCTTAGAACTTCTAATAAATCTCAAAAATGTCATATTGGCATTATGTGTGTTAAAGTCTTTAGATGAGACATAAGGATATCTTTTCCAACTACTCTTGACCCTCATTTTCTTTATTTCCTCCGTGACATGCTTTAACATGTCTCCTCTATAATTGTTTCTATCACTTCTCTTCAAAGACTTCATCTTTTCTTCCTTTCTCTTCCACGGTTCCCACACTCTTCTTCTCATTTCTTTGCTGAAGCAAAATACTTAGAGAACTTCTTTAAGGCAGCCATAAAAATCAGCCACCATCACCTCCATTTGAGCAAGAATTTCAGTCATACCGAAGTAAAGGAACCTGTTTTGAAGCCATTTCAAGCTTCCAACTAACCATAATTCGAGGTTAGAATCTTATGAACAAATTTAGTCTTTCATTTATAAATTTTCTTTTATACTAAAGGATTATTCAAATTTGCGTTCTTAAACCTAAGTATATGTTTGTTGCTATTTTGGAGCATATGTATGAAGTCTAAGTGTATATGCCCTAGACAGAAAATTTATATTGTTAAACTTTGTAATACCTCTATGGGCAGTGGTTATTTCTTGAAATTCTAAGATTAAATTAAAATGAATTTTATGAATTGGTTTGCATATTTGAAAAGTAGCATCCTAGGCTTTCTAACGAGCTATCATAAACCTAAATCGGAGTTGTATTTTATTTTCTAAGAATTATTCAATTTTTGTATTGGAAACTAGTAAATCTGCCAGTTTGTTATGGTATACCAGCTGCTAACCTGAACCAAGAACCCATCTTTGCTAACCACCTAATTCTTTAATGTCTTGCAACCTTTCCAATATTATCCTAAGTGATTGATGAATCTTATTAGGGACTAAAACATATAGATTACTTGTTCACATTTTATATTGTGTTAAGACAAAAATTGTTTACTGTGGTATTCAAAAGAGATTTATATAAAAGCTTTAATGGCATACTAGTAAGATAGGTTTACACATGATTTATTTATGAATGTAGTTGTATGTTGTGCTTTAGTTTTAATTGTCCTTATGCACGCCTTAGGATCAAGGGAGTATGGAGCTAACGTTAACTGATTCCAGGATTAAAAGATTGTTGATAAGCTTGAAAGGTAGGGATTCTATTACTCATCTTTTGTGAGGTTTTTATAGAATTAAAATTGATTGTTTTGCCGCAATATATATATATCTATGTTGAACTGATATTATATGTGTATCACATATGAAACTATGACATGGACTCGTCTTGTATTATACGGCGAGGAACATAAT
Source organism: Artocarpus heterophyllus (assembly GCA_025403435.1). Taxonomy (NCBI): domain Eukaryota; kingdom Viridiplantae; phylum Streptophyta; class Magnoliopsida; order Rosales; family Moraceae; genus Artocarpus; species Artocarpus heterophyllus. Next base: position 11,747,355 of record CM046340.1, on the reverse strand, counting down.
GAATTGACACATGTTATAAATTGAGAAGCATGGTTAGGAAAATTAACTCTATTAATAATGATTTAATATAGAGAAATTGTGAGACATGAAAAGGGCGACGGTTACGTCCTTGGGCATGAATACCCTAAAAGGTAAAGTAGGGGGAAGGCGATGACGCTTCCTTGGGTTGAAAGTCCCAGAACACACTGTACAGGAATCGACTTGGTGAGGACTCGAGGCTTGATGTCCCCTCACCGGAACACCCTTGGAATGTTTATAGGGTGATCAAGTGCGCCCATTTGGGTTTCGATGAGTTGAGTGATACTCAATTTAACATGGATACCTATGAACAATGATGATTGGTAATATTTGAATAAATGTGTAATTATGACACTTGGTAATGATTAACTACGGTATCCATAAGATGTGATCATAATAAACCTCATAATCTGGAATATGATGTGACTTACTAACCATGCAGATTTTAATGTGGTAATGATAAAAACCTGAAGGTGAGTAATGGCTTTCTCTACTGAGCATAGCTGTAACACCCGTATTTTTAACGGGCATAATTTTGTAAAATTTAATGAATAAAATGTGACTATTTAAAATTACTAAGTTGTTTATGATCATTTAAAAAAAAATACCATTTTAGTATTTTCTTACCAAGTCTTCCTAAGAAACATTCAAAACTTACCAACACTTACTTCTACCAATCTTGTCTCCCTAAATTATTGCTCAATTATATAGACTTCTTCTCATTTTGCTAAAGGTATCCGAAGGGGATATTGAATTATTTTCCGTCAATTCATAGAAGACATGGAGATATTTTCTCAACCACCTAATTAATTATTTCCTTATCTTCTTCTATAATTCACTCAAATTATCCCCTCAATTATGTTGGCATTATTTGCTAAAAGTCTTCATGGGAGACAAGATGATATTTTCCTTTAAGACTCTTTTGTTTCTTCTTACAACTTTTCCCCGTAAACATCTCATTCCTCTTAAGCATTTTGATATCTTTTTATTTAACTATCACCACCTTCTTCTCTAGTTCTCATTCTCTCCCTTCTCACTTCAAATTTCTAACTAAAGACATAGAGCACAAAGCTCTCTTTGTGGCCAAGACAATTATAATTCCCAACCATGATCGAGGCGGTTTTAAAGTTAATTCAAGCTTGATTGATAACCCAAACTTTGGTGCTTTTCAAAGAAGTTTTGAGGTAGGTTTTCTTTAATCTAAACTTAGTTTTTAGTATGCATTTTCTCCATGTTTAATGCATAAAAATACTTTAATGGCACTAGTAGACGGGTTTACACATAACTCACTTATGAATGTGATTATACGTTGTGCTTTAGTTTTAATTGTCCTTATGCATGCCTTAGGGTCAAGGATGTGTGGAGCTAACGTTAATTGATTCCAGGATTAAAAGATTGTTGATAAGCTTGAAAGGTAGGGATTCTATTACTCATTTTTGTGAGGTTTTTATAGAATTAAAATTGATTGTTTTGCCGCAATATATATATATCTATGTTGAACTGATATTATATGAGTATCACATATGAAACTATGACATGGACTCGTCTTGTATTGTACGACGAGGAACATAATGAATTGACACATGTTATAAATTGAGAAGCATGGTTAGGAAAACTGACTCTATTAATAATGATTTAATATAGAGAAATGGTGAGACATGAAGAGGGCGGCGGTTACGTCCTTGGGCATGAATACCCAAAAAGGTAAAATAGGGGGAAGGTGATGACGCTTCCTTGGGTTGAAAGTCCCAGAACACACTGTACAGGAATTGATTTGGTGAGGACTCGGGGCTTGATGTCCCCTCACCGGAACACCCTTGGAATGTTTATGGGGTGATCAAGTGCGCCCATTTGGGTTTCGATGAGTTGAGTGATACTCAATTTAACATGGATACCTAGGAACAATGATGATTGGTAATATTTGTATAAATGTGTAATTATGACACTTGGTAATGATTAACTACGGTATCCATAAGATGTGATCATAATAAACCTCATAATCTGGAATATGATGTAACCTACTAACCATGCAGTTTTTAATGTGGTAATGGATAAACCATAAGGTGAGTCATGATTTCCCTACTGGGCATGTCGATGCTCATCCCTATCATATCTTCATATCTCAAGTGGAACTCAGTGCAACATATTTGAAGAGGAATAAGCGAAAACAATCTTGCTGTTTTCGTGTTAGAAGACCCTGTTTAATTACAACTTATCTACAACATGTAAGAGTTGTATTATTTTTTTTTATGGCTGTGTTAAGTTATTTGGGAATTGTACTATGGTGATGATGACTGTAATTATATATATTTGGTGCTACACTAAAAACTGTGGTTTGTATTTAAAACGTTTATTTTTATTTTTCTTGTTGTTTAAAGACCCATGGGCATTGTTTAATTGATTTAAATAATATAAAATTTAAAATTATTTTTATTTATTTAAAGCTGTTAACCCCCACATAGGGGTGTTACAGAATTTTTGGTATCAGAGCCTAGGTTCGATTAACCTAGGGGGTATAGCACCACCTTAAAAATTAATCTTTGGGAATGGTTTTAAAGTTAGGTGTTAATGTCATCATCATTTGGTACTGATCCTAGTTAAATTTTCGCAGCCAGTAGAAACTATGCCACCAAGACGTCAAATGCAATCGTCTGAGCTGTCACAACCGGTTGAACATGCTCAAGAAGTTGAGCAACCGGAACCGATGGAACAAGCTCAAGAAGATGAGCAACTACGACATGCAACACAATCCCCGCCAGCTGCACCAGAAGTAAATAATTTAGGACAAATTCTTCAAGCATTACAAAATGTGCAAAGACCTGTGGAGGTTCGTGATCCCGAACAACGACATCTAACTCTGTTGAAGGAGTTTATGAAGCAGAAACCACCCACATTTAGTGGAGAACCTAACCCGGTCATAGCAGAACAATGGCTAAAGGCAGTCAAAAAGAAGTTGGACACCTTGAGGATTCCACGGGAGTATTGGGTTAGCTTTTCAACATATATATTTGAGGGTAAAGCCGAAGAATGGTGGGATCTTCAGAAAGACGACTATGATGTGCCGAATCTTACATGGGAGCAGTTCGAAACCATTTTTCGCAACACCTATATTCCTCAGAGCCATAGGCAAGCAATGATGCGAGAATTTGAAAACCTGGTGCAGGGAGATACAACAGTTGCTGAATACCATGCTCGATTTATAGAATTGTCTCGCTACAATCCCGGGGCTGTATCGGATCCAATGGCGAGATGCGAAAAATTTAGAAATAACCTGAGGCCGAAAATCAGACAAATGATAGCTGCTGTTCCATCAACAGATTTTCTTGATCTTGTAGCTGCGGCACAGCGGGCAGAGACAGAACTAAATAACTCCTATGGAGAGTATAAGGGTTCTGGTGGGCGTCAAAGGAAAATAAGTAAGAAAGAGAAGTCACAAGGGCAAGTCATTCAGCATAGTGGAGTGACTATTGGTGGTGGATCTTCTGGCAGTGGTCGTTTCCAACCGTATGCTTGTCATAACTGTGGACAAGTGGGACATCTGAGGAGAAATTGCCCTAACCGCCCTACACAATCATCCTTTGCACCAAGGCCACAAGGAAGTCATTTTGGCTCCACTGTTTGGGGAGGGAGTCAAAATCGTGGAGCGCCTCAGCAAAACACTCCAGCTTCCCAAGTCTCAGTAACTCAACCTCGAGGGTTCCAGCCTCAGTACAACTATCAACAGCGGCCACAGGGTTCCAATTTTTATGCTAATCAGAACTTCCAACCGACTCCACAAGGCTCAGTGAATCAAAGGCCATATTTTTCTGGGAGAAATAATAATAAGGCTAGTAGTAGCCAAGGAAACCGAGGAAAAAGTGATAAAGGAAAAGCACCAGCACAAGCTTATGCAATTACGGCTACAACTGGACAAGGAAAACAGGCTGATCACTCAGTTGTAGACGGTATGATTCACGTGTCTCATTCTTGGGCTCATGTATTATTTGACACTGGTGCCACTCATTCATTTATATCTATGTTATTTGCTTCCGTACTACAATTAGAAACTGAGACATGTAGTTCATCATTAACCCTTAGTACACCAATGGGCGGGATAGCTGAAGTATCCATAATTTGTAAATCAGTGTGTATTGTTATAGGAGAACATAAACTATCGGCTGACCTATATGTAATAACTATGACAGAGTTTGATGTAATCTTAGGAATGGATTGGCTAACTAAATACCAGGCAATAGTAGATTGTCATAGGAAACGTGTCTCTTTATTCACCAAGAATGGACAAGTCATCGAATTTCAGGCAAAAACAGGAACAGTGACGCCAGCCCCGGTGCTAAAGGCTTGTATTGGAGGACGAAGGAATTTCACCAATCTTGGGACGATCTTTGCTTCAGATGGAGAACTAAAGAAGAGTGACCTATCCTCTCACACTCTTGTGGTGGACGAATTTTCAGATGTTTTTCCAGATGAATTGCCCGGACTTCCGCTTGATAGAGAAATTGAGTTTGTCATCGACTTAACTCAAGGAGCAGCGCCTGTTTCTATTGCCCCGTATCGAATGGCACCTGCTGAGAAAGTGGAATTGAGGAAGCAGTTGGACGAATTACTGGAAAAAGGATTTATTCGACCAAGTACATCACCTTGGGGAGCTCCAGTACTTTTTGTGAAGAAACATGACGGATCGTTGAGGCTCTGTGTCGATTATCGCCAGCTTAATCGATTGACTATCAAGAACAAGTACCCTCTACCCCGAATTGATGAGTTGTTCGATCAGTTAGGAGGATCTTGCTATTTCTCAAAGATTGACTTACGATCCGGATATCACCAACTGAAGATAAGAGAAGAGGACATTCCAAAGACAGCTTTTCGGACTCGCTACGGTCATTTTGAGTTTCTTGTCATGCCTTTCGGGTTGACTAATGCACCAGCGGCTTTCATGGACTTGATGAACCGTGTCTTTCGACCGTACTTAGATCAATTTATCATTGTTTTCATAGATGATATCTTGATCTATTCTAAAAACGAAGAAGAACATGCTGAGCATTTGAGGATCGCTCTACAAACGTTGAGAGAACATGGTCTTTATGCAAAAAGAGAAAAATGTGATTTCTGGATGACGAAGGTCAAGTTCCTTGGACACGTTGTCTCTGAAGAAGGCATCTCAGTGGACCCCTCCAAAATTGAAGCAGTGCTAAATTGGGAACGACCAAAGAACGTGTCAGAGATTCGAAGTTTCCTCGGACTAGCTGGATACTATCGACGCTTCGTAGAGAATTTTTCAAAGATTGCTTCTCCATTAACAAAACTCACAAGGAAGAATGTCAAGTTCGTGTGGGATGATAAATGTGAAGAAGCATTTGAGGAACTGAAACGAAGACTCACTAGTGCACCTGTGCTGATCATACCTAACAACGAGGAGCCTTACACAGTATACACTGATGCCTCAGGAAACGGTTTGGGTTGTGTGTTAATGCAGCATGGACGAGTAGTTGCCTACGCCTCACGCCAGTTGAAACCCCATGAGAGGAACTACCCCACACATGATCTTGAGTTAGCTGCTGTGGTTTTCGCACTCAAAATTTGGAGATGTTATCTATATGGCGCAAAGTTCGAGCTATATTCAGATCATCAAAGTCTGAAATATTTGTTTACTCAAAAGGATCTCAATCTAAGGCAACGAAGATGGACTGAGTACATGGTGGACTATGACTTTAGTATCCAATATCATCCTGGAAAAGCAAATGCCGTGGCAGATGCTCTAAGTCGTAAGAACAACGGACGTATAGCCAGTTTAGCATTGGAAGATTGGAGACGAGTCACCATCGCCGACTTCAACTTGCAATATTATGAAGATAACGAGAGAGCTTTCTTATTCAATGTGATAGCAACTCCTACGTTAATTCAGAAAGTAAAACAAGGACAATGGCACGATGAAGGATTACGTAGGGTTTGGAAACAAATACAAAATGGAGAACAACTGGATGGATGGCAGATTGAGCCAGAAGGATTTTTACTTTACAAAGGAAGATTAGTTGTTCCAGAGGATCCATATCTCAGGCATGCGGTGCTAGATGAGGCTCACCGTTCAAAGTTTGCTATTCATCCTGGAAGCACAAAAATGTATATGGATCTAAAACGACAATACTGGTGGCGAGGAATGAAACGAGATGTAGCAACCTTTGTCTCTAAGTGCATGACGTGCCAACAGGTTAAAGCGGAACATCAAAAGCCTGGAGGCGAGTTGAGGAGCTTACCTATTCCAGAATGGAAGTGGGATCATGTGACAATGGACTTTGTTACTGGATTTCCTAAGACTCAAATAGGGCATGACGCCGTTTGGGTAATTGTAGATCGTTTAACTAAGACAGCCCACTTCATCCCAATCAGAACTAATTATAGTGTCTCAAAATTATGTCAATTGTACGTGGAAAAGGTAGTGACATTGCATGGAGTGCCAATGTCAATAGTTTCCGATAGAGATACACGTTTCACGTCGAAATTTTGGAGAGGATTGCAGAGGGCCTTGGGAACTCAATTGAATTTTAGTACAGCTTTTCATCCTCAAACAGATGGACAATCTGAACGTGTCATTCAGATTCTCGAGGATATGCTTCGGGCTTGTGTGCTGGACTTTGGAACAAATTGGGCTGCACAGCTGCCATATGTTGAATTCGCATATAACAACAGTTACCAAGCAAGTATTAGAATGGCTCCATATGAGGCCTTATATGGTAGACCTTGTAGATCTCCATTGTGTTGGGCTGAAAAGGAAGAGCGTCTTGAACTTGGGCCTCAGTTTATCAGAGAAACAACGGACAAGATCCAGATTATTCGCGAACGTCTTCAGACAGCTCAAAGTCGACAAAAGAGTTATGCAGATAAGAGGAGGCGACCTTTAGAGTTCATGATCGGAGACTTTGTGTTCTTAAAAGTGAAACCAAAACGAGGTGTATCTCGATTTGGTGTTAAAGGAAAGTTAGCACCAAGGTATACAGGACCGTTTGAGATTGTGGAACGCATTGGAACGTTGGCATACCGTTTAGACCTACCACCACAATTGTCTCATGTACATAATGTGTTTCATGTATCGATGTTGAGAAAGTATGAACCCGACCCTTCACATGTGATCATGTGGACAGATGTGCCAATTCAAGGAGATACGAATTATGAAGAAATTCCAGTTCAAATACTGGATCATGAAATAAAATTATTACGTCGTCGTGGAATTCCTCTGGTGAAAGTGATGTGGCAACACCATGATGTGGAGGAAGCCACATGGGAACTTGAATCTGAAATGAGAGAAAAGTACCCATATTTGTTTTAACATTGTAATCAGTGTACGAAATTTCGAGGACGAAATTTTTATAGGAGGGGAGAGCTGTAACACCCGTATTTTTAACGGGCATAATTTTGTAAAATTTAATGAATAAAATGTGACTATTTAAAATTACTAAGTTGTTTATGATCATTTAAAAAAAAATACCATTTTAGTATTTTCTTACCAAGTCTTCCTAAGAAACATTCAAAACTTACCAACACTTACTTCTACCAATCTTGTCTCCCTAAATTATTGCTCAATTATATAGACTTCTTCTCATTTTGCTAAAGGTATCCGAAGGGGATATTGAATTATTTTCCGTCAATTCATAGAAGACATGGAGATATTTTCTCAACCACCTAATTAATTATTTCCTTATCTTCTTCTATAATTCACTCAAATTATCCCCTCAATTATGTTGGCATTATTTGCTAAAAGTCTTCATGGGAGACAAGATGATATTTTCCTTTAAGACTCTTTTGTTTCTTCTTACAACTTTTCCCCGTAAACATCTCATTCCTCTTAAGCATTTTGATATCTTTTTATTTAACTATCACCACCTTCTTCTCTAGTTCTCATTCTCTCCCTTCTCACTTCAAATTTCTAACTAAAGACATAGAGCACAAAGCTCTCTTTGTGGCCAAGACAATTATAATTCCCAACCATGATCGAGGCGGTTTTAAAGTTAATTCAAGCTTGATTGATAACCCAAACTTTGGTGCTTTTCAAAGAAGTTTTGAGGTAGGTTTTCTTTAATCTAAACTTAGTTTTTAGTATGCATTTTCTCCATGTTTAATGCATAAAAATACTTTAATGGCACTAGTAGACGGGTTTACACATAACTCACTTATGAATGTGATTATACGTTGTGCTTTAGTTTTAATTGTCCTTATGCATGCCTTAGGGTCAAGGATGTGTGGAGCTAACGTTAATTGATTCCAGGATTAAAAGATTGTTGATAAGCTTGAAAGGTAGGGATTCTATTACTCATTTTTGTGAGGTTTTTATAGAATTAAAATTGATTGTTTTGCCGCAATATATATATCTATGTTGAACTGATATTATATGAGTATCACATATGAAACTATGACATGGACTCGTCTTGTATTGTACGACGAGGAACATAATGAATTGACACATGTTATAAATTGAGAAGCATGGTTAGGAAAACTGACTCTATTAATAATGATTTAATATAGAGAAATGGTGAGACATGAAGAGGGCGGCGGTTACGTCCTTGGGCATGAATACCCAAAAAGGTAAAATAGGGGGAAGGTGATGACGCTTCCTTGGGTTGAAAGTCCCAGAACACACTGTACAGGAATTGATTTGGTGAGGACTCGGGGCTTGATGTCCCCTCACCGGAACACCCTTGGAATGTTTATGGGGTGATCAAGTGCGCCCATTTGGGTTTCGATGAGTTGAGTGATACTCAATTTAACATGGATACCTAGGAACAATGATGATTGGTAATATTTGTATAAATGTGTAATTATGACACTTGGTAATGATTAACTACGGTATCCATAAGATGTGATCATAATAAACCTCATAATCTGGAATATGATGTAACCTACTAACCATGCAGTTTTTAATGTGGTAATGGATAAACCATAAGGTGAGTCATGATTTCCCTACTGGGCATGTCGATGCTCATCCCTATCATATCTTCATATCTCAGGTGGAACTCAGTGCAACATATTTGAAGAGGAATAAGCGAAAACAATCTTGCTGTTTTCGTGTTAGAAGACCCTGTTTAATTACAACTTATCTACAACATGTAAGAGTTGTATTATTTTTTTTTATGGCTGTGTTAAGTTATTTGGGAATTGTACTATGGTGATGATGACTGTAATTATATATATTTGGTGCTACACTAAAAACTGTGGTTTGTATTTAAAACGTTTATTTTTATTTTTCTTGTTGTTTAAAGACCCATGGGCATTGTTTAATTGATTTAAATAATATAAAATTTAAAATTATTTTTATTTATTTAAAGCTGTTAACCCCCACATAGGGGTGTTACAATAGTGTTGCTCATACCCTTATGTTTATATCTTTTCAGGACTCACTAAGTGTGAGGTGGCTACGAGAAATATAGTTGAGGAAGCGATATAACTATATTACATTGGGACTGCTCAATTGTAAAGAATGTTCTTCATGATAATGTAAGCATCAATTGTTACTTTCTGTGACTGTAATTATAATGTGTTGAGGGTTAAAATGATGATGACAACAGTTTATATTATTAAATTTAAGGTGCTACATTAAAACTGTGGTTTATTTGTCGTTTATATTTTTATTTTTGAGTTGAGAGTTTTCATTTAAGTCCCGGGCAAATTTTATTTTTAAGGTTTTACTTTTATTATTTATTTTTATTTTATCTCATTAAAAACTGTTAACCCCCACATAGGGGCGTTACAGAATTTTTAGTATCAGAGCCTAGGTTCGGTTAACCTAGGGAGTGTAGCATCACTTTAAAAAAATATATTTTTGAGATGGTTTTGAAGCTGAATTTTCATTGTCATCATCAAAATGAACCTTCACATTGATTTATACAGTCTAGAAGGATGTAACATGGAAAGGCCATAGAATGAAAATACTAATAGTTTATGAGTACAATAATTATATAGAAGGAAAGTATTAATAGTTATGAGGGAATGATAATTATATGGAATGAGTTTATAAGTAGATTGCTTATGAGAGATTCGTATAATATTTGGATCTATAAGCATATCTAATTCGTATAAACGATGAGAAATTCGTATAGATACGAGGATTTAAGAGCCTTTTATCTCGTGAAAAACAATAAGAAATATAAGGCTTGATTTATTGATTTTAAAGTTTGACATAGATATGCCAAATTTTTCGTAATTGATTCAAACCTAAGTAATGATTATGTGTGGATTCGATGGAGCACATAAGTGTCAATATCTTTTCTTAAAAGTTCTATTTATTTGAGGAATATGATATAAGTTGGGAATCATGGTATTGAATCTTGAGAGAGATAAATGTTAGACTTTTGATCTGTTGAGACTGTGTAAAGTCTAGAATGCATGAATATCAAAATTGGAATATTTCGTTACGTACATTGTATTTAAGTGTATCAGTGAATCTTTTGGTTACCTAAGGTTTTGTTATATGAGGAAATTATATATTGTATGAGTAGAATTGTGGGGATTGTAGATGTTCTTAAGTAGTAACATCAAGTGTCTTTGTTCGTTGATATGGTCTACGTTGAAAGACGTAAATCGTATTGATTTCAAGGTTAGTCACATTCTAAACCCTTGGTAGCAATGATGATGAATCCATTGATAGATGTTGAGTATTAGGAATAACATATGGGTGTATGCATTGTTCAATAAGGTTTTGATTAAAACAAAATTATTTGAGTTGCTGGAAGATTATGTTGTTATGAAATGATTTTAAATATCATTCAGGAAGATCCTTGTTGTCGTTAAATTAGATTTGTTGTTTATAGTTAACTTTATCTATAGTGGGCTTTGAATTGGGTTTAAGATTCATATGAATTGGTTTTCAATTTTATGTTTGTTATTTAACTCGTTCCAAATGTGTTAAGGCCCGAAACAACCTGACCATTTTCAACTAAGAACATTTGGGCCTAGTTCAAATCTTAAATCAGTTTGATTCACACTGTCTCTCCCACGTGGTCTCTATACGTGTCATATACAGTGGTTTAATTATTGTTTACATATACGTTTACTGTGCGTAAGACCTTATTTCTCCGAGTTCACTTTTTCTCTCTTAATTTGTTATTTTCTCTCTAAATCGCAAATCCACTTCTTTTTCATTAGAAATTCTTCTTTTTCTCTAAAAGAAGAAGGAATTCTAGGATTCTGCAATTTACTATCTTAATTTTTTCTTTCTATTTACTCTTCTTTCATCTCATCATGGACCCAAAGTACCAACACCTGAGAAAGTATTTCCCATCACTCTCCCAAAAGATTCTTAGAAAGAAATACAAGGCTAGAATTACTCGGTTGTGGATTCTTATGCATTTTGGTATCCCTTGTGATGTGAGAATGTTGATAGAGGGGAAAATCCGTCCGAGTGACTTTAGTCAAGATGTCGGTTTACCAGGAACAGGTACCAGTCGTAGTGCAATGAAAAGAAGAGCTCGTGCCATCGTGGTCGCTTGTAACAAATGTGGAAGACAAAATTGTAACGGTAAATGTACTTCACCTGGTTATATGTCTACGAATAGAGAGGATAAAATAAGGTTTTGTAGGGATGGACTTTCAAAGGAGAACTTGGATAGCATCCATCCTCCTCTCCACGGTCACCCTAGTGGATATGTTCAAGGAGCTATTTTTAAACTCTGGCCTAAATTTTATACAGAAAGACAATGTCTCAGGAATATGGTATTTCTAGATCCTGTTTGTCAAGCCATAAGAAAACTGGATGGGGAATAAGTCATCGCTCTATAAAGGTTATTTAGTCTTTACTTATTTGAAGCAGTTTTAGCTGATGTTCAACAGTTTGTGTTTTTCTTTTACTCAGAATATTTGCTTTTGTGTTTGAAATAATTGTGATTATTAGATTGATACAGTAAGTGTTAATATCTTATTTAATTTATGATTTTCTTAAATATATATATAATAAAATATATTATCTTATCAGACACGTTACATACGGTACAGTAATATGTTTGAATTTTGAAAAGCTTATCCAGATATTTCAAGATTTGTGTCTCAAATTTCAAAAGTTCTACAGTATTTGTCGTTTATATTAAATTTCTAGACTTGGTGTATATTTGTCAAAAAGTCTACAGTTGTGTCATGAGGGTCTTCTGTCAAATTGTTCTCAATTGTCAAAAGTTATACAATTAGAGTCTAATCTTTTTCAAAAAGTGAATCAGATTTTCTGTAAACTATCAATCACCTTATCTTACTTTCTTATCCGCACAAGATTTTGTTTAAATCTTTGGATTACCTTTTCATTACCTACTCGTCTATCTCTTTAGCCCTTTTTGTATATTTCTCATCTTTAAAAACTCATGTAGAACCCGAAGTCTAAGTGGAGCAGACATTAAGCAACCACTTCTATAAACCAAATATGTCTACCTCCCAGTCCACGAAGAAAATAAAGAATGTCTGTGTCTTTTGTGGTTCCAGCCTTGGAAAAGATAAAGCTTATTTAGAAGCTGCAAATCACTTAGGGCAAGTCCTAGCACACAAGAAGATTAACATAATCTATGGGGGTGGTAGTATAAAAATGATGGTAAATATGGCACTAGCAGCTAGGTCTAGCGACGCTACTGATGTAAGAATTTGGCCTCATATTCCAGTTGAAGGAAACCTTTGTAAGGAAGCCATAGGTAAGGGAGAAGGAGTCAGGAGTATCCCTAAAAATTTTAAAGACATAATCTATAATTCCGATGCTTTTATAGCATTACCTGGTGGTCTAGGTACTCTTGAGGAAATATTTATAGTTGCTTGTGGGCAATTGTTGGGCTTTTATTCCAAACCTTTGGGACTGCTGAATGTAAATGGTTTTTATGACGGTCTTTTGAAATTTCTAGATTACGCTGTGGAAGAAAACATCACTACAGAATCGGAGAGACAAATCTTTGTTACTGCTTCAACAGCTGAGGAATTGATAGATAAAATGCAAATCATACATCCAGAATCCGACACTGCAACATCCAAGCTTGAATGGGAAAGGGAAAGCCGGGAGCGGCCAATTGATTTGAATCTCCATCTGTAATCTTTTTGTTTTATCTTTGGCATGTAGGCATGTGTGTCCGTATTTCGTGTGTTACGAATAACCGTTTGCCTTGTATTCTGTGTTTCTTGTGGTACGTCGTTGTTAAATCTTTTAGATTCATTGAGCCTAATGCCGGGATGGCTGGATACGGAGTACTTGATGCTCTCGAAACGCATCCTTCTTAAGGTCCGATCTTTTGTTTATCGATGTTTTTGTATCCTATAAGCATGCATGATATGGATAGCTGGTATACGGAGTGCCTTGTACTCTCGAAACGTATCCGTATCATGTTTGTAATGTGTAATATTCTGTTAATATTATGTGGAAGTACCAGAGTCAGTTATGGGGATATTCCATATGAAATATGAGTATATTATTTGGATTGAATGTTTGTGTCATGAGGATAGCTGTTTAATGAAAAATATGTCGGGTATGTTTGCAACTCTGAGATTCCGTTTAATATCTCTATGAGTAAGTTTAATGTATAGTTTTGAATAAAAGTGTTTGTGATATATGTTTTATGATTATGTTCTAGTTTATTAGTTGAGGTATGAAATCAAATATATTTGACTTTTCCTTACTCAAAAAGGAAAAGGAACCTAAAGATGAAGTATATAAAATTTCTCTGGCAATCTCCTTAAATGTGATTGTAAATCACAGTCCATGGACAATGAAGGACTGGAATCATGATATGGTCAATATGTATGCCTGATCAGATTCTTAGACTATTATACGGTGTTATAAGTTGAAACTCGTCAGAAATACTCTCATTGAGGGATTTAGGAGTAAGATTTATTATGCAAGTAAATGAGTGGAGATACGATAACTTAAATTTGGAGGACAAACAACATTAACGGTTTAGACTCGGAATTGGAATCATAGTGGAATCATAATTTTTACTAGTATTGCTAGAATTGAAATTTCGAGGACGAAATTTCTTTAAGGGGGGTAGAGCTGTGACACCCGTTATTCTCCTAACGGGTATTGAGGTAATTAAATTAATTTTTAATGTATAAAAAAAAATTTGCTTCATTTAAATTTATTTTATAATATTTATTTTTATCTATTTTTAAATTTTCTAAAATTCTCCTATATTTATTTAGTATGATTACTAAAAAGCCTTAGAACTTCTAATAAATCTCAAAAATGTCATATTGGCATTATGTGTGTTAAAGTCTTTAGATGAGACATAAGGATATCTTTTCCAACTACTCTTGACCCTCATTTTCTTTATTTCCTCCGTGACATGCTTCAACATGTCTCCTCTATAATTGTTTCTATCACTTCTCTTCAAAGACTTCATCTTTTCTTCCTTTCTCTTCCACGGTTCCCACACTCTTCTTCTCATTTCTTTGCTGAAGCAAAATACTTAGAGAACTTCTTTAAGGCAGCCATAAAAATCAGCCACCATCACCTCCATTTGAGCAAGAATTTCAGTCATACCGAAGTAAAGGAACCTGTTTTGAAGCCATTTCAAGCTTCCAACTAACCATAATTCGAGGTTAGAATCTTATGAACAAATTTAGTCTTTCATTTATAAATTTTCTTTTATACTAAAGGATTATTCAAATTTGCGTTCTTAAACCTAAGTATATGTTTGTTGCTATTTTGGAGCATATGTATGAAGTCTAAGTGTATATGCCCTAGACAGAAAATTTATATTGTTAAACTTTGTAATACCTCTATGGGCAGTGGTTATTTCTTGAAATTCTAAGATTAAATTAAAATGAATTTTATGAATTGGTTTGCATATTTGAAAAGTAGCATCCTAGGCTTTCTAACGAGCTATCATAAACCTAAATCGGAGTTGTATTTTATTTTCTAAGAATTATTCAATTTTTGTATTGGAAACTAGTAAATCTGCCAGTTTGTTATGGTATACCAGCTGCTAACCTGAACCAAGAACCCATCTTTGCTAACCACCTAATTCTTTAATGTCTTGCAACCTTTCCAATATTATCCTAAGTGATTGATGAATCTTATTAGGGACTAAAACATATAGATTACTTGTTCACATTTTATATTGTGTTAAGACAAAAATTGTTTACTGTGGTATTCAAAAGAGATTTATATAAAAGCTTTAATGGCATACTAGTAAGATAGGTTTACACATGATTTATTTATGAATGTAGTTGTATGTTGTGCTTTAGTTTTAATTGTCCTTATGCACGCCTTAGGATCAAGGGAGTATGGAGCTAACGTTAACTGATTCCAGGATTAAAAGATTGTTGATAAGCTTGAAAGGTAGGGATTCTATTACTCATCTTTTGTGAGGTTTTTATAGAATTAAAATTGATTGTTTTGCCGCAATATATATATATCTATGTTGAACTGATATTATATGTGTATCACATATGAAACTATGACATGGACTCGTCTTGTATTATACGGCGAGGAACATAATGAATTGACACATGTTATAAATTGAGAAGCATGGTTAGGAAAATTAACTCTATTAATAATGATTTAATATAGAGAAATTGTGAGACATGAAAAGGGCGACGGTTACGTCCTTGGGCATGAATACCCTAAAAGGTAAAGTAGGGGGAAGGCGATGACGCTTCCTTGGGTTGAAAGTCCCAGAACACACTGTACAGGAATCGACTTGGTGAGGACTCGAGGCTTGATGTCCCCTCACCGGAACACCCTTGGAATGTTTATAGGGTGATCAAGTGCGCCCATTTGGGTTTCGATGAGTTGAGTGATACTCAATTTAACATGGATACCTATGAACAATGATGATTGGTAATATTTGAATAAATGTGTAATTATGACACTTGGTAATGATTAACTACGGTATCCATAAGATGTGATCATAATAAACCTCATAATCTGGAATATGATGTGACTTACTAACCATGCAGATTTTAATGTGGTAATGATAAAAACCTGAAGGTGAGTAATGGCTTTCTCTACTGAGCATAGTGTTGCTCATACCCTTATGTTTATATCTTTTCAGGACTCACTAAGTGTGAGGTGGCTACGAGAAATATAGTTGAGGAAGCGATATAACTATATTACATTGGGACTGCTCAATTGTAAAGAATGTTCTTCATGATAATGTAAGCATCAATTGTTACTTTCTGTGACTGTAATTATAATGTGTTGAGGGTTAAAATGATGATGACAACAGTTTATATTATTAAATTTAAGGTGCTACATTAAAACTGTGGTTTATTTGTCGTTTATATTTTTATTTTTGAGTTGAGAGTTTTCATTTAAGTCCCGGGCAAATTTTATTTTTAAGGTTTTACTTTTATTATTTATTTTTATTTTATCTCATTAAAAACTGTTAACCCCCACATAGGGGCGTTACAGTTACGTCCTTGGGCATGAATACCCTAAAAGGTAAAATAGGGGGAAGGCGATGACGCTTCCTTGGGTTGAAAGTCCCAGAACACACTGTACAGGAATTGATTTGGTGAGGACTCGGGGCTTGATGTCCCCTCACCAGAACACCCTTGGAATGTTTATAGGGTGATCAAGTGCGCCCATTTGGGTTTCGATGAGTTGAGTGATACTCAATTTAACATGGATACCTAGGAACAATGATGATTGGTAATATTTGTTAGACATGTATGCTCTAAGGAGTAAAAATGTAATACGTTTTTGGAGACATTTTTTATCAATAAAGAATTTATACATTTATATATACCAAATATTGTCCTCTTTACGTTCATATTTGTTGAATGTATGATAAGCAAACAGTAGTCTGAGACTATCAGTCTAAACCTTAAGAGTTGGGCATATGATGGGATGATTATGCGGTAGACACGACTCTTAAGGTGATGGTCTAAAATATATGATCCGCAATCGAGGGAATAAAGTTGGGCGCTTTATTCATGTAAAGATTGTTATGTTGTCTATATTCCTTTTGGGAAATGGTTTGTCTTGGCCATCGGAGTTGGACTCCGTGAATAGAAACATTGGCGCGTTGTCATAGGTGACGATGTGTTGGATCGGGACATAAAGTAAATTGATTTGGATTAATAATTCTGTCTTGTCAAATCGATTCACTTTAGACAATCATTTGTATTGTATCTTAATCCTGAGATGAATAATGGGCCCGTTGTCTCGACTTGTGTCTTTTGATGTACCAATGGGTGACTCCCACATCTCTATAGTGGCATGCATGCCGGTACGTTGGAGGCATGACTCTTGGTAGCGTAGACTTGTTATTCATAGATATGGAATCCATAGCTCCTCTTTAGGAGTAATGATATCCTCTTATATGCGTTGTCCTGTAATTGGAAAACTGGAGCGCTCAACCATTTGGATACATAGGTGTAACCGAATGGTATACTATCTTTAGATGGTAAGTTTTCTAATGGTGAGACAATGGAACGTAAGATAAAAATAATCGGGAAGGTAAGACAGAACTTGTCCTTAAGCCGATTATGGATGATCATATGGGGATGCGATACACTATGATATGTCATGGAGACTTAGCTACGCGAGCTTCGTAATTCTATAAAGTTCGAGAGTGCAGCTCCAAGCTTTTAGTGGAGTAGCGTTGGAGTTGATAATTGTGAAATGTATATCTGGGATATTGGGTTTCATATTTATCATGAGCTTGAACTTTATAGGTCCATTTTGGTCCCCTTTGCTAGCTCACAAAATCCTGTAACGACACGGCGTGCTTTTCCAATAATTGGTGACTTATGTCGGATTTATCATATTGGTTTAAAATTTATAAGAATCAAATAATTCATGTCTGTTTATCGGTTGAATTAATTATGTAAGAAATTAGTTCAAGATGAACTTGTTGAATTATGGCGTTCGGATAATTCTTGTCTGTTTATCGGTTGTTTTAATTTTGGACAATTAGAACAAGATAAACTTGTAGAATTATTGTGAATTGATTTATTTTCTTAGAGATTATCTTGATAAAGTTTGTTTTGATCAGATATCTTTTCTATTGGGCTATTTGAATCAAAACTGAGACTTTATCCTTTAGAATCTCGGGTGGAAAATAAAAGATTCGCGGAGATTTTTTCTCGGCAGTTCGGCATGCCGGATGACGTGTTCGGCCTGCCTATCTCACAGTTCGGCATGCCGACCGCGACAGCTAAGATTACGCGTTTTTCACGCGTATCTTATCAGATATTGATCCGAACTTGATTCTGTTTCGATTTTTGAGACCTAATCTGATATGGACTGACCCCAAGGACCAATAGGTATAAAAAGGGAGTGAGTCTAATGATTTACTCAGATCAATTTGAGAGATTAAGAGTGATACTCTTCTAGTGAGCATCTGAAAACTCCCTGAGAGCTTTTGTTCACAAATCACGAACACTAGTTTTGGGTTCTCTCTATTGATTGGAAGGAGAGTCACCGGTGGAAGAGCTGTACGTGTGAGCCCACACTCACTCCGGTTGTGGATAGAGAATAGCAAAGAAGACCAGTTGGTTGAGGCTCTTCTGGAACGTTACTTCTCTACACAGGTCGCGGAGGTTCTTCGGCACACTGAGGTTAGTAAGATCTGTTTAATTTATACATATAACATGTCAAACTTGTGTTTTGGAAATTACTCTGATGAAAAATTTTTTAAAATTCCGCTGCGCACTTTGTTTCCAACAATATTTGTATAAATGTGTAATTATGACACTTGGTAACGATTAACTACGGTATCCATAAGATGTGATCATAATAAACCTCATAATCTGGAATATGATGTAACTTACTAACCATGCAGGTTTTAATGTGGTAATGATAAAAACCTAAAGGTGAGTAATGGCTTTCTCTACTGAGCATAGTGTTGCTCATTCCCTTATGTTTATATCTTTTCAGGACTCACTAAGTGTGAGGTGGCTACGAGAAATATAGTTGAGGAAGTGATGTAACTATATTACATTGAGGCTGCTTCAATTGTTGAGAATGTTCTTCATGATAATGTAAGCATCAATTGTTACTTTCTGTGACTGTATTACAATGTGTTGAGGGTTAAAATGATGATGACAACAGTTTATATTATTAAATTTAAGGTGCTACATTAAAACTGTGGTTTATTTGTCGTTTATATTTTTATTTTTGAGTTGAGAGTTTTCATTTAAGTCCAGGGCAAATTTTATTTTTAAGGTTTTACTTTTATTATTTATTTTTATTTTATCTCATTAAAAACTGTTAACCCCCATATAGGGGCGTTACAGTCCTGTTCAACATATTTCTCTTGACAGATTGAGGAGATGCATGATTGCTATTACTTGCACCAAATAATTTTTTACCACAATGAAGACTCGGACAAGTCAATAACGACCTTTTCCTTTTCTAAGTGACCCCCCTTTGGTAACTAACTTGTAGCTAGTTTCCTCTCACAATCATATTTACCAACAGACACCATGACACTTGTTATTTCACTTGGTACAATCACGCAAATTTTAGCTGTGATCTTCTGGTACCCTTATAAGGATTCAAATTTCGTATACCTTTAACATACTTTATTATAATCTTGTTCCAACTTTGGACTGCAGGGAGCTTTTCTTTTGCAAATTATTTCAAGGCAACCCCAATTTTGGTTGAGAATGTAAAATAATGTTGGACCTTCAAGCAAAAATAAAGTTTCTTGCTAGGTAGAAGATAGCATTGTGGGAAGCTTTTTCTTCCATGCAGTCCTCCCTCTAACAATCTCTTCATTTTTAGATTCCTCTTTAGTTTGGAGAAGGTGTGTATATCTATATGGCCCTTTCTCAAAGGACCCCAGAAATCCATTGCCCTCCAAAATTTCAGTGGTCAAAGAAAATCCATTTAGTATGGTGATATTATTAACATCTTGGTTCACTCCATTGTTATGCATCTCATCTTCATCTGGTTGACACAGTGATTGAACTATATCTGAACTCCCGCATTCCCTCCGGTATTCTAGGGTGATTTCGGATAGTTGGTGAGACTCCAAAATATTGTCAGGTACGGTCTGTGGAAACAGATGGAGAAAATAATCAGATAAGAGTGATTTTAAAGGGTTGAAAACAGACTAAAAGAGTATAGCTAGTACATTTTTGTTTTTTTACCTCAAGCATCCATCTTACATACTTCACATTGTTCACATGATGGTTCATGTCCAAATCACTTCTCTTTGGCTACAAAACATAAACTAAATTGATTAGTTGTACATAGATGGCTTGAGCTATTGAAAGTTTGGCTCTCTTTTTTTATACCTTTAAGTCATTGTTCATATACATTGCTTTATCATCCAACTTGACAATTTTCTCAGGGACATCTTCTACGATTGCTTGCTTCTCAATAAGCCAGGGTGAAAGCTCGGCCCTCACCTCTTCTGGAATCTTTGAGAGACGTCTTGTTTTCTGGTTCATCATGACCCAGGTGCTGCTTTGTAATTTAGCATAAACATGAATGGTGAAAAAACTAAAGCAATATTGGTGATGAAATGAAAAAAATGAGGGACTTTCTTTCAAGAAAATTACCTGGTTGCACGCGCTAAAACCTGGCCTGTGGCTTGACTTCGGATTAGCCAGTCTCGCCGCATTCCATTCTTGCCTGACGCTCCAACCCACGTGTCAATTTCTACTATCTCTCCCCTGCAGGATCCAAGTATATGTAATTTGCCGCAGATTAGGACGGATTCATTCTAAGAAAAAGCACTGCTTTAGAAATGGAGGAAATGTAGCCATTGTATTTTCTACATACCTACGCGCGTCAAAAATTTGTGGTCTTTTTATGTTTTGGTTTTGCACTACAAAGACAGTTTTTATGCCAGAGATTAGACTCACCAGATTGGATACTGATCAACTTGAACTTGCATTCTTGAGACAACCCATATGAGTTTGTTCCTCATCATTCCATGCGTGGCACCAAATCCGTCACTAAGTAGACCAGACATCCATACATGATTTAAGGCCATTTCCTACACAACATACTCCAAAAAAAAAAAAAGAAAAAAAGAAACTTTTATAGGAACACACGGGATTTTTCATGTGAATAGTATAAAATATAACCCACTAATAGGCACTGTTTTGAACTGTATCATATTAGATTGTGGCAGTTTTGCCTACGTTTTCATTTTGGTGTGAATTTGAACAAACAAAAGTTCAGAAACACGCACTATCTGGAAGAATACCCCACTGTAGAATACATAACAAAGTCGTCAAATAGTACAATTTGTTACCTGAAAAAGATTAAGGATGCTCTCCAAAGTGGCTGTCTTATCAGGTCCAACCTCATAGGACCTAATAACAACGGTCTGTCTGTACCCAACACCGCCTTCAATGATGAGACCTTGTCGAAAAGGATCGACCAACTGCTTCTTTGTTGGGATTTTCTGTCGAATTCTCTCGGCAGTGACGGAGTCACTTTTAGCAACAGAAGCAACAGAGGTGGCGGCTGCTCCAGTCTTCTGGCTCAGAAAATCAGCCTTACCACTTGACGTCGGAGAAGTCCCGCTAATTTTGATGTTATTCAGATTCTTCATATTTTGGTCATGATGATTATCTCTATTGGAAGAGCACTTTATAACATAGGAGGTTGGACATGAAAAAGCAGCCATTGTTTTGTGCTGATATGTGAGTGCTATAATTTTAAAAGAGTTAGAACAGAATAACGGCAGCGATATAGGTTTTTATACTTAGTCAGGGACGGATCCGACGAAACAAAAGTTAACGTTAAAGAGACGAAACTAGGTAAGCTTTGTTATAGAGCCGAGCATATCAAAGATGGGTTTTTGGTGTGTGTTGAAAAATGTGCTGCAAGTTTGAGAGGTATCTTTGAAGTAATCGACAAGATACATGGAAAATATGGTCTGTTTTGGCTGTTTTTTTTTTTTTTTTTGTCCATAAAATACAAAAAGGGTGACGATATATTGTGAGTTTTTGGAGTGGCGTTGGCGGGTGTCTGTTTGCTCTTAGAATTGGGGCTCATATTATGAATAATCCAAACTTTGGGAGTTAAAATTTCTGGTTAAGTGGTTAGAACAAAAAGTTAACTAACTCTGAACTTTTTCAAACAACAAATAGAAACCTTTGACTGAATATTCTAGGAAAGTTTTCTCCCTTTTCTGCAAAATGGATTGTGTAGGTAAGATTCTTGTCTGCAAAATGTGTAGGCGTTTCATATAGCCGATTCAAATATTTCAGATGCTCGGACGTATTGGGCACTTTTTATTGCAACTTTGTCCCCCAATAATTATGAAACTTCACCTGTATACTAACATACAGTTGCCATGTTGGCAAATTGCAAAGTTTTTTAACATACAATTGGGTCTACTCTTTGCTACTATTTGTGGCCATGCCGGTCCAAAAAAGTTCAAAACAGTTGTGTTTTTCACAGTCCATAGCATCAGTTTACTCAAATCTAATTATTCTAAAATGTTAGCTACAGTGAACTTAACACCGAACCAGATTCTCTTAGATTCAGAATTCTAAATCATGTGTGGTAACAATTCAAAATCATTTCTTGTGCATGAGCAACAATGATTGTATATCCCTATGAAAAGGAAAAGGGTCACGTATTTTGTATAAATTGTGGGATGTGATGTTAACAACGTCGTCGTGACTCCTTGGATGATTAATTATTTAGGAAGATTTGAACTAAGAGAGTGGGAATGCTACATAGGGAGAAAGTGAAACACAAAAGTCAATTAGAGAATTGAGGAAGGCATGGGAAGATTTAGTCCAATTTGGGATGCCCTTGGAAACATAATAAGACAAATATCAGATTGATGCTTTTCTTTTGTTTTTATCTCCACACGGGTAATAACCTAGGTCAGTCCCGATCTTCACTATGTTGGGTTTTCAACCACTTCCCTGGTTGGTGAAGTCCAAAATATTCCTTCCATCTACTAGTGAAATACTACATATTCCTTCAGATTACTAAGAACAAAACAAATTTCTGTCGGTTGGTTTATGCCAATAAAAAAAAAAAAAATAGAAATAAGCAATAAAGAGCGAAGATGATGACAATATGAGAAATCTAACCCCAACAAGAAAATCCATGCATGCGTCGCCATGATTTGAACCGTTTTAGTGTGAAAAAGAGGCCAACCTTGGTGACACCAATTGTCTAAAAAATTAAATCGCCCTGAGTTTGTTGCCTTTAAAAATGTCACGCTTTTATCATTAAGGAAAATCATGGTCCATAACTGTTGTAAAAGTTGAAGTTTGAAACCATGAAGGAAAGCATAGAACCTAGAAGGACTCGATTTCCAATTCAAATTGCACCAAATGAGACCCATGAACCAAACACCTGAGTGGCAGGTCTAAAGACTCTCACATAAACATGGATCTTTAACACTTGTCCCATAATTTTTCTTTGATCGGCAAATTATCCTCTAAACTTGTAACTTTATCAAACGACTCCCTAAACTTGATAAAAAAATATTGTAGCGCCCTAAATTGATGACAAGTGTTAAATTTAAGATCGCAACTGTCACAATCTACCTTTTCAGACTGCACTTAATCAATTTATTTACTTATGTATTTATGAAAAATTTTAAAAATATTTTTTTTATATATACACATTTAACCAAACTCTCTTTGTATGATTTTATATAATTAATATAGCATTCTCAAAAGGGTTTTGTCTTACTTGATCATACTATAACTTAGTTTATAACTGGTTCCAAAATAACTTAATATAAAGAACAAGCGGAAACATAACAGTGGCAGTAACCATTCCCTGTTTGCACATTATCCATACCTCTGTCGCCAACTCATCAGTAAATTATTCTGACCTCTTAGTGGGAATACCTACAGCATGAAATAACTGAGTGAGCTTATGCCCAGTAAGTCCAAACATAGCCCACATACAACATTTACTAATATGCTTGATCCACTTATGCTTTCGTATGAACATTCTTTATCATTATCATGTCTTGTCTTTAACTATGGCTCAAGTGCTTGTACCATATGTGCACATAGATCTTCGTGACACCAAGACCATATCATAACCTTTAACTCCTCTTGAGTCAGGAGCTTGTATGATACTTTTCTCTATTTCTAGTGGTGCATCTACCAGTTCAATTATTATGATTATCATACCATACATGAGTTCATATTCACATATTGAGTGCAAAAATATAAACATTCTTCTAACTGGATAATACACATAGGTACACATATCGATATACACACAGATACCCATATTGATATACCTATAGGTATACATAAATATTGATATACGCACAGGTATATATATATATATATCACATTCAACACCTACTATTTCATACTGTAAGTGGGGTTGATACTTACTTGTATAGGCTGTTGAACGAACCGACCTCAGTTCTTTTTTTCCTAATCTTCTAGCATCCTGTTTGGCTAGTTACAACGTTATTGGCCAATTTTTCACTATTTATCTATGCATCAATACAAAACATTCATTAATTAACAAATCGGGTTACTTAACAGTCTACAACTCCGATAGCCATGGATTTTCTCTCTTCTATCTTACTCTACCCTATCGTCTCCAACGAAGGGCGAAAATTTTACTAGTAACTTGTTTTTCCTATTTCGAACGTTTCGGATCCATTTGAAACACTTTGTAAAAAAATGACGATTTTACCCTCGATAGGCCTTTTAAATTTCTTAAGCTTGATTTCGCTATTTTAGTGAAAATTGTTGCTTATTAGTTTTAAAACAATAACCCGGGGTGTCAGGTTTTCTTATTTTGTATTATTGCCCCAGTTTAACAAAACTTTACAATTTATCCCTTATTTAAAAATTTTTACAATTTTATCCCTGGGACCAAAAATAATCTCTTTAAACTATAATTTTCCATTTTTCATAAGGATCAAATTTGCTCGAAATACCATACCCAAATTCCTTTTGCAAAATGACATTTTTGCCCTTTGATTTTTTTTTTCAATTTTAACAAATTTTGTAAAATCATAACTCACAAACGAAGGTGGTTTTTGACAAACCGTCCACGATTCCTAACAATTTCGTCAAGATCTACAACTTTCATGTTTTGACTTTTTTGATCCTGCCGTACAAGGGAGTTTTTGGCTCTTTTTCAATTCTACCGAGAAAACAATTTTATTTGCAATTTAGTCCCTAGGCAAAAATCGATGTTAGAACAGCATACAACCCACTGTTTATACAGATTTAAGACCCTCTCAAACAATTTTCATGCTAAATCACAACTCTTTTAAAACCAACTTCAAAGCTTACAAAATTATCCTATTTTACACCAAATGGCCCTTTTTACATTTAAGCCCAGTTTCAACAACACAATCACAACATAAACTATATACCCAAGCAATCAAACCATAAACTTGCTTGAAATATCCATATGCCTTTTGAAATAATCAAAATCAAAACAAAAACCAAATAAACTTTAAATTTAAGAAGTTAAACTTACCAAAAGAAAAATTGATGATATTATCCTTCCAAAGGCTTCTTTGAAATCTTTCCTAGACATGTTTTACATAAAAGAAGTTCTTGTGAAAAACCCCTCCTTAAACCATGAAAACTCCAAGAAAATTCAAAAAAAAGTTTAAATTTCTTACCTTCAAAAGTTTGTAAAGCCTTAATTCTTGAACTTGAAGCCTAGTTGGGGCAAGTTTTGCAAGAATTTGGGCTTGGAATTTTTTTTTTTTTAAAAGGAGCTCTTATGGTTGCCGAAAGTGGGGAATGGAGGAAATGAAAATTGTGATGCTTTAAGTCTTCAATTAAAGACTTTTCCATTTTATTTTTTTTTGGTTGTGAGCTACCATGATAATCAAGTAGGTTAATGGTGGCTAATCATGATTGGGCCACATTTCATGCTTTGGTGACCCAATCCCAATTCGTTGGGTGTCCACTTAGTGGGCCCTAAAACTTTACACGGTGTAATTTTTTACCACGCAGTATTTTTCTTATATTGCTGGAGTAGAATAAGTGAAAATCATGTTCTTAAACGGTATAAAATCTCATTCTTATCATTTGGTTCACTTTTAAATTCCAAACATAACGTTTCTTATTTTGTGTTTTTACCTTAGCAGGGTACTTACATTGCATCTAACCCTTTTAATACTGTTTAGGATTTTCACATACTTTTCTATCTTATCTATGCCTTAATCATTCATTAATTTATATCACAATATTATAATTATTTGTGATATAAAATTTGTTTTATGGATATTATTTACAAATTTTTGAATTTTTTGCAAATTCAAGCTTACAAAATTTGTATTTAACCACATCCATGATCATATCAAGGTTATAATAAAATTTCCTATTAATGTTACTTATTTGTATATTATCGTAATTTTACAGAAAATACAATTTATAAAGATAAATTTATTAATTAAACTCAATTGAATATATAATTTTATTAATGAATTTTCTTTAGTTATTACAAAGACATCCTCCACATGATGTGATGTGCTTTGTTGCAATCCAAAATTTTAAGATATTCACTTCAAAGTGGCTCGCATAACGTGCACGACGATGTTTTGGTCCAAATTTTAAAAGTCACCATCATTTTGTAGCACCTTGCAACAAAATCCACACCTGCAGTAATCTGCCAAAATTAGAAGTTCAAAAAGAGCTCATCATTCACAAAATAATAATAATAATAAGGATAAAGGCACCAAATGGAAGATACCCAACAAACAGATTACATCCACCAAAATGATAGTAACAAGATTCAAGACAGGTGACTAACTGCCACAAATGCAAGTCTCTATAAAAACCTTCACAATATTAACCAAGATATGCCCAAAAAAAAAAAAAAGAAGAAGAAGAAATGAACCCATAATTACTCATCAAGTTGACTGAAAGAAGCAATCGGGTGCACTCGACACATTAAGTGCACACCGTAAAACAGCACCAAAATGACAAGTACAGTACAGTCTAACGACCGGCACAGGATACAACAAAACTGGTAAGTTAAAAAATGCCTTACATTCTTTTGTAACATTAGGAAAAAAAAATACTCTCACTTCACATAAATAACTGGACATGGACATCCAAGACAGTAATAAAAACACCTGAGTAACTTCTGCACAAATGCAGACTAGATAAATAAGCATAGACTAAAGGAATGGTGAAAAAAAGTCGAAAGAGATAGTAAAGAGTTTCCATAGAAAAACGCAAAATATTAACCTTCATAAGTTTGCAATATACCATCCTTTGGGTCTGTCAAATGATCGACAGAGGAACTTTTTATTAGAATGTTCTTGTGGAAGCACATGCACAAGAAAGATACATTTGATCTCATTTCTTGGCAAAAGGTTACTCACAAGTTACATCACATCTATCACATCACATCTATCACTCGCACACGCACATAAGATGAGCACCTGTCCCTCATTACTTTTTTTTAATAAAGGATGCCCATTCAACCCACCCAAAGAGGAGCAAAAGGGTTAGTTCTCGATGACTGTAAAAGGAGACACATGTGAATCTTAAAGATTCCTTTTATGTCTCTGCTATGAAGAATAGCAAGAAAACTGAAGGTCTTTTATTAGAAGACTAATCTTCTGCAGAATAATAATATATTCGAACAAGAATTCAAGAAAGAAATGAAAACGAAATTTAAACTGTACCTGAAAAGGTGACAAAATTTACTTCAGAGACTTCATACCCTGCATACATTGCACAAGAGTTGACCTCTGTAATAGTGCTCGAATACATTAATACAGCTCATTATGGTAAGGTGACATGAACATTGCATAAAGATTTGGTCAAGGACCTAAAGAGGCCACTGAAAATGGTAATGTTTCAATCACAGATGTGTTTGGCTATGAGGGGAAAAACATAATAATCACTAAAAAAAAGATTCTATTACATCAAATTGAGTACAAACCATAGGAACTATTGAATAAGGTGTTTTACCTTAGAAGACCTCAATTCATTCGCTGCCATCCGAAGAGAATCATCTGATAGTATCAAGCGGGATAATGCCCCTGTGCTTAATCCGATATAGTGATAGAGATCACTGTAAGTGGAATATTAATCAAATACAAACTATTTTTTTTCTTTCTTTTTTTTTTTTTACCCCAAAGAAAGTACAATCCATTTTCCGGTCAGTAATATTTTAAGTCATAACCTTTTGAGCACTCAACTTTACTTGTTGAACATGGACTGGGAAATTCTAGTTTGAATCAGATAAGCCACAATAATTATTCAGCTTTTTTTTCACCCTCAGTTGGAAATATTTGTTTCATCTGATAGATGACAATATGAAAGTGCACAAGCTTAACAATCTATGACAGCTAAGATAACATAGCGTTCAATCTGTTACCATATGGTACCATTTTATTGTTATCTCAACGTTATTACTCTAGAGATGCTATAACATATCCAAAATTAACTCTCAGTCTAGGTAATCACATCCCCTCAGATTAAAATATGTCAGACAGAAGATGTGTCTTGCATACGCTTGTTACCATGAAAGAATCAATAGGATATGAAGTAGAATTTTATACCCTAGATACTTTGCTGCATCTGATACTGAACCCTCAACTGCAAACATTAGATCCAACAGAGCTTGCATTCCCTATAGGAAAATAGATAAATAAATAAATAATAAATGAATGAATGAATAAAATTTCACATCAAGTTCTCTTACACTTTGCTAATTATGATGCAAACAAGTAAGATCAGTTTGATTGCTTTTGTAGCTCCTAAAAGTGATTATCAAAGAATTCAGTGATAATTGGAGTTTGGTAAACCTGCTTTTGGTTTGATGATTTCATATAATCTATGTACTAGAAGGCCACTATTAGAAGCAGTTTGTTTGGTAAAACCATCTAAAAGTGATTGGCGCAGAATCCAACAAACTTTCACAGCAGTTTTGAAAAGCTAACTGAAACTTCTAACTTTTAGTTTCCACTATCACAAATCACAATACAAAATTCTTTAAGAAGAATAACAATATCAAACTGGTTATCTATTCAGAACATTCTTTTGAACATAGTGAAAAATGATACAATGCATACGAGAACAAATCTAGGATTTTTTTGTCCAATTTAAGGACCACAATCTGACCGTCTAATTGTAGACTTTGGTGGAAGAATTTGAAGCAGCTCTCTAGGAGGTGAATAAGCTTCAAGATCCACAGGATTCCTCATTAGCCCACGACAAATGAAAAAGAGGCTTTTAGCTCTAGTAAAGGAAAAATTTGAAGAAAGTCAAACATAAATGTGTGTGTGTGTATACGTAGCTCTTTCAAATTGCAGAAACATTATTATAAACTAAACAATTAATTGATTGAACAAGCTTTGGAAAATGGCCGAAAGCATTGAAAACGAATTTTCAATCGCATACCTTTGAGAGCTAAAAGAGTGCGAAGGCGTACCAAAGCCGAAACACGGTTCATGTGTTGCGATCGGTCCTCAACAGCCTGGTCAAGACTAAAAGATCCAAAATCAAAACTCAAACCCTAACCCTAAATCTAATTTTAAGCAACGCCAAACAGAGAAAGCAGGAAATGGAGCCAAACCTGCGCAATGACGCCTGTAGGAAGGTGCTTGAGGCAAAAAGCAGAATCTCGCTTGTTGCGGTGCTGTCCCCCAGGCCCCGAGGCCTTGAAAGTGTCCATCTCGCACTGGCTCAACAGCTGTTCGTCCGTCAATTGCAGAAATCCCTTCCCGGAGTTCGAGCACCGCATGGAGAAGAGCCTGTGTTGCCGTGGTTGCAGAAAGGCCGTGCTTGGGACTCTTCCTCTTCTGATTAGCTTCACCAACGGCGAGGAAGAAGACGACAACGACGGAGAGGAAAACCAAGTCGACCTTCCGGCGCCGCCATTGCTGATTGAAGCTCCGAGGAAGCCGAGCAGCTTAATGGAAAAAAGCTTCAGCATGGACAGCAACTCGGTCGCCGCCGTTTTTGATTTTGCCTGAAGCTTCTAATGTCTGATCATTTCGGGAACGAAGCTTCTTCTTTGGCGGGAGACTTGGGCCGATAGGTTGTGCAGATTTTTCTGTGAAATTGGATGGATAAATTAAAATAAAAAATAAAAAATAAAAAATAAATCTCATCTTTGATTTTTTTAGAGCCGGTAATTTCAAGACATGGCATGATGATACGATATGAAAATCACATGAGATGTATATGTAAACCCTATAACAAACATAAATTGTTACACAAATATTATCTAATCAGGTATCTTATCTGTATAAGATGTCTATCGGTAATTTTCAGGAAATTATCGTGCTTCAATTTTTACAATTTTTCTTTTATAGATTCAATCTATAAAAGAAAAATTTTGATAAAGCATGGCAGGTGCTGTTCCGAATAAAGAATAAAGCTGTAATATAATAAAAAAAATAGACCGCATGTTTATTAATTGTGCTATATATGGGTTGGCACAAATACTACGAAAATAAATTGGTTGCATTCGTGCTAACACGCTAAACACGCCTTAACATGTTTAATTAAACGGGCCGTAAACGCATTGACACGGCACGACACGACCCGCCTATTTATAACACATTTAAACTTAAAAATAAAAATATTTGAAATATTTATAGTAAAATATTTATATTTGAATAAAGAATAAAGCTGTAATATAATAAAAAAATGGACCGCATGTTTATTAATTGTGCTATATATGGGTTGGCACAAATACTACGAAAATAAATTGGCTGCATTCGTGCTAACACGCTAAACACGCCTTAATATGTTTAATTAAACGGGCCGTAAACGTATTGACACGGCACGACACGACCCGCCTATTTATAACACATTTAAACTTAAAAATAAAAATATTTGAAATATTTATAGTAGGTTAGTATTAATTAGATATTGTGTTTTTATTAATTTTTTATTAGTTTTTTTTTAAAAAAAATTTATTGTTTCAAATTTTTTTAAATTTTTAGTTAATTGGGTCATAAACGTGTCATATGCGTGTCGTTATCGTATCAATCCGTCACGACACGTTTAATAATCGTGTCGTGTCGTGTTATGCGTGTCATAGGCGTGTTATGTTTATGTTTGCATTTCTGACATGTTTATTAATTATGTCATGTTTGTGTTTGGGCTAAATATGTTGTGCTATAAACGTGCCGACACAAACACGACACGAACATAATTATTACCACTTCTATATTTTTTGCTATCTGCCAATTTCTTTGGAAAGAGGTTGTTCTTTCGAGTTGGATGGATTATCCTTGGTAGTTGGACGGCAAAGCAAAGTTTCAGCCCACGCCCTCCAAAGTTTTGGGCCATGTTAGGAGTCCAATACCCTTGCATAGTATTCAAATCTTGTCTAATTTTGGTGTCAAAAATAATATCTATTATGTTATATCATTTAAAAAATTTAAAATAATATCTAACTAATTTTATATGCTTTTAATTAAATAATATGTCATATTATAATTGATTAGATATTATTCAATACATTTAAAAATTAGGCTAAAGATTTGAGTCCCCTCGAGTTCACATGTGGCTTTTACCAAGCTGTTTGATTGACTTTTAATTGGGAGGAAAATGAAAAGAAAAATCATTTTCATCTTTACAGGGTTAAAACCCAACTACTCACAAATCAATAGAACTCAATCTAATTTAGTATACTTTTTAGACAGGGTTCATTGTTTTGTGAATAACGAGATTTTAACCTCACAGGTGGAATATGAGTGCTTAAATGAAAACTATACTACAAGGTAAATCTATGAAAGTAGAATCAAAATATAACAAATTGTTAGGAAACTTCAACAACAGTAAAATTCTATAGTTATAATTATAACGATATTGATATTTTACACTCTGAATGTGCATTGTAATTATTTTACTGACCTTAACTACACTACAAGGTAAATCTATGAAATTAGAATCGAAATGTAACAAATTGTTAGGAAACTTTAGCAATAGTAAAATTATATAGTTATTATTATAACGATATTGATATTTTATACTATAAATGTACATTGTAATCATTTTAATGACTTCAAATGTTATTCTCCCTAAAAAAATTATCATTTGTAAAATGTTTTAAATTAATTATTCTATTTCAAAATAACTAGAAAATTATTTCTCTATGATTTTTCTCAACTAAAATGTGAGAATTTCACATTTCATAATAAAAAAAGTTGAAATTTCAAGAATTTAGAAGATTGTTAGGATGTTGTGGTTAGAACTGAAAATATTGATTTGAAAACTATAGGATGTGAGAGCTTTACAGTACAACAACTTGTTGCTTTTCACTTTTTACGGTAACTGTTGAGAGTTTTATACTGTTTATATGTTTCCAACTAAGACGCCAAACAAAAGTTGTAAAGACAATTTCAGTTTAGGAATTTTTTTAGTAGTTTGTTTTTCTCTCTTTGTTCTCTTCTACCTCCTCTCTTATGATTATCATGGCCTTAAACAAAGGGTGTTTTCGGGAACAACAAACTATCGAAAATTAAGTTAGTGCCATGTCATAACCAAATTCGCAGGCAGGCTACAAAACTGAATGCCGCTTACACAAGCCAATTTTTCGTTCCTTTTTTTTTTTTTTTTGGGAATAGTTTTGGTAGAAGATGGGAAAATTCTCTATCGGTTGAGAATATTTGTTAGAACCATTGGATCAAAAAATTAATGGCCTAAAATGACCTTTATAATAGAAACAAAAATAAAAACTATCTCTCCTGATTATAGACTAAACAAAAAGAAAAAAAAAAGAAAAAAAAAACACTTTCTTGAAATCAATCATCGTTGGAAATGAAAACCCAACCACTGGTTTTACACCATTACTGACCACCACACGTTGTTGTAACTTAAACGCACACTAGATTGAAGCTATGTAGGATTTGCTAAGGCTCGACAATGGGCTTCATAGGGACTAAGCCTTTGCGGCGTTTGTGGGGGCTTCAACGGCGTTTATGGGGGCTAGCGATGGGATTCACGAGGGTAACAAGGGCTTTGTAAGGGCTCAGCAGCTTCGCTGAGGCTTTAACAGTGTTTATGGGGGCTGGCGACACGATTGGAGGGGCCAAGCAATTGGGTTCGTGGGGGCTCGGAGGCATTCGTTAAGGCTTCGACGACATTCATGGGGTCGAAGACGAGATTCACGGCAACTAGTGTTGAGGTTTGTGGATGTTGGGCCATCATTGGCAATAGAGAAATCATCTTGCTCTACTCCTAGTTAACCCCTCTGACCCCCCTTGCATCCCTTCTGACCACCACAAGCTCCACCATCGCCTCTACCACACCTTCTCCTTCTCCAAAAACGCCCTTTCTCTTCACGCCGATTTCCTCGCTAGCCACTCCACCTACATCCATTCCTCTAGAAATCTTCGCAGGTCAGTTGGTCCTTGTTTGGTTTTGTAATGTTCAAAAAATTCATTAGTTTAAATCTAGAATTTAATTCACATTTAAACAGTAAATTTTTTTAATAATTTATATTTTGTTAATTATGATATTATGTCAATTATCTATTATAAATTTTGATGTGCATTATGTACGTAATTTTGTGCAATATAGAGTATTTAAAATTGTGCAAAATTTTGAGCATAATTTTATGAGTTTAAATGCTCAAAAATTTGTAAAATACTCTTTAAGGTAAAATTTGTGTTGCATGAATTATGTTAGAAATCTAATTTTTGTTAGGTAAGTAGAAAATCATGCCATAGACTAAAATAACATAGAAATTATCCATTTGTTAGTCAATTAAACTGGGAAAGAGTTTAGTGTCTACAGTTCAACAAGGGTTGGAATATAGTGTAAAAAGACATTCAGAAATAATATTACACAATGCAATGTAATTATATAGAAACCGTGTAAGCATAGATGAACTACTATGTTAAAAATTAGATAATATAGGTAAAAAATTAAGATAGTGTAATTTTAGACTGTTAAAGAATATTTCTTTAATTTTATGTTAACAGTATAGAAAAATACTATACAGTATAAATTTAGACAATTAAAAAGTTAAGTGAGACCCAGGGGACACCTTAAAAGTTGAAAAAAATTTCTACACCCTTCCATTGATACCCGGTTGTGCCAAGTGGTGTGGAGCAAATTTTTATTTGTATTTTAGTTCTTAGGACGTGTCCTTATAAGGTTAAGGGCTTAGTTAAAAAGTTTACCTTCTTTTTCCTCAAATCTTGCTCCATGAAAACTTGAGAATACCCATTTTTTCCTGTGAAAACCGGCCACCCCCTCTCTCTCTTCTCTCAAATATTTTGCTAAAAAAACACTCTCCAATGAAGCATAGAAGCTAGAATAAGTGATCTTGTGAGGATTAAGCAACTTTAGAGGTAAAAACTTAAGTTTTATTTTATGTGTTTTAATATTTTTTCCTTGAGTTTTGAGTGGGTTGTTGATGGGTTATGTTGTGGTTATTGTCAAAGAAGGTTAAAAGAGATTTAAGCACCAAAGAGGAGGATCAAAAGGCTTCGAAATCTTTTAGGTAAACTCTAAACCCTAGCTTAAAGAGTTTGTTGTTTTCTTAAAGTTATGTATGATTTATAATATTTGTGGACTATGACATGTAAAAGAGACTTCTTGTCATGATTAGATTATGTGTTATGTGGATAGTGATGTGATTGGTTACTTGAAGGTTTTATGCTAAAAAGAGAAAGTTTGAAAGACTTTGTCTGTAACGCCCCTATATGGGGGTTAACAGTTTTTAATGAGATAAAATAAAAATAAATAATAAAAGTAAAACCTTAAAAATAAAATTTGCCCGGGACTTAAATAAAAACTCTCAACTCAAAAATAAAAATATAAACGACAAATAAACCACAGTTTTAATGTAGCACCTTAAATTTAATAATATAAACTGTTGTCATCATCATTTTAACCCTCAACACATTATAATTACAGTCACAGAAAGTAACAATTGATGCTTACATTATCATGAAGAACATTCTTTACAATTGAGCAGTCCCAATGTAATATAGTTACATCGCTTCCTCAACTATATTTCTCGTAGCCACCTCACACTTAGTGAGTCCTGAAAAGATATAAACATAAGGGAATGAGCAACACTATGCTCAGTAGAGAAAGCCATTACTCACCTCTATCATTACCACATTAAAATCTGCATGGTTAGTAAGTTACATCATATTCCAGATTATGAGGTTTATTATGATCACATCTTATGGATACCGTAGTTAATCATTACCAAGTGTCATAATTACACATTTATACAAATATTAACAATCATCATTGTTCCTAGGTATCCATATTAAATTGAGTATCACTCAACTCATCGAAACCCAAATGGGCGCACTTGATCACCCTATAAACATTCCAAGGGTGTTCCGGTGAGGGGACATCAAGCCCCGAGTCCTCACCAAATCGATTCCTGTACAGTGTGTTCTGGGACTTTCAACCCAAGGAAGCGTCATCGCCTTCCCCCTATTTTACCTTTTAGGGTATTCATGCCCAAGGACGTAACCGTCGCCCTCTTCATGTCTCACAATTTCTCTATATTGAATCATTATCAATAGAGTTAGTTTTCCTAACCATGCTTCTCAATTTATAACATGTGTCAATTCATTATGTTCCTCGCCGTACAATACAAGACGAGTCCATGTCATAGTTTCATATGTGATAATCATATAATATCAGTTCAACATAGATATATATATATTGCGGCAAAACAATCAATTTTAATTCTATAAAAACCTCACAAAAGATGAGTAATAGAATCCCTACCTTTCAAGCTTATCAACAGTCTCTTAATCCTGGAATCAATTAACGTTAGCTCCATACTCCCTTGATCCTAAGGCGTGCATAAGGACAATTAAAACTAAAGCACAACATACAACTACATTCATAAAATTTATTTTAATTTAATCTTAGAATTTCAAGAAATAACCACTGCCCATAGAGGTATTATAAAGTTTAACAATATAAATTTTCTGTCTAGGGCATATACACTTAGACTTCATACATATGCTCCAAAATAGCAACAAACATATACTTAGGTTTAAGAACGCAAATTTGAATAATCCTTTAGTATAAAAGAAAATTTATAAATGAAAGACTAAATTTGTTCATAAGATTCTAACCTCGGATTATGGTTAGTTGGAAGCTTGAAATGGCTTCAAAACAGGTTCCTTTACTTCGGTATGACTGAAATTCTTGCTCAAATGGAGGTGATGGTGGCTGATTTTTATGGCTGCCTTGAAGAAGTTCTCTAAGTATTTTGCTTCAGCAAAGAAATGAGAAGAAGAGTGTGGGAACCGTGGAAGAGAAAGGAAGAAAAGATGAAGTCTTTGAAAAGAAGTGATAGAAACAATTATAGAGGAGACATGTTGAAGCATGTCACGGAGGAAATAAAGAAAATGAGGGTCAAGAGTAGTTGGAAAAGATATCCTTATGTCTCATCTAAAGACTTTAACACACATAATGCCAATATGACATTTTTGAGATTTATTAGAAGTTCTAAGGCTTTTTAGTAATCATACTAAATAAATATAGGAGAATTTTAGAAAACTTAAAAATAGATAAAAATAAATATTATAAAATAAATTTAAATGAAGCAATTTTTTTTTTATACACTAAAAATTAATTTAATTACCTCAATACCCGTTAGGAGAATAACGGGTGTCACAGCTCTACCCCCCTTAAAGAAATTTCGTCCTCGAAATTTCAATTCTAGCAATACTAGTAAAAATTTTAATTCCATTATGATTCCAATTCCGAGTCTAAACCGTTAATGTTGTTTGTCCTCCAAATTTAAGTTATCGTATCTCCACTCATTTACTTGCATAATAAATCTTACTCCTAAATCCCTCAATGAGAGTATTTCTGACAAGTTTCAACTTATAACACCGTATAATAGTCTAAGAATCTGATCAGGCCTACATATTGACCATATCATGATTCCAGTCCTTCATTGTCCATGGACTGTGATTTACAATCACATTTAAGGAGATTGCCAGAGAAATTTTATATACTTCATCTTTAGGTTCCTTTTCCTTTTTGAGTAAGGAAAAGTCAAATATATTTGATTTCATACCTCAACTAATAAACTAGAACATAATCATAAAACATATATCACAAACACTTTTATTCAAAACTATACATTAAACTTATTCATAGAGATATTAAACGGAATCTCTGGTTGCAAACATACCCGACATATTTTTCATTAAACAGCTATCCTCATGACACAAACATTCAATCCAAATAATATACTCATATTTCATATGGAATATCCCCATAACTGACTCTGGTACTTCCACATAATATTAACAGAATATTACACATTACAAACATAATACGGATACGTTTCGAGAGTACAAGGCACTCCGTATACCAGCTATCCATATCATGCATGCTTAGAGGATACAAAAACATCGATAAACAAAAGATCGGACCTTAAGAAGGATGCGTTTCGAGAGCATCAAGTACTCCGTATCCAGCCATCCCGGCATTA
Source organism: Artocarpus heterophyllus (assembly GCA_025403435.1). Classification (NCBI taxonomy): domain Eukaryota; kingdom Viridiplantae; phylum Streptophyta; class Magnoliopsida; order Rosales; family Moraceae; genus Artocarpus; species Artocarpus heterophyllus. The sequence continues at coordinate 11,710,046 of CM046340.1, read as the reverse complement.
GGCTCAATGAATCTAAAAGATTGAACAACAACGTACCACAAGAAACACAGAATACAGGGCAAACGGTTATTCGTAACACACGAAATACGGACACACATGCCTATATGCCAAAGATAAAACAAAAAGATTACAGATGGAGATTCAAATCAATTGGCCGCTCCTTGCTTTCCCTTTCCCATTCAAGCTTGGATGTTGCAGTGTCGGATTCTGGAGGTATGATTTGCATTTTATCTATCAATTCCTCAGCTGTTGAAGCAGTGACAAAGATTTGTCTCTCCGATTCTGTAGTGATGTTTTCTTCCACAGCGTAATCTAGAAATTTCAAAAGACCGTCATAAAAACCCTTTGCGTTCAGCAGTCCCAAAGGTTTGGAATAAAAGCCCAACAATTGCCCACAAGCAACTATAAATATTTCCTCAAGAGTACCTAGACCACCAGGTAATGCTATAAAAGCATCAGAATTATAGATTATGTCTTTAAAATTTTTAGGGATACTCCTGACTCCTTCTCCCTTACCTATGGCTTCCTTACAAAGGTTTCCTTCAACTGGAATATGAGGCCAAATTCTTACATCAGTAGCGTCGCTAGACCTAGCTGCTAGTGCCATATTTACCATCATTTTTATACTACCACCCCCATAGATTATGTTAATCTTCTTGCGTGCTAGGACTTGCCCTAAGTGATTTGCAGCTTCTAAATAAGCTTTATCTTTTCCAAGGCTGGAACCACAAAAGACACAGACGTTCTTTATTTTCTTCGTGGACTGGGAGGTAGACATATTTGGTTTATAGAAGTGGTTGCTTAATGTCTGCTCCACTTAGACTTCGGGTTCTACATGAGATTTTAAAGATGAGAAATATACAAAAAGGGCTAAAGAGATAGACGAGTAGGTAATGAAAAAGTAATCCAAAGATTTAAACAAAATCTTGTGCGGATAAGAAAGTAAGATAAGGTGATTGATAGTTTACAAAAAATCTGATTCACTTTTTGAAAAAGATTAGACTCTAATTGTATAACTTTTGACAATTGAGAACAATTCGACAGAAGACCCTCATGACACAACTGTAGACTTTTTGACAAATATACACCAAGTCTAGAAATTTAATATAAACGACAAATACTGTAGAACTTTTGAAATTTGAGACACAAATCTTGAAATATCTGGATAAGCTTTTCAAAATTCAAACATATTACTGTACCGTATGTAACGTGTCTGATAAGATAATATATTTTATTATATATATATTTAAGAAAATCATAAATTAAATAAGATATTAACACTTACTGTATCAATCTAATAATCACAATTATTTCAAACACAAAAGCAAATATTTTGAGTAAAAGAAAAACACAAACTGTTGAACATCAGCTAAAACTGCTTCAAATAAGTAAAGACTAAATAACCTTTATAGAGCGATAACTTATTCCCCATCCAGTTTTCTTATGGCTTGGCAAACAGGATCTAGAAATACCATATTCCTGAGGCGTTGTCTTTCTGTATAAAATTTAGGCCAGAGTTTAAAAATAGCTCCTTGAACATATCCACTAGGGTGACCGTGGAGAGGAGGATGGATGCTATCCAAGTTCTCCTTTGAAAGTCCATCCCTACAAAACCTTATTTTATCCTCTCTATTCGTAGACATATAACCAGGTGAAGTACATTTACCGTTACAATTTTGTCTTCCACATTTGTTACAAGTGACCACGATGGCACGAGCTCTTCTTTTCATTGCACTACGACTGGTACCTGTTCCTGGTAAACCGACATCTTGACTAAAGTCACTCGGACGGATTTTCCCCTCTATTAACATTCTCACATCACAAGGGATGCCAAAACGCATAAGAATCCACAACCGAGTAATTCTAGCCTTGTATTTCTTTCTAAGAATCTTTTGGGAGAGTGATGGGAAATACTTTCTCAGGTGTTGGTACTTTGGGTCCATGATGAGATGAAAGAAGAGTAAATAGAAAGGAAAAATTAAGATAGTAAATTGCAGAATCCTAGAATTCCTTCTTCTTTTAGAGGAAAAGAAGAATTTCTAATGAAAAAGAAGAGGATTTGCGATTTAGAGAGAAAATAACAAATTAAGAGAGAAAAAGTGAACTCGGAGAAATAAGCTCCTATGCACAGTAAACGTATATGTAAACAATGATTAAACCACTGTATATGACACGTATAGAGATCACGTGAGAGAGACAGTGTGAATCAAACTGATTTAGGATTTAAACTAGGCCCAAATGTTCTTAGTTGAAAATGGTCAGGTTGTTTCGGGCCTTAACACATTTAGAACGAGTTAAATAACAAACATAAAATTGAAAACCAATTCGTATGAATCTTAAACCCAATTCAAAGCCCACTATAGATAAAGTTGACTATAAACAACAAATCTAATTTAACGACAACAAGGATCTTCCTGAATGATATTTAAAATCATTTCATAACAACATAATCTTCCAGCAACTCAAATAATTTTGTTTTAATCAAAACCTTATTGAACAATGCATACACCCATATGTTATTGATAATACTCAACGTCTATCAATGGATTCATCATCATTACTACCAAGGGTTTAGAATGCGACTAACCTTGAAATCAATACGATTTACGTCTTCCAACGTAGACCATATCAATGAACAAAGACACTAGATGTTACTACTTAAGAACATCTACAATCCCCACAATTCTACTCATACAATATATAATTTCCTCATATAACAAAACCTTAGGTAACCAAAAGATTCACTGATACACTTAAATACAATGTACGTAACAAAATATTCCAATTTTGAGATTCATGCATTCTAGACTTTACACAGTCTCAACAGACCAAAAGTCTAACATTTATCTCTCTCATGATTCAATACCATGATTCCCAACTTATATCATATTCCTCAAATATATAGAACTTTTAAGAAAAGATATTGACACTTATGTGCTCCATCGAATCCACACATAATCATTACTTAGGTTTGAATAGATTACGAAAAATTTGGCATATCTATGTCAAACTTTAAAATCAATAAATCAAGCCTCATATTTCTTATTGTTTTTCACGAGACAAAAGGCTCTTAAATCCTCGTATCTACACGAATTTCTCATCGTTTATACGAATTAGATATGCTTATAGATCCTAATATTATACGAATCTCTCATAAGCATTCTACTTATAAACTCATTCCATATAATTATCATTCCCTCATAACTATTAATACTTTCCTTCTATATAATTATTGTACTCATATAACCATAAGTATTTTCATTCTATGGCCTTTCCATGTTACATCCTTCTAGACTGTATAAATCAATGTGAAGGTTCATTTTGATGATGACAATGAAAATTCAGCTTCAAAACCATCTCAAAAATATATTTTTTAAAGTGGTGCTACACTCCCTAGGTTAACCGAACCTAGGCTCTGATACCAAAAATTCTGTAACGCCCCTATATGGGGGTTAACAGTTTTTAATGAGATAAAATAAAAATAAATAATAAAAGTAAAACCTTAAAAATAAAATTTGCCCGGGACTTAAATAAAAACTCTCAACTCAAAAATAAAAATATAAACGACAAATAAACCACAGTTTTAATGTAGCACCTTAAATTTAATAATATAAACTGTTGTCATCATCATTTTAACCCTCAACACATTATAATTACAGTCACAGAAAGTAACAATTGATGCTTACATTATCATGAAGAACATTCTTTACAATTGAGCAGTCCCAATGTAATATAGTTACATCGCTTCCTCAACTATATTTCTCGTAGCCACCTCACACTTAGTGAGTCCTGAAAAGATATAAACATAAGGGAATGAGCAACACTATGCTCAGTAGAGAAAGCCATTACTCACCTCTATCATTACCACATTAAAATCTGCATGGTTAGTAAGTTACATCATATTCCAGATTATGAGGTTTATTATGATCACATCTTATGGATACCGTAGTTAATCATTACCAAGTGTCATAATTACACATTTATACAAATATTAACAATCATCATTGTTCCTAGGTATCCATATTAAATTGAGTATCACTCAACTCATCGAAACCCAAATGGGCGCACTTGATCACCCTATAAACATTCCAAGGGTGTTCCGGTGAGGGGACATCAAGCCCCGAGTCCTCACCAAATCGATTCCTGTACAGTGTGTTCTGGGACTTTCAACCCAAGGAAGCGTCATCGCCTTCCCCCTATTTTACCTTTTAGGGTATTCATGCCCAAGGACGTAACCGTCGCCCTCTTCATGTCTCACAATTTCTCTATATTGAATCATTATCAATAGAGTTAGTTTTCCTAACCATGCTTCTCAATTTATAACATGTGTCAATTCATTATGTTCCTCGCCGTACAATACAAGACGAGTCCATGTCATAGTTTCATATGTGATAATCATATAATATCAGTTCAACATAGATATATATATATTGCGGCAAAACAATCAATTTTAATTCTATAAAAACCTCACAAAAGATGAGTAATAGAATCCCTACCTTTCAAGCTTATCAACAGTCTCTTAATCCTGGAATCAATTAATGTTAGCTCCATACTCCCTTGATCCTAAGGCGTGCATAAGGACAATTAAAACTAAAGCACAACATACAACTACATTCATAAAATTTATTTTAATTTAATCTTAGAATTTCAAGAAATAACCACTGCCCATAGAGGTATTATAAAGTTTAACAATATAAATTTTCTGTCTAGGGCATATACACTTAGACTTCATACATATGCTCCAAAATAGCAACAAACATATACTTAGGTTTAAGAACGCAAATTTGAATAATCCTTTAGTATAAAAGAAAATTTATAAATGAAAGACTAAATTTGTTCATAAGATTCTAACCTCGGATTATGGTTAGTTGGAAGCTTGAAATGGCTTCAAAACAGGTTCCTTTACTTCGGTATGACTGAAATTCTTGCTCAAATGGAGGTGATGGTGGCTGATTTTTATGGCTGCCTTGAAGAAGTTCTCTAAGTATTTTGCTTCAGCAAAGAAATGAGAAGAAGAGTGTGGGAACCGTGGAAGAGAAAGGAAGAAAAGATGAAGTCTTTGAAAAGAAGTGATAGAAACAATTATAGAGGAGACATGTTGAAGCATGTCACGGAGGAAATAAAGAAAATGAGGGTCAAGAGTAGTTGGAAAAGATATCCTTATGTCTCATCTAAAGACTTTAACACACATAATGCCAATATGACATTTTTGAGATTTATTAGAAGTTCTAAGGCTTTTTAGTAATCATACTAAATAAATATAGGAGAATTTTAGAAAACTTAAAAATAGATAAAAATAAATATTATAAAATAAATTTAAATGAAGCAATTTTTTTTTTATACACTAAAAATTAATTTAATTACCTCAATACCCGTTAGGAGAATAACGGGTGTCACATTGTCAAAATATAAAGTTTAACTAGTTTTCAAAGAAATAAGTATTTGATAAAACTTAGAGGCTTATTTTCCCAAAAAAACATGAAATCTATTGGAAATGATGAGATAAACAACTTTCGTAAAGAAAATTTGTGAAAATTCCAATTGTATCACACCAAAAAGCCTTGATTTTAAAAATGCATGTTTCTTAAATTGGCCAAAACTCCCTTAAAACGTTTGCATTCGGGGAAAGTTAAAATATAAAAGTTGTAGATCTTGTTGAAGCTATTGAGATTAATGAATGGTTTACGAAAATTCTACATGGATTTTTAGTTAAGAATTTTACAAGAATTAGTCATGAAATTTCAAAATGGTTTAATTGGGTAAAACGTTTTGAAATGAAATAATTTGACCTGAGAACTTTTGAAAGTTTTAATCCTTATAAAAAACCAAGTGCAACCATGTAAAGCGGTTTTTGGATTTGGGTGCAAAATCGTCAAGATTTTTGTATTTCAAGTTAAAACCGTAAAACCGAGCAAAATCAAATTTTTCACTAGAAAGAACTGAGATTTCTTGCACTATTATGGACAAGTAAGGAATGATCAGTTTTTGGTTAAAACAAGTTTGGAAAAATTTCTAAGACCTGTCAAGAGTAAATTATCATTTTTTTACAAAACACCTTATGTAGGCCCCGAATCATCTGATTTAGGAAAACGTCCCTAAGCGGGGAATTTTTGGCACAAAATCGTTAGTAATGAAATGGTATTATAGAATGTGAAGTTTAATCACTGAACGTTTAAGTTACATAGTATACGAATAAATCGTTAGTTAGAATATCGGCTAATAGTGGGTATAATCTAAACATGACCTTTAGCAGATTAAGAGGGTACGGGTTAAGAGGATACGTAGCACGGAATTCCAAGTAAGTTTCAAACTCCATTTACGGCATGAGGTAAAACAGATTCCAAACATGTTATCATAGGACTTTATGAAATACATATGCTATGCACTCATTAAGTTACCAAAGCATCATATATGGTATGCCACCATGATTAAGGATTGGTAACTTAATTCACCACGTAAGATAAGATAAGTCAAGTGTCGTACTAGCCTCCTGATTTAAAGGGAGTTTCAAGTTAAGTATGTTATGATCTCGGTAATACGAAGATCATGCACACTTGGTACGTACACTTGGACCTTTAGTTCAAGTCAAGTCACGAAAATACGTTAATGCTCATAAATAAGCATAATTGGCATCATGCATTGAGCTCTAGAGGAAAAATATTTTGTGGGTTAAGTTTAGACTTACAAAAATAGTTGACCTAGCTATTTCATACCGTAGAAAATTATGCCAAAAGGCCAGAGTAAGTATTGTTGAGCCGGGATCGGCCATAGGACATCGCGAAAGTCAAGGCATGGATATCACTACTGTAAAGAGTTCCCCTGTTTGTAAACCGTACCTATTATGTTATAAGCTTGTAGCAATAAGTGGAAACTGTTTGTGGGGATGCGTTATGTATTTTAAGTAAAACAAAAGTTGTCAATATTTTTAGTAAGTGTGGAGTAATATAAATATGTCATTATAAGTCTGTAAGTTTCTTTTTTAAATTATTCCACATTTACACGACTAAATAAGTAAGATTAAGTCTAAAAAAGGTGTTAAGTAATGTTTAGAACAGTCGGGTTGTCACAAGTTCCTTAAAAAATTTCACCATTGAAAAAAAATAGTTGCAAGCTTTTGAGTTTTTTTATTTATTTCAAGATTCTCGCTCATTTGAAGAGCGAGGACTTAGGTTTTGTTGATGAAAGCTTGATTCGACATCTCTTACATGTCCCTTTGATTCAACTAGACCTTTAGAACATGCTTCTCGTAAAATTTCTAGAGTATTTTAATTAAAGACTGGCTGAGATTCAAGACAGAGAGTTGCAAAGCTTAGTGGCCATCCTGTTGTCTAATGGCAATGAGTTTGAGAACACCAGTGAGGTCTAACGACGACAACGACGTCTGGAACGGAGGAGCTACTAACGATGCCCATAGGAGCCTCCCACTTTTAGATTTTAGTTAGGGTTTGAAATTGTTTTGAATGAAGGGGTAGCATTGAAAATTTAAAGAAATTAATAGTTGAGATTTATTTGTATACAAGTTGTTATTTTTAATAAATTGTATGTATAATAAAAAAGAAATAATTTGATGTGTGTTAGCTTATTGTAATCTTTCTTCTTCTTCTACTTTTATCATTAGATTGAATCTCAATGGACAACAACATTCTCTATCGACGGAGACTTTTAGCTTTCGTTTAAAAAATTAGTTAAAACATACATTTTATTTTAACTATAACATCTCAGAGATTTATTTGTACTCTCATTAACTTTCTCATAAACACTTAAACAGTGCTCAATCTTGGATTTCTTCGTATAAACCCACAACAACAAATCAAGAAGCTTGACAGAAACCTCGGCAAAAACATACCCATCAATCAAAACATCCACAATCCCATGCATACTATTTACAACAATCGCTCTCTCGGCGACCCAATATGCGGACCTCATCAGATTATTAAGGGCCAAAATCTCGAGAATCGCGCAGAAGCCAAACTCGGAGCGGCGAAAGTCGGGTTGGCCCTCGGCCCATCGGAAGAACCGGAGGGCGATTCTGGGTTTTTCACGAATCGAACGTAGGACTCGAGCAAATAAATCCGGGTCGAGAATGACTGGTCGGAGGCTGTCGGGGACGGCCCAGTTGGGGTTGGAGAAAGCCCAGGGCTTTTCTTCGAAAATGAGGTCTCTGTAATGGGTTTCGGAGAGTGTTGTTGGGGACAAAACAGTGGTTGTGGTGGGGTAATTAGCAGCTAAGGAAGAGAAGAGAGGGAAGAGAAGGCGTACCTTGAGAGAGAAAGGGTGTGAGGAGTTGTTGGCAGCGGCTCCGGCAAGCGCGAAAGCGACAGCTTTTGAAGCTCTCACGCAGAGGATCATTTAGCAGAGAGACTACTCATGAGAGAACAAGAACGGAAGAATTTGAAGAAAGGGACAAAAAAAAACTTAAATCGAGTAAAAGTCCTCTTTTTTTTTTTGGAACCAAAAAAATCTCCAGAAGAGAACGTTAGAGAGAGAGAGAGAGAGAGAGAGAAGGTGCGGGGCTCATGGATGGCGTTGGCAATGGTGGGTGTCGGCGTATTAGCCTCAGGCAGACAGAGAGGTTTGAGTTTTGGCCTGGGTTTAAGGGAGAAGGGAGGAAGAAATTGAAAAAAGGGACAAAAAAAAATTGAATTGAGTAAAAGTCTTTTTTTTTTTTTAACCAAAAAAATAAGTTTTTTTTCAGCTAAACTGTCCCAGTTCTTGACGTTTTTGGCTTCGGTCGACGTGGAGAGTGAGTTCGCTCAGATCGAACGTAGAGAAACGACGCCACTTTCAGGAAGTTTCAATTCTACAATCTGCCGTTTTTGGAAAAATTGTCGTTTCTTGGCGCATTCGTGGTTAGATAATCACTTATAACATTATGTCGTTTCGTAAAATTTGCCGTTTTTCTGAGATGTGATTACACGGGTATGTCGTTTATTCTAGATGTTGTTATCATATCATACATATGGTTTTCCAAGAATGGGTATCATGTTATATGACTATAATTCGTAGACGACGTAAAGTTAGTAGGTTCGTTTATTACATGTCCTCTTATGCAGTAATGTATGGTTTCGTTCCTTCTTCGTTTGCTTCCATTTTTTTTTTTAATGTATAGTTTAACACACGTTAGCTATAATTACGACTACGGTGTCGTTTCTAAAAGTTCTTCTATACGACACGTCGTTTGTTAAACTATTGTATTATGTGGCTCTGTAGATCTCGAACACTTGATTTTGAACTAAAGAAACCTGCCACCTTTCCCCCGCTATCAACTTTAGGCAACCAAATCTATAAGCTTGACTCTTTTCCGCAAACTTTTCCTCCCACGAAGCATGGTTGATTTCTTTTTATTTATTTTTCATATGTGTGTGTATATATATATATATATCTTGGCAGTTCCAGGCCCTTTATTAAAGTGTGCATCTCCCTTATTCGTTATTCCACCAGAGGAATCACCCAAGAGGCTGAAAGAGAAATTTCAATGATTTTAAACATGCTGCTTCTATTAGAAGTACATCCTCAAAATGGCGTTTTGGTTAGCCTTAAAATCCGCAGGTAGTAGTAGAGTACAAATTTCCATTCTTCAAGGGAAAAAAAGAGAGGAGACAAAATCTCACGAAAAAATTACAGATTGTAGTGGAGTACAAATCTCTTGATTACAGAAGAGCAGCTAACCAGCCATCAATTCCTGAAGAATGGCCTGTCAACAATAAACGACAATTTCCACAAATGGTTAGTCCGGCAAATTCATGAATTTCAATCACCACGCGCTTTAATTAAAATAAGTTCATGAACTAGATCAAACACAATGCAACGTACTTTCACCAATTACTTTGGAGGTCTCGGAATAAAAATGATGATCTTGGCAGCCATAGATTTAAACACATACTTAGGCAAGTAACTTACAGGACAGGAACGATATGATTTCAGTCCCTGATGTAGTTCATGGGATGAGACTAGAAGCTTTACCGGACGAAACTCAATCGACTGATTGTTTCCTCTGCTGTCTGTAAAACTGATTAATTCGCATTGTAAAAGGTGTTCAAATGCCTGCAAAGAACAGAAGAATAAAGTCAAAATACTATAGCGGAAAACCACATTAAGATTCAGTTATATTCACAAGTTCTGTAGAGAGCTATACCGTACACACCCGTAAGCATATATTTTGTGCATAATAATCGGATGTTTGGAAGGAATCATGTACGCTTTTGTTCTCTGCCATGTAGAACATCGATGTAGGTTGTCAATAGTTGATAACTTAATGGTAGTCGTAAAACTTTAAACTCTTAAATCAGGTTTACCTTTCATTATTGAGTTGAAGTTGTACGAATTCTGCTCTTTAGTCTCCAACCTCTTCATGCATACCAGAATATAGAGTTCCAATATGGAGCAATCTGTTCCAACAAGTTGAAATGCACTGAGAACCATCAATTCCATTGCAGACAGAGGGGAAGAGGGAGATTAGCAAAGTTTTCATAGCCCCTTCAATGAACCAAAAGTTTTTTTTCTTTATTATCTTTTCTTATTAGATATATTGCTTTGGAAATTGTATGACTTGTTTGGTAACTCAAGTGGCAATTGTCGGTAAGGAAGGATAGATATCTTTTCTGATATCTCAACCTTTTATGCTTTCCAGCTTAGGCTGCCTTTAGACATTCGATAGTGCAGCTTTGAAGTGCTCCACCGACAAGAATCCGGCTACCAAATCCATGTTGGAAACAGCACGGAATCTAGTATCATAATCTATTAATGGTAAGTTTAGCCAGAGATAAAATACAATTTATATTTAAAAGGTTCTATGAAACATTATAAGCTTCCGAATAATTAAGAGATACTTACAGAAATTTCAATAAATAGTTGACAGTGGAATCAGTATTTATGTATGTATTGATAACCTCTTTGAATTTCTCATCTGCTAAGATATTCTGTAACATGTTAAGAAATTATCCAGAGATGAAAAGGCATAATAAAAAGGAAAAAGATCATCTTTTGTAATAAGGCAATGAATAAAACTATCCTATCTAAAGATTCTAAACTATAAGTTCTATATGATACTCCTTGTGGTATCTATTTACATTTTTCCAATGCTGGAGCCAATTTAGGTTTCATATGCTAAAAAGAAAAACAAAAGAGGAAGAATTTTAACTCCAGACTGAACATATCAAAAGGTTGAAACTAAGGAATTGCAAGAGAATATAGGCGTACTCCAGATAATTTTCATTTAGTTTATTTATCCTAATGACCAACTGCAAAACCTTATGGGAATATTCCATGTTTAAAGTGATACACTTCTTAAGTAACCACATTCCTGTAGTTTCTCTTAACGGATATAGTCAATTTAAGGATACTCGTAACTTTGTATTGAACTGAACAACATAATCTTGGGAAAAGGTTGAGTCCGTTGGTAATAACAAAATATGCTCCAACAACCTGCATCACTAGAAATCAAAGAACTTAGAAGGACAACATTTATTATGCCAAAATATTGACTTTTAGATGGGATCCACAATTGCATCCTTGATTTGGAGAGAACATTTTACCTCTGGATGTCTTCCATGGTGGGTGGAAGGAACAATAGCTTTCTATGTGAAAATCGAGATCTCACTCTTTTTTCCAAAAGCTGATCTGCATCCTGCATAGTTTTCAAAATTCTTAAATAGAACCTCATGGAAATCTTACTCTCGAGATACAGTCTCGCAAGGTATTCCCATGAATTAAATCAAATAAATAACTGTTGGGTCTTGTATGATTTTTTCATTAAGGTAGCTTGCAAAGGGACCAGCAACAACTGCTCCAAAAGAGATTATATTCGTCCCTTTGCTGATTCTGAATCCATCATTATAATACTCTCTACATAATTTTGATGAAAATATCTTCATAAAAGAAACTGTAAAAAAGACAGATGAAGTGAACTTAAAAGCAACATACCAATCGACAACTCACGCCAATAACAACAGCTTGTGATGACACTGATTGCATGGCATCTAGCAAACTATAAAGTAATTGTTGTTTTCCCTACAAAGAATCCAAAATAGAAAATAGTAAATGTCTAATCAGAAAATTCAAAGACCATAGTGAAACTTTTAACATAAGCACAGCATAAGTTTCATATCTACCCTGTCTGAATGCCTTAAGGTGTTCTTGTTCAAAAAAAGCCAAAACTTGATCTTATTATAAATAACCCAAAAAGTCATTTGTATATCTATGATGATAGCTGTAGATGACCGGAAAATCTTAAAATTAACCCAGAGAGTCATATGTATATCTATGATGTTAGCTGCAGATGACCGGACAATCTTAAAGGACATTTCAAATGTCAACAAAAACTTCAAATTAGATGCTAAAGCATTTCCTAATTCATCTGATTTTTTTCACAGTAAATTTTACCTCATATATATTAGTGTCTTATGAGCCAAAAGATTGTCCGCAAAAGTAATCCTAAGTTCGTCCAAGTCCCTTCAACTGCTTATTGAATAAACTCCATCTTGCTTTAATCTCCTTGTCATGACCAAACAATGGTCAGTTGTCAGAAATAAAAGTTCAATTTGCGAAACACCTAATGCTTCAAAACGTTGAGGTGACTTGAAGGTTATCCTTCACCTCAGTTACGTTTAAAAGACTTGCCTAATGATTATGCGGTTAAAGAAATAGCCCTGGTCTTCTAAGCGAAAGAGGCTTTAGATGGCAACTAATCAATTCCATTCAGAACAAGTAACTAAGAAGGATGGAACCTTCCCAAAAAAGAAAATAATACGAAGACAGGTGTCCAACTTCAAGATTTAGGCGAAATGGCATGCAAAAGGATGAAAGGACAAGGAGTCTTACCTGAGCAAATAGGTCAAATTCATCCAGCATGTAAATAATTGTTTTATGAGCTTATCCACACTCCCTAACAACAAAAAGCACACACTTATAGAAATTCATAAACCATTTGACAAAAGACCACGTAGAACTAGCGTCAGGCTCACCTTAGCATGGCTATCATGAACTGCGAATTATCATCAAATGACTCCTGCAAAATTCATCTCAAAAATAAAAAACCATGAATTGTCCATCAATAAGGTTTCGTAGCAACACCAAGCAAGCAAAACATTCCAAGTACCATTTTTGAGAACAATAGCTGATGCTCCGCGCATAGTTGTCTAGCAATTTCCTGTATGATCAATTAAGCAATCAACTGAAAGGACAATTGTGGTCAGAAATTTTCAACGTGAATCTGTAATGTAGGACCAAAAGTAACTTGAATTCCTTTTGAAAACTGAGCATGATTAACAATACAGTTGAGGAAAAAGGTAAAATAAGATGTGTAACCTTGAATGCGCAATTGTCATCACTGTGCAAAAGCCCACTTAGCTTTATCTGAAACACGCATCCATAAAAAAAAATATAATTACATATTTGGTAAAGGATTTTTTTTTACATTTTTCACTATCAATATGGGAAATCAAAAATTGAACATATATGACTTAATGCAGTGTATGTTTAAATTTCCACAAAATCAAGCATACCACTGAAATCATATCAGGAAATTCTAGTAACAAATCCCTGATAACAAGCTCCAACACCTAAAACACAATAAAACGAATAAATAAATAAATAAACGAAAAATGCACAAAAAAAATCGACAAATTCAAAATGAAGCCAGAATACCGCTATTTTCCCAGAACCACGGGGACCTAGAAGCAAAATGGAGTTGTTGCAAGCCTCAGTAATCGAACTTGATAGTATGAATTTCAGTTTACTGCAAAATTAGGATAACAAATAAAAAATCCATTAAGCATATAAATAAAAATCCAAAATGCTTTTACATCCTGGGATTCTCTCCGATTCAAGATGAGATTTTCATTTACATTTTTCCTTCGTGTTGCAACTACATTTTCCCGGGAGCCAAACAGAGAGAAAGAGAGACCTGTAATTGGAGTCAGATGAGTCGGAGAAAGGCTTGAAGATGAAACTGGGATCGCAGAATCTTCTCCGCAGAAGACCTAGGGCTTTCTCTGCCGGATTTTCTCGCACCATTAGGATTAAGATTTGATTTCTGTTCTGTGGAGAGAGACAGAAATGGCGGGAAAAGGAGAGGAATAAAGGGTACGCATAGGGCCTTGTGGACCGGGTTGACACCAAAGATCCTTGGGCCGGACTGTTTCACTTTGGGCCTCGACTAAAGCCTAAAAAAGGCCTCGGACTAATGTGTTTAAAAACCTAGTTACGAAGTTGCAACTGCAGGCTATAATATATAATATAAAGTGAAAATTCACCAAAAACATAAGATAAAGTAAAAGACGTCATTGTATAAAATTTTTACATAATATAATATTTCAATTTCAACTTCAAGTTTCGACTTTGTTTTTAAATACTCTAGTTTTCATGTTTCACTAAAGGAAGTTCAGTCATGATTTTTGTGTGTTTTTCTACCGTCAAAATTAATAAAAAAATATTACAAACATGGGTTAATTTTAAAAGTAATCTTTAACTTTTTTTTTCTCTTGATAATCTCACTTTAATTCTTGACTTTCAAAAAGCCTTAAAATTGATTCTTGATCTATCAATTTGTTTTAGTTTTAATCTTTTTCATCAGTTGTGTTAAAACCAAAACAATGTATGTATGATATTTAATTAATATAGTGTTGTTTTACAATTTTTACGTCCAAATTACATGCATATTATGTGTTCTATTAATAAAATACTATTTTTTATCAACATAATTTGTATACTTTATTATCTTTTTTACACCTAACTGATAAAAACTAAAGCTAAAACAAATAAATAGATTAAAAATTATATTTGTGGCATTTTAAAAGTCATAGACTTAAGCGGAATTTAGGATAGAATTTAGAAACTATTTGTAAGAATTTGACTTTAAACTAGTCATAGATTTTCCTTAGACGAGATGCTCCTATTCATAAGCTCAAACCTTCTTTACGCAGCAGAAGAAGAAAAGTATAAACTAGAGCTTTTTAATTAGTGTTTATATAGTGTATGGAAAAATATTTTTTAATTTTAAAAGAGCTTTTGAACTTATTTAATTAAATAAATCAAAAGCCTTTACCAATATAAAAAGTAAAGTAATTAAGGATAATGAAATTCTTAATTGTTTATTTTTAAATGTAAAGTTAAAAGTGTAAACAAAAAGCTTTTTATAAGTACTTTTTTCACAAGCACGTTCAGCTTGCCTTATCTAATAAGTACTTATAAAAACCATAAATACTTTTCTGTGGGTCACCTAAATAAGCTTATAGCCAACTTTTGTATATAATAAGTTATAAACAGCTTAAAATAAGCCGTTTCAAGTAGACATTAAGTGAATTTTTTTAAAGCTTAAATAGTAGGTGAATTTCATGAAAAATTAAGAGGATTTCAAAGTATCCCGATAAGACACTAGTAGCTAGTTGTCTTTTTAGAGGATTTTTTTTAGGAGGACTTCGTAAGTGGTCACATTTTAAAACTTTTAGATGTTATTAAAATTATTTTTTTTTATAAATTTGATGGCTAAAAAAAATACTTATTGATAAATATTTTTAAATCACACTATAAAAATTGTCGTAATAATAATAATAATAACAGTGGTAATGGATGATGATGACGGTTATTATTATTATTATTATTTTGTTTTTTCCTCAAATTTGTAATGAACCAAAAAAAAAAAAAAAGCCAAAATCCAAAAATATCGGCGGCTACGGCCGCAGTCGTGTTGCTTCCGTAATAAGGACCAGTCATTCGTTGTTTCGGATTTTGCCCAGTGACACAAAACTAGAAACAACACAAGCAAGCAAGCAAGAAGAAAAAGAAAGAGGAAAAACTTCGATTCGTAGAACATACAGTTAGAAAGAGAAAGAGAGAGGGAGAGAGGGGGAGAGAGAGAGATATGGGAAGCACTAGTGGTGCTCTCATTTCCCAGTTGCAGTTCAACGTCAAGCTCAACAACCAATGCTGCTTTGAGCACCTTGGCACTATCAAATCCCGCCTCAACTCCCTACAATCCCACAATCCGAGGAGGCCAATCTTGAGCCTTCGGACTCGCAGGGATTCTAGAAGCTTCGTTTGCTTCGCCGTCGACGACGATTTGAAGGAGAAGCAGATTGAGCTGGGTGGTGGGTCCCGGATTGGCTCCGCTGTCGAGGAAAGGCTTGGTGAGACCTTTTTTTTTTGTTTGCTTTTTTTTTTTTTAATATTTTGGCGACAATTTTCTGCATTTGGGTGTCCAAAAATTGCTTTACACAACCCAAAAAAAAAATCATGGGTTTCCTCTGTTTAAGCATCTAATTTCTTATTGGTTCGGAGCTAGGAGGTTTTAGTACATCAAAATAAGTTTTTTTTAATATAGTGGTCGATTGTTTCATGATTCATGAAATTCTCAGTAACCCAAATGGTATGCATTTTGCTTTCATCTAAATTTCTAATTTGGGTCAAGGCTATGTGGTTTGGTTTTAGTGCCATTAAATATGGTTTGGTTTTAGGTTGGGGAAATTTTTTACTATGCTTAGTGCCATGGTGCTAAATAACAGCTAATTATTTATATTTTTTTTCCTGTCCAAAATCAGGGTTTTACATTCATCAAATTTACGGATTATCTTAGTGTTAATGGCGAGGCTGTATACTGAATTTCCAAATTTCCAAGAATCTGTGATGTTCTAATTATGTGATGATCTTTTAGGAGAATTCTGTGTAGGGTATATACAGTTTTGAATTGTTAAAACACATCACAATTGTATCGGATTAAAAAAAAAAAATCATAAAGAGTAGTGGAACTTAATGAAAATCAAACGGTTCATATATTTTTTGGAAAAAGAAGGAGAATTATGCAGGAAAATATGTTGAACATATTCTCTTTTGAATTTTCGTTTTCCACTTTCCTATTTTTTTATATCATTTTGATTTGAGCTGATAAACTGTGGTGTCATGCTATGTACATTAAGTTTAAAGCTATATTCATCTTTATGATCCATTTTATAGATGCTGCTGCTAGTTCAAGAGAAGAAACATTAGGAGATCTTGACCAAGATAAGCAGGGAAGTCCAATTTTTGATTTCTTATACCCTAACAAAGAGCTTCTCCCAGATGATAAAGAAATGAGTTTATTTGACCATCTTGAAGAGCTACGTGAGAGACTTTTTGTATCAGTTTTGGCAGTTGGAGCAGCCATCTTGGGTTGCTTTGCATTTTCTAAAGAACTGATAGTGATTCTTGAAGCTCCAGTTAAAGCACAGGGTGTAAGATTCCTGCAGCTCGCTCCTGGCGAGTTCTTCTTCACATCTTTAAAGGTTAGAGTGGATGAGATACCTCTCTTCTCTATAATCATCTTTTATGGGATAACCACAAAAATCTCCCCTGCGTTTAATCAAAATTCAAGAATCTATCTTTTGTTTTCAAAAATGTTGAGATTATCCCTTTACCCTTATGTTTTCTAATCTCACAAAATTCACCCTTCTATTAGATTTGGGCAATAATTAGCTATGCAAAAAGACACAATTATCCTATTTGGGTCAATACGTTTTGCCCCCTTAAATAATACTACCGTTTCTATTTACCATTCTCTCGTGTCCTTACCAGTTACTAGCTGTTGTCAAGTTTCAAATAATATGTTGCTTTTAGTTGCAATTATATGGTGTGCTTGATTGATTGCTAACTTGTACGTTGTAACAAGAAGAGATGTTTACAATATTCTCTCCAGTTTTTTAGAGGTCACCAATGATTTACTTAAGCTTGCTGTTGGGAAACCAGAAATTGCATCATCTTGTGCATTTAGCTAATCAACCCAACTGCACAGTATAATTTGGAAGTTGGAACTCCACCAGAGCCACAGTATAACTGGCAGTGAATATGAATCGAATTCTTCTAATTGTTTCTTTGCAGGTATCAGGATACTGTGGCCTTCTCCTAGGTAGCCCTATCATTCTCTATGAGATTATAGCCTTTGTTCTTCCGGGCTTAACGAAAGCAGAAAGAAGATTTCTGGGGCCAATTGTTTTAGGTTCTTCGGTACTTTTCTACGCTGGCATTCTCTTCTCCTACTTGGTTCTGGCACCAGCGGCTTTGACTTTCTTCATTACTTATGCGGAAGGGGTTGTGGAATCTTTATGGTCCATTGATCAGTACTTTGAGTTTATCCTTGTCCTCATGTTCAGCACAGGCTTGTCTTTCCAGGTAACTAGTATTCTTTCAAGATCTTGATTTAGTACTCTTTTTTGCATTTTCCTTTTTTCTTGTTCGTTTAAAATAATATAGACCAAAGCTCTTTTTTTTAGGACCAATAAATCCCTCACAAAGCGAAAGTCAAACTGTTAGGGAAAGGTTCTCAACAAATTTAGCCGCTTGTTTTTTCATTGAATTTCTTTTTTTTTTTTTTCTTGTCATGCACAAGTCAGTTGGCTAACTGGAGACTTGCCTTTTTATATATGTTCTTTATGCTTGAATTGTGATCGTGGTTTTGACTACATTGGTGGTTACCAAATATCTGCATGACTAGTGGAAAGATTTTGACGGGAGGGAAAAATGAGAGGGAGAGGGGTGAAGGGATTAGTGGAACGATTCTAGTACGAGAGAAAAGAGAAGGAAATGGATTGGGCGAGTTCAAAGTAGCCAATTTTAATCTCTGTAACTATGGAGAGATCAGAGGAGAAAATTTATACCAAACACAAACTCAAGAAGGGTCTTCTTCTTCCCTCTATTTTCCTCACCTAGGTTACACGTCTTTCCTTCCTATTTTCTTTCCTTCTTAACAAACATAGCCTAAATCTCACAGTTGGATGCCCGGGGAAGTGAAACAAAGTCTTAACAACTGCCCTCTTGACACATGCAGTTATCAGATTTGAAAACCCTATCCAAATTCACACTTTTGGTCTTGTTTTACAGGTTCCAGTTATACAGTTTCTTTTGGGACAAGTGGGTCTTTTCACAGGAGACCAAATGCTGTCAATTTGGAGGTATGTTGTGGTTGGTGCAGTTGTGGTAGCTGCTGTGCTCACACCATCAACTGATCCACTTACTCAGATGCTTTTGGCAACACCCTTACTTGGTCTCTACTTAGGTGGTGCCTGGATGGTTAAGCTTACGGGGAAGTGAGCATTCAAATGCATAATTCCATTCCAAGTAGCCGATAAGTGAAGAGTTTACAAAGGACCCTGTATATTCACAACAGCATGTACCATATATGTATTATTCAGAGGGAGGAAGCAAAATTACCAATGTTGATCATCCGAATGTACCAATCATTGTAGACGTTTTTCCAGTGAAATATACAGTAAATGGTTCTTGTTAAGTACAAAACAGTATTGGTTTTGATTGTTATTCATAAGGCCTTGTGATAACCAAAAAAAAAAAAAAAAAACAAAACACTATGATTTGAACACCTCTTGCAAAACCATCCATACGGCATCTAATTTCACATCACAAAAAGATTACTCTGTGTCCCCTAATTGTTCAAATTCACTTTCTGGATTTCAGCAACTAGATCTGATGCATCCGAGCAATCTAGCTTGGAATTCAACTGTGCCACTGCACTCTTCAGACCACTGCAGGCCTTGAGAAAAGATTCTGTGGTTCCTTTAAGACTTTCTATTTCTTTTTCCATGTAATCAACCATGCTGGAGATTTTTTCCACTGCTGCCTTCATAATATCAACATCTTGTGGAGGATATAGAGAGGCTCCAAGCTCATCAATCTCTGTTCCAATCCCTTGACAATGTTTTAACAGTTTTTCCAGCGAATCCACAAAATCATCTGTGTCGTTTCGGCTTTCAAGCTTGAGCAATCCTGTGATGGAGCGCATAAGTTCCTTTACCAAAACAAGTGCCTCGGAAACTAGAGCAATTGTTGACTGCGCAACTTTTATTTCTTCAGGCGACAGGTCATTTCCAAGATCATCCTCACTGAAGTCATCATCGTCTTGGGCCTCGCTTTCTGCTTCAGCAGAAGTCTGATCAGAATTTTCATCTGTTGTGTGTGTCGAAGCAGGCTTGAGCTCCTTCATTTCACGGAGAACATCCTTCATTGAGACTGCAACCTGTGTCATCACTCGCCCTATTGCTACAATGTTAGTAGTAGGAGTCTTCTCAAGAGCAGAACATGCTTCCCATACCGTACCAACCAGCTGCAGGATTGAGCCTTCATTTTCTTTACATTTTCCTGTTCATTTTTATTCGTGAATAAAAACATAAGGTTGTATTAGTTTCAACAAAATCAAATATTCTGCACAAAACATCACGTTATTGAACATGCAGAATAAACATAAAACACCACCATATTGATAAAAATCCTCAGAGTGAAAACTGGGTATCAACTTAAGTCCACTCTTGAATCCCCATTTACTTGGTTCTAATCAAAAGCAAATCCTAAATCTCAATTCCGCGCAACGAATGAACATCTTTCTTCTCTTTTAATTATTTCATTAGTCCCCTTAAATGTCCATATTTAGCATTAACCTCTAATTTTGCAATTTTCATGTTCCGTAAAGTCTAATCTAGAACCCCAGGCTCCTAATTACCTATAAATTCATCCACTACAGGATTGGATGCATAGATGACAAATGTAACCATCAAGTAAAATGCAATAGTTTTGTGCATACAGAATGCCTTGCAATGTCATGCTCACGAGTCTCACTACGTCTGACAAAAAGAGAGATTACCGAGAGAAAAGATAGCCTCCTCAAATAACTTGTAACTGCGGTCAACAATTTTTTTCACAGCCTCGTGGACAAAACCAGACAAGGTAGGCCCTGCACCTGCTGTACTCCCATGGGAATGTAGGAGAAAACCCACTAGCACGTTGAAGTATGTTTGCATGCTCTCCTCAACTTCAGTAGCCTGTGGTTCTTTTCCAGTCCAAAGCATTCCAACTGCATCATAAACGTAAGTCACAGTTAATTACTTGATCTCACGTACCAACACCATCCTACATGAAATGGATGGTTTTCTTGCAACTGAAATCCAATGTAAAGCTTCCCTTTCCTAGAGAATATGCAAACAAAAAAAAATACTAGATTTTTCCCCTTTTCAGCAACATAGTAAGTTGTCAACACTCAACGAACGACGCTGCTGAACTTTACACTTTTTTGTTTCTATGTTTTATTAAAAAAAAGGGTATGCCCCAACTGAACTAGAAGGCTAGCTCCAGCCGCTGGTTGTCAGCAACTTAGCCCCTCTCCCTCCCCCGTCCAGAAACCATTATGGATGCAAGTAAAGTAAACCAAGATTCCCAGAAACCACCGAATTCTCCAAATAATGAACCCCTTAAACTTATATACCAATGATAAAATCATTCAAGGAGTGCATTTTCGATAAAATTGTCAACGACTGTGCTGTTTTGAGCGAAAATTTGATGCATCAAGTATAACCATGAAGCTCAAAAAGTGGATGTTATGATACCAATAGTTTTTCGCATGTGAAACAACAGAGTGTAATCTATGGCCTAAAATCAACTGACCAACATTTGTAATTAGATCAACCACCCCTGTCTTGTCATTATGTTAACACAACACTATGAAAGAATTATAGCTCATGAACATGATGCCAAGAGAATATTGTTCACAGGTGGATACTCAAAAGAAAAAAAATATTAGAGTTTGGATGCCCAATTTAAATTCTTTAACAAACACCGATATCTGAATCAGTTATGAGTTAAAATTTTACATATTCCCCAACTTCACATGGAAAATATAGAGGGAAAAAATTGGAGAACTCCTAATTATATTGATAGAATTGCTATTCTTAAGCTTAGAAAACGCTAAAATGAATCAAATATACCCATTCTTATTACTTCACTTTCCTTTCAAATCACATTAAATTTTTTTACGGTTTAGTAAACGCACCCAAGATCTTAACCAATAAAAATGAGCAAGAAATTATCAATTATATAAGCAATTAAATTAACCCGAAACCTAAAGGCGAGAAAAAAGAGATTAAAGAATATCTTACCAATGGTGGCTTGTTTAGAGACTTGGTTACCCATCTTCACAACGTCGTCCCAGCTCACCTTCTTCAGCGTAGAAGCTGGAGTTTGATCAAAAATCTACTTCCATTTGCATCACAAATACAAACGAATCACAAAATTAACCACCCAAGCATATACACTAAATATATACACACATATACATACATATATATATATACACACATATACATATAGATTTTCAGGCGCACCTGGAAGGTTTCACGAATGGTGTTATGATGCGATTGAAGAGTCGCAAGAAGTCTGTCTTTCTCGGCGTTTCCCATCTCTCCCTCTGCAAGAACGAATTCGTGTTGCACAGCAATTTTTGGAGCACTATAATTGAAAAGAGACCAAGGGTTTTGTGTTTCTTTTGGGCCGGGGATTCAGATACAACGTGGTGACATGATACGAAAACGATACGATATAAAGAGTACGATGACATAATACAAAAATGACACGAGATAAAAAGCTTTAGACTGCATATTTATTAATTGTGTAATAAATAGGTTGGCACGAATAACACGAAAATAAACAGGCTGGATTCGTGCTAACAGTAGAAACACGCCTTAACACGTTTAATTAAGCGGGCGTAAACATGTTAATACGACACGATACGACACGGCACGACACTCACATTTAAACTTAAAAATAAAAATATTTGAAATATTTATAGTATGTTAGTATTAATTAGATATTGTGTTTTTATTAATTTTCTTTATTAGCTTTTTAAAAAAAATTTAAAATTTAAATTTTTTTTTAATTTTTAGTTAATTGGGTCGAACGTGTCATATGGATGTTGTTATCGTGTCAACCCGTCACGACACATTTAATAATCGTGTTAATCGTGTCGTGTCGTGTTAGACGTGCAATAAGCGTGTCGTATTCGTGTTTGTATTTCTGGCACGTTTATTAATCGTGTCGTATTTGTGTTCAGGCTAAACATACCTATACAAACACGATTATTGCCACCCCTAGTTTCTTTCTTCTTCTTCTTCTCCTTTTTTTTTTAAAGATAAAATGGAGGGTTTTATCTTTTATTCTTTTCTTTTTATTATTAGTACTGGCAAGTGGCAACCATGTGCTTTTGCACATGAAAATTCCACCTTAATGTTTTTTATATATATATATATATTATATTACTATAAAGTATTTAGCTTTAGTTTGTGTTTTTTAAACTTTATTTAAAAGTAATATTTCTATTTTTATTGAAAAAAATTGAAATTTTATAATTTAAATAACACTTGAATATTTTATTCATAAAAGTAAAAAAATGCTATATCATAATCAATAAATGGAGGTTAGATTTCAAGAAAAATAAAGTGAAATAACTTAGAAAGAAGATAACTTTTAGATTTTTAAAATAAAAAGGAGACAACATGAAATATAGAGTATTTTTTTAAGTACAACATAGTTTGGGGAAAAAAAAAGATTTTGGTAGAGGAAAAATAGGACAAAAATCAATTATAGTTACTCATGATAAAATAATATTTGGAACGGTTGCTAACAAAATGTTAAATAGTTATAAGGAAAGATAATACTTTGATATATGTCGTAGTCAAACATATGTTTCAGTTGAATATTATATTATGTATAGATAAATAGAACATACTTATAAGAAAAAGGGATTTTGATTAGTTTAAATCAAGTAGAGAAACTAATTTTGATAGCAAAAAAAATATTTAATTAAAGACATATTTGAGAAAAAAATTGCAATAGTGGATTACAAAAGAATAAAAGTATTTATCAAGATTATAATGGAAGGAATAATATTTTAGAGTGTTTTTAGCTAAAAAAGTACGTATAAAATTAGGTTCATTAAATAACTGTACTTTTTAGTTTCCATTATTTTTCAGTATATCTCTCTACTTTTATTAGAAAAATATAGAAATAAGATAAAAATACCTTTAATTAAACTTAATTTGTTTATAAAATATATCTTTTTTCTTAAAAAAATTTTTTAAAAATATTTTAAAATTTAAAAAGGCATAAAATTTGAAATCTTTTTTTTTTGAAATTTGATGTTTTATTTTAAGATTTTTTTATGTTTTAATGTATAAAATATTTATCATAACTATTTAAGGGTAGTTATATTGTTTTATCTAATTTTTTTTTCTATTCATAAAGATGGAATTGAAATATGTTTTTAAAATTCAAAATATATCTTTGTAATTTCTAAAAACAGAGAAATAAATTGAGAAATAGTTAAAATTAAGAAAGTATAATTATGTAATTAACCCATATAAAATTTTAGGGGTAAGAAAAGAAAAAAAAAGATAAGTAAGAAAAAGAAGAAAAAAAGGACCACAAAAAGACAAAATAACTTGATTATTTTTTGAATAGTGCCACAAGAGAACTTCCACTTATTGTATTGTTATAAAGTTGTAGACTAGAGGTTATAGATATAGATTACATGTTGTAGATAAATTATAGATTTTCACGGGACATGGTTGGTATAATGTTATTTTTTATTGGGACCAAGTTTGAGAAATGTCCTCCAAAGAAGATGTCGATTGGATTTAGGTTTTTTTACACTAGTACCCCTTGAACTTATCACTTTTAGTACTTTAGTTTCTAAACTTCAGATTTTGGCAATATGCCTTCTAAACTTGCAAATTTGTTATGAATCACCCTAATAATAATTGTGTTATTGTTCGACAAAAATTAACATATAAATTTTTGAATGCGTTGTTAGTTAAGGGCATAAAATGTCTTTTTTTATAAATGGTAACCCCAATTCGTATTTAAAACAAAAGTTATTTCCAACCTTCATAGTTTAGTAAAACTTAATTAAAGATCTTAATCACAATAAGTTTTAGCTAAAAGACATAAATAAGATCATTCACATCATTGATTAATGACCTATGTGAAAATCATATGTCAATTTATATGAGGTGATTTATAACTAATTATAAGCTTAGGAGGTAAATCACTAAAATTAATAGTTCAAGGACCAAATTACCAAAAACGATTAGTTTGTTGGGTACTGGGGCAAACAAAGCCCTAAATCTATTGCGTTTGCTAGTGTAAGTTTTGGATTTGTGCCCCTCAACTGCATTATTAAAAATATTTTTACCAGACTTCTCCGTCGATCAGAAAGGTGATTTATAAGACTACCACTTGAAATTTACCAGATGTTCCCCGAGGGTTTTCTCCGGCCACCGGCATCCGAAGGTATTCTAGTACATTATTATTGGCAATCTACCGGATTATTTCAATTTTTTTCAACAAAAATCTCCAAATGACTACTAATCCCCAATTGAAGTCACCCATCATCACCGACTGACTGTCGGAAAGGTTGACATCATGATACAAGTGTTGGCTAACGAAGTAGACGTTAAATTGAAGTATGTGGTGTTTGGATCGCCGATTGGGTCTAAACTCAAATACATTGCAGATCAAGTTTGCAAGAAAAGGTCAAGTGGCCAAGACAAGTCCCACCCTTGAACCAAAAAATAAAGGACATCTCTATTTCATCATTATTAGTCAATTCACTTGATAATAATTCCTCTATGAATAGAAAAGAAAATGTAAAAGCTAACGATTAGACGATTACCATCAAACATTTCTGATAGAATGACAATCTCAACACAAGACTTTGAACAATCTGTACCAACCTACAACCCAAATTGAAGTTATTACAAAATGCTCCCAACAAGAGTGAAAAAAATTTGCTAGTTAGGTGCAATATTATATCAAAATTATAAAATGTTAGAAACTCAACATAGGAGAGCTGTCTCCTCAATTGATCCATTATCTCCAAGAAATCTTCCCTCAAATATCCTTTCCCTTGCCATTCTTGCCTGCAATATTAAGACACCCCATTATTTATTTAGCATGAAAGAGAACAGATTTCATTAGAAAGGCACAAATAGGAAGCAGAGTTGTGCAAATTTTCAAAGTGGTTGAAAAGTGTAGAACGTGATGATTGTAAGTAGAGTAAACTTGGCCAGTTAGATCATAAAGAAGAAGTCTTTGAAAGAATAAAAGTGGAGGGTGGACCTTCTTTTCCCAGTTTGTACAAAATGTTATGACAGAAAGAAGAAATGTTTGCACAATGGAACCGACTAGAATTCCAATCCAAAGCCCCTTTCCTCTCAAGTTTAACCAGAAGCCCAACATGGCAGAAACCGGAATTCCGATGAAATAATAGGCCCCAAGGTTGACAAAAGCCCCCAGGTCCTGCCACCCACATCCTCTAGCAATACCTGATTTTAAGACAGGACACACAAAGATAAAAATAAAATTTTATAAATAAAAAAGGCTACATTAATTAGAGCAGAAATTAACGATATAAAAATTCATCAATAAATATAAAGGAGAAAGAAGAAACCTGCAAGCACTCCCTGTACACTGTCAGATAAAACAGCTAAACAAACTAGAGGAGCCATGTTGGTCACATAGTTCACTACTTCCTTCTCATTGCTGAAGATGTAGCTGAAAGCCCTTCGGCCAACAAATAGAGTTGAGCTTACAATAACCCCCTCCAAAACTGCAAGAAATATGACGGCACCTGCTGCAGTGCGAGCTGCTTGCGGGTTACCAGCGCCTAATTCATTCGAAACTCTTGTGCTATACAAGGGGGAAAAAATAGAAGTCGGTAGTAAATATGTCAAGAGTCATTACTGTGTTGCTAGACAATTGTGATATATGCTTAGAGAAAAAACCTTCCAGCTGCACCAAGTCCATCGGGTATTGTATAGAGTGTTGTGAGGGTTGAGAGGCTGTTCAGAAATGGAAAAACTCAATAATCTTGAGTGATATGAAACTCAAAAGTTTACGTATAAGAAAAAGTAATGACAGAGGAAGTACCATACTGATAAGACTGAAGTCTCAAGCTCTGGATTTGGTAGAAAACCAGATAGCAATGTAAGCAGCTCAAATGACCACCATTCAAGGCTAAGAATTATGGCATTAAAAACACACATAATGAAAAAGGTTATTATTTAGAGATTGAGCTAAAGTGAAGTGTGCATAAAACAAGGAAAAATTTTGTACCAAATCATCACAGTAGATGGTATAGCATATCTAAAGAACTCCCCAAGTCCTTGAAAGATATCTGAAGAAATTGGAATCCGGGTACTTTCACAGGAAGGTGAAAATTTCATGTAAATTACGAGTAAAATCACATTCAACCAGTAAGAAACACCAATGGATAATGCTGCTCCCAGATATTCTAGTCTGGTCTTGAATACTAAAACCCAACAGAGAGGTACATGGCAACAAAGAGAAGCACATGAGCTCACAAGCAAGGGAATGATAAGGCTTTGTGTCTGAAAATACTTAACCAGTGGCTGAAGTGTTCCGTAAGCAAAGAGCGCCGGAATGAGCCACATTGCAAATTTACCGGCTTCTTGTGAGAGTAGAGGGTCTTGTCCCACCATTATAAGGATCTTTCCCATGTAGATCAATATTAGAGACAGAGGGATGCAAACTAAGATTAAGCAGAAGATAGCAGTGCTGGTTTGGATTCCAAGTTTTCGATATTGTTTAGCTCCATAAGCTTGTCCACAGAGAGTTTCCAATGCAGAAGACATTCCAAACTGCTTGGCATGAACAAGTCAAGGAGCTATTATATACTAGTAATCCAGTTTGATTTTCCTTCTCTTTTATTCAACCATAAATTATAGATAAGAATTAGAATATAAAACTAATGTTAGCCAACTTCCTAATATCAAAAGCTTTTGGGATAATTTTTGAACTAACATGGTATCAGAGAAGGAGGTCTAGAATTCAAACAACTTGTAATTGCACTCTCTAAAATTGTCATACGTGTTGGACTTTTAAAGTGTTTCGGACTTATTATTAATAGAATTTTGAGGAATGTCAAACAAAAAAAAATCTCAAATTGGAATTTTTGCTATGAATATTAGAGCTTTAGATTCTGCCATATAAATAGATTATCAAAAGTCAACAAAACTGTCATAAATCCGAACCACAGATCAAAAGACATGGAAAAGTTGTGCCATGCCACCTAAATTTTACTATTATAAAATACTCACATGTTGGCATTCTAATTAATATTTACTCACGATTGTTTATTATCCAACCCACTCTTAAGAAGGAATGTTAGAATATAAAATTAATGGTGGCCCACCACCTTATATTTTAATCTTTATCCAACCCACTCTTAACAAAGAATGTTAGAATATAAAATTAATGGCGGCCCACCTCCTTATATTTTAATCCTTTGGGAGAATTGATATACTATTAATAACACTAACATTAATACACCCTAAACTTTTTATTTTTTTCCTCTTTTAGATTGAATGCTTGAGAAACTCCTTGGTAAAAAAAACTTCAATATTTGCTAGAGATTTGTGAGACAAAAATAGGGAGAAGGGTGTTATGGTAGTTTGTAGCCAGTGAATGACATTCACCTGTATAACTAGTATTCTTATCTACTCCTAATCCGAGTGTGTTGATTGCTCCAATCAATTATCAGTATTTCACAATTATCTGTAGAAAGATTTGTGATCTCAAATCATGAGAAAAATAAGTCTACAAGACAAGAACAATTCATCAAGACAATAAGGAGGTTGAAAGAACAAAACTTTCTAAAGCCTATATATTTAGGTTCAGTTTCTTTTCATCATCAATAGACTAAAAATCAATTAATGTAACAATATTAAAAGAGAACAAGGAGGGACTTACAAGAAGGCTGAAACCAGAGACAGCACAAAAGGAGACGGCAATGGCAGTGCTAGAGAGAGAAAGCTTGTCAAGATGACCAACCATCATAATGGAAATTATTTGCAAGAAGTACTGGGACAAATTCACAGCCACCATTGGTCCTGTTATGTAACCCAATTGCTTCGCCTCTTGAACTAAAATACCAAATCTTGATACACCAAAAAACCCATCTCTTATCTCCTCTCTCTCCTCTTCCAACAAACCCCTTTCCATGTTCTCTTTGTAGTCTCTAATGGTGCTCTCCGTTGTGCTTTCTCATTCATGAGTCATGGTCTCTTTATGACATTGGAATTTGGAGAACCACTGAGACACGCGCAATAATTATACAAGGAAAATGAATGTAACGTTTGTTTGGTTGGTTTGAAGTATGTTAATTTAAATAGAAAACTTAAAATTATGTAATTTAAATAGTAGTTTGAATTAGTGTTAAATGTATACTTAAAGTATAATTTAAATAAAATATCTAATTTAAATTTATGTTTAGATGAGTATTGAAAATTTGAGTTTAAAGCATGAAAAATTATTTAATTAAAGAATAAATATGAAATATATAAAAAGAAGTTATTTAATTAAAAATAATATAAAATGATAGTGTTAAATTATAAATATAAATAGATAGGAGTAAAATGATTGTTTAATATTGGTTTGAAATGTTAAAATGAAAAGGGGTTTAAACTCTAAGTTGAAAGTTCAGCTTAGTTTGAACTGTCAATTTAGTTCGAATTAAATGTTTTATTAAACACCAATTTAAATTGTGATGGTTGTTCAAATTAAGCTGAACTGGGCTGAACTAGTCAAACAAACCGTATGTAAATAAATGTATATATTTTTTAAGAAAGTAAAAAAAAAAGAAAGAAAAAGTCCCATTTGCCTTGCCACCGAAGAAAGAGATTGTTCCTACACATATGATTTTTCTCATCATCCATCTCCATCACGTCTAACTAGTCATGCAAATGAAGCTAAAAATAGGACCAAAAAAAAAAAAGAAAGAAAATAACTGTTTTTTGTTGGTCTATTATAGTTTTAAGGTGGGCATTTTTAATTTTATATGGCGTTTGAAAAAATAAGTTTGAACCAAAATTTTTGATTGCTATATTATAAAGTGCTCATATGTTATAGCATTAGTTCAAACCAAAGCTCCCAAACACTGTATTAGTTTCGCTTTCAGATAATATAGTGTCACGCTACAGAGTAAGGGGGTGACGTAGTAGGTTAATTAAGTAAAAATTTAATTAAAGCATAAGTTAAAGAATTTAATTATTTATGAAAAATGTGATAATTTAAAACCCTTTTTAAGCAAACGTTTATAATAATTAGACAAGCAAGATAAAACAAAATGAAATAAAATAATAGAGAAAGAGAAAACACGCGCTAGGTCCCACCGCTCACAACTTGTACACACATATAGCATTGACAATATTTGAATTCTAACCACAGTCCCAGATAGAGAGAAAGGTTAAAATATTACATGCCTTGATTAATTTATACAACAACCTACCTAGGTCTTCTACTGGTCGCAAGTTTGATCTGCGGACCCTTCATCAATCCTAAGCTGAATTCCACCTAGGGGAGATTTAAAAAAAAATAAATAAAATGTAAGTAAAAGGCTCAGTAGGATTATACTTTTAAAACAGATAAATAATTTAAATTTAAAATTAAAATTTCAAAGAAATAAATGGAAAACAGGGTCAAATAAATAAATTCATTTAAATAAGTCTTATCAAAGATAGTTCGTCTAGAAAATACATTTTTATCTTTCTTGGGTCAACTACAGTTATCACCACCGAAGTGGCCTAGATGGGTTTTGGGACCTGTCCCTAAGGTCGCACGCTGTACGACCCGATCTCTGATATGGCATCATGCCTGTCTATATATTTCTATTATTATTTAAACCTATTTACCGAGTATATTCATTTACGTTCATTATGTGGTTCATTATGAAATTCACCTCAATCCACTGTTTATTAACATAACCAATAAAATCCTTTTTCGATTAATCATTGAAAACATTTTGATAAAAATTCTTTTGAGGCCAAAATCATTTAGAAACTTGGCTACAAAGGAAAGGGGTAGAAGTCTTACCTCAATATCCGGTGTCACGACTCAGCACCGTAGTCTCGCTCCGCTATACGTTAGCTCTACGGAATCACGAACAACCTTAAATATACAAACTAAGTCTGTTAGTACCTAGCTTAAGATATCCCATGTTATTAAACTATCTCATGGTATCCTAATGCGACATCTGGGTTTATAAAATCATATTGTAAGATTAAATCTCAATCGAGATTT
Source organism: Artocarpus heterophyllus (assembly GCA_025403435.1). Classification (NCBI taxonomy): domain Eukaryota; kingdom Viridiplantae; phylum Streptophyta; class Magnoliopsida; order Rosales; family Moraceae; genus Artocarpus; species Artocarpus heterophyllus. Next base: position 11,679,146 of record CM046340.1, on the reverse strand, counting down.
AAAACAGTGAAAACGGGTAAAAAATGACAAGTTTCCACAATGCCCGGTCGGCCTACCGGTCTCCCTGGTCTGGCCTGTTGAACTGTGTAGTTTGGCCTACCGACCATCTGGGTCCGGTAGGCCCAACTTTTTCAAGTTTGGCCTGCCAAAGGTATGAGTCTGGCCTACCGGATTCATGAATCAGGCCTCTCGAACTGGGAAAATTTTGAAATTTTTCATACATGGGTCTCGCCCTCCTCGAGCCCAAATTCCCATTTTCAACCTGTTTTCTCAAATCTTAAGCATGAAAAATACTCATAGATGATAGAAAACATAATAGAACACTTCTACACTAGTTTAAACAAGATTTACATAGAAAATCCAAGAAAATCCAAAAATAGGAAAAATGGAGGAAAACAAAAAATCTTGATTTAAATCCATTTTTAATCAAACCAAGCTTAGATTCTAAATGTTTTAATTTTTTTCTAACTTACATTAAAGGTTTTCTAAGCCTAAGGAAGTTTAGATTTCAAAATGCAAAGAAAATTGAAAAATTTAGAAAAAGTTTAGAACTTTGAAAACTAACATGGATTTAAGCTTTAAATCGAGTTTGTGATCGTCCAATCGTGTTCTTGAACTTCCAATCCACTAAAAACTGAAGCTTCAGCTTGATTTTGTGATCAAAGTTATTTGAGAGAAAGAGGGAGAAAGAGAGAGACACAAAGAGAGAGACGAGAGAAAGAGAGTGAAAGAGTGAGAGAGTAAGAGAACGAGAGTGAGGGAGAATGGAAGAGAGAGAGGAAATAAATAGAAAGAAAAGTTGGTGGTTTCACTATATGAAAACCATGTGCCAACCACATTTTCGCAAAACGGAACGTATTTGGTATTTGGCAAATTGTTTTGTTTCAAAATTTAAAATAACAAATATAAATAATTATAAGTAATTAAAAATCATTAAAATAATAAAAAATAACATCAATTTAGAAATTCACAAAATAATTAAATTAAGTTTAAAACATTCATCATGGCATACTAATCTACCATTTTACATACGAATGACACTTAATTAAAGTCGGGCCACCCCTAAAAGAAATTTCGTCCTCGAAATTACAAATCAATTTAAAAAACAAAACAAATACGGATACAATTCCCGCATAGTCGATTCTAACTCCCAGATGGCTTCATCAACCACTTGATGTTACCACACAATTTTCACTAACGGTATATCGTGACGTCGTAAGTTGATCACCTTTCGATCGATAATCTGATGTCGTAAGTGCGCGCTTCCACGTATGTCGTGTCTTCTTGGATCTATACATCATGGAATAAGACTATTTTGTTCTGCTCAGGTGGACACTTCTAAAGCATCGACATGTGAAACACATCATGAACATGAGAAAGTTCAGGAGGAAGATCAAGACGATAGGCAACCACACCCACGCGCTAAGTAATCTCGAACGGTCCAACATATCTTGGTGCAAGCTTACTACTTCATCGAATCATGTGATACCTTTACGAGGTGATAACTTCAGGAGAACAAAATCTCCAACCTCAAATTCTAAGGGTTGATGTCTTCTATCTGCATAACTCTTCTGCTGACTCTGAGCTGCCTTTAATTGGTCTCGTATCACGGTGACCTTCTCATTGTTGTCGCGAATCTCATCTGGCCCGAGAATGATCTTGTCTTCCAGTTTTGCCTAACATACCGGTGACCGATACGGTCATCCATACAACGCTTCAAACGATGCCATGCTAATGCTCGCTTGGTAGCTGTTGTTGTACACAAACTCTTCCAGATGCAAGTACTTCTTCCAATTTCCACTGAAGTCTAACACACATGCACGTAACATATCTTCGAGGATCTAAATGACCCGCTCAAATTGCCCATCTGGCTAAGGATGAAATGTCGTGCTGAAGTTCAAATCCATACCTAAGGCCTCCTGAAAGCTCATTTAGTACTTGGCGTTGAATTTGGTTTCTCTATCGGATGTGATGGATAAAGGAACTCCATGCAACCGCACTATGTTTTGTAGGTACAATTCTCTAAGAACTTTTCTTGAGCATGTTGACCTGAAGGGAATGAAATGCGTCGATTTCGTTAACCTGAAGACAAGTTGCACACTTGGCCATGTATTCTTGGACATCCTTTTTCATACATCTCCACCAATATTGCCTCTTTAGATCACTGTACATCTTCGTGCTTCCAGGATGAATGGCAAACTGAGACTTGTGGGCTTCATCCATCACGGCTTCGTTACTTCTGCGATTGCTGGAACTGCTAGGTGCTCCCTGAAGCACAGTGATCCATCGACATATGTCCTCCATTCTTCAAATTGCTCTTTGTTCTGAATTCGCGTCCAAATCCCTTGAAGGTACTAGTCTCGCCACTAATTCTGCTTCACCATCTGAACAAGAGCTTCTCCATATAGTACACCGAAATTCAATTGTAATCTTTGTAGTACTACAGCCTATACTCACTCACTATTGCATCCCTTTTCCAATCCTCAAGAGCCAAACAAACAAGAATCCCTAAAAACTTCCTACTAAGCACATCAGCGACCACATTAGCTTTCCCAAGGTGGTACTGCAGTGTGAAATCGTAGTCTTCCATGTATTCCATCCACCTTTGCTACCTCAAGTTCAAGTCCCTCTGAGCGAATAGGTACTTCAAACTCTTGTGGTCGGAGAAAACCTAAAATGTCACCCCATACAAATAACATCTCCAGATCTTCAGTGCATGAATCACTGTTGCCAGCTCCAACTCATGAGTAGGGTAGTTTCGCTCGTGAGGTCGTAGCTGTCTCGACCCATACGTCACCACACGTCCATGTTGCATTAACACGTATCTAAGTCCGCATCCTGAAGCATCTGTGTAAATTTCATATGGCTCTTTACTATTCAGAATGACCAACACCGAAGCTGTAGTCAACCGATTTTTCAACTCCTATAAGGCAAATTCATATTCTTCATCCCACTTGAACCTGCATTCTTCTTGATCAGTCTTGTCAGTGGTGCTGCTATCTTCGAGAAATCCTTTACACATTTCCTATAATATCCTACGAGTCCCAAGAAACTATAGATTTCTGCCACATTCTTTGGTTGTTCCTACTCCACTATAGCTTCTACCTTAGACGGATCCATGGAGATACCTTGCTCGGAGATGACGTGTCCCAGAAATTTAACTTTTGTCAACCAAAACTTGCACTTTTCTTTCTTGGCATACAACTAGTACTCCCGTAGAGTCTGAAGCACGATTCTAAGATGCTGCTCATGCTCCTCCCAAGTCGTAGAATAGACCAAAATATCGTCGATGAACACGATCACGAAATGATCCAGATAAGGCTTGAAAATCCTGTTCATTTGGTCCATGCAAGTTGCCGAAGCATTTGTCAATCCAAACGGCATCACCAGAAACTCAAAGTGTCCATACCGGGTCCTAAAAGCTGTTTTGGGGATGACTTCTTCTTTAATCCTGAGTTGATAGTTTCCCGATCGCAAATCTATCTTTGAGAAATACCGCGAACCTCCCAACTGATCAAACAATTCATCGATCCTGGGCAGTGGATACTTGTTCTTCATGGTGACTTGATTCAACTACCGATCATTTATGCACAACCTAAGGAAAAACCGGTACTCCTTATGGTGACATGCTATTCTGGATATATCCCTTATTAGTAAGATCCTGAAGTTGCTTCCTCAATTCCTTCATCTCTGCCGGTGCCATCCGATAAGGTGCTACAGAGATCGGTGTTGTTCTCGGAAGTAGCTCGATGCCAAACTCAATCTCTCGATGTGGTGGTAATCTTGGCAACTCGTCGGAAAAAAACATCTTCAAACTCATCAACCACTGGAATTGTTGCATTTCTTCTCCAGGCACTAGGTGCTCCTTCTAGGTTTATGAGGAAGCCATAGCAAGCTAGGTTCTTCCGTCCTTTGAGACATGTCTTCATAAGATGCTCACTTATTACCTAATCATTACCACCCTGGTATGATCGTCGTTCCCCTATCATACACTAAAGTCACTCTCCTAAGTTAACAGTCTACAACTGCATTATATCTGGACAATCAGTCCATCCCTAGGGTTACATCATATGAACTCATGGGATTACAATCAAATCACTCTTCAAAATCTCATCCCCAATCTTTACTTTACAAGATTTACATATACAGTTCACACACACCCGCCCCAAAGGTGATGCTATAACAAATGGTTCATCAAACTCTTCTATCTCTAATCCAAGGCATGTACAAAAGAGCTTGAAATGAGAGAATGAGTGGCACCAGTATTGAAGAAAATATGGGCTAAAGACTGAGAAACTATAATGGTACCATCGAAACTGTGTTACTGGTTTGGGCATCCGAACTTCCTAATGTCACAGTGTGAACCTGCACTGGAGTTTTCCCTTTTCCTCTTCCAACATTGCTAGGTCCTAAATTAGCCGGCCGATATTGCTACGGTGAAGGTGACTGCACGCTAGCGGTACTCGGTGCTCAATACTAAGAGGCATTGTGCTGAAAGTTTTGCGGCTGTTGTCCTTGTGTTGGGTATGGTAGTTGTTGAGGAGAAAACTGATGGAACTGGAGCTGAGGGAATTGTTGAGGCAAACGTAGGGTCTGAGGTTGAAGTTGACGACTAGCTCATTCTCTGGCCTAAAGTCCTAGACGAGCACTCTTGATCGGACAGTTCCTCTTGATATGTCCCGGTTGCTGGCAATAATGGCAGTGGAAATTGTAGGGATTGCTACGCCCGCTGTTGGATGAACTGCTGCTCTTACTGTTCATGTTACCCTGTTGACTCTTCCTTTGAGTTGGACGGCTGTTGGTACTCCTCTTGCTGCTCCTTTGTGGTCCTTCGGAAGTCCTTGCTTGATCCTCACTATATTGCGTATAATCACTTTCCACTGATATAGTTGACGATACAAGCTCACCAAAATTCCTTAGTCGCAAAGCAACCACTTGTTGTCGAATAGAAGCCTTAAATCCTTTTTGAAATTTGATACACTTCTCACGCTCCGATGCCATAGCTAATGGAGCAAACCTAGCCAGCTCATTAAACTTTTCTTCGTACTCCCAAACCAACATATCACCCTGCTGCAATCTATAAAACTCAACCGCCTTTTGGTCTCGATATCCTTGCGGGAAGTAGTGATCCTAGAACAGCTCCTCAAACTTGTCCCAGCTAATGTTTCTATTGTTCTCTAAATGCTTAGCTTGCTTCCACCAAGTATTAGCACCACCTTCGAATTTATAGGATGCAAACTCCACACGATACTCTACTGGCACGCCAAGGGTATCCAAGTGTTTTATGATTGAATCTAACCAATATTTGGCCATTTACAAGTCCCCGTTTTTGTCGAAGGTTGGAATAGATACACGTCAAAATTTCTTAAAGTACACATACCGATGACTAGCCTCAAAATCCTTCGGTCTTACCCTTGCTGCCATCTACCGGAATGCAACAAACATGGCCCTTATTATGCTCTCATCATTTCCAGAGTCAGCATTAGCTATCAAACGACGTCTAGGTGCCATTCTCTCACTTCTAAAAACAAAATTTGGACTGTCAGTGGTATTTCATTGTCGTACCTATGTGTGCATAATTCTCAAGGTTCATAACCTTGAGCTTTGATACCATTTGGTCACGCCCAGGAGTACAGAGGGTGACGAGACAAGTTAATTAAGTAAAAATTTAATTAAAACATAAGTTAAAGAATTTAATTATTTATGAAAAATGTGATAATTTAAAACCCTTTTTAAGCAAACATTTATAATAATTAGACAAGTAAGATAAAACAAAATGAAATAAAATAATAGAGAAAGGGGAAACACGCGCTAGGTCCCAGCGACCCACAACTTGTGCGCACACATACTATCGATAATATTTGAATTACAACCACAGTCCAAGATAAAGAAAGGTTAAAATATTACATGCCTTGATTAATTTGTACAATAACCTACCCAGGTCTTCTAGTGGTCGCAAGTCCGATTTGCGGGCCCTTCGTCAATCCTAAGCTGAATTCCACCGAGAGGGAGATTTAAAAAAAACAAATAAAGTGTGAGCAAAATGCTCAATAGGATTATACTTTTAAAACAGATAAATAATTTAAATTCAAAATTAAAATTTCAAAGAAATAAATGGAAAACAGGGTCAAATAAATAAATTCATTTAAATAAGTCTTATCAAAGACAGTTCGTCTAGAAAATACATTTTTATCTTTCTTGGGCAAACCATAGTTATCACCACCAAAGTGGCCCAGCTAGGTTTTGGGACCTGCCCCCAAGGTCACACGTTGTACGACCCGATCTTTGATATGGCATCATGCCCGTCTATATATTTTTATTATTATTTAAACCCATTTACCGAGTATATTCATTTACGTTCATTATGTGGTTCATTATGAAATTCACCTCAATCCGCTGTTTATGAAAATAACCAATAAAATCCTTTTTCGATTAATCATTGAAAACAATTTGTTAAAAATTCTTTTGAGGCCAAAATCATTAAAAACTTGGCTACCAAGGAAAGAGTTAGAGTCCTACCTTAATATCCGGTGTTACGACTCAGCACCGTAGTCCTACTCTACTATACGTTAGCTCTACGGAACCACGAACAACCTTAAATATACAAACTAAGTCTATCAGTACCTAGCTTAAGATATCCCATGTTACGAAACTATCTTATGGTATCCTAGTGTGACATCTGGGTTTATAAAATCATACTGTAAGATTAAAATCTCAATCGAGATTTAAAACAATGAAAACGGGTGAAAAATGACAAGTTTCCACAATGCCTGGTCGGTCTCCTTGGTCTGGCCTGTCGAACTATGCAGTTCAGCCTACCCACCATCTGGGTCTGGTAGGCCTAACTTTTCCAGGTTCGGTCTGTTGAAGGTGTGAGTCCGGCCTGCTAGATTCATGAATCCGGCCTGTCGAACTGAAAAAATTTTGAAATTTTTCAGACACGGGTCTCGGCCTCCCCGAGCCCAAATTCCCATTTTCAACCTGTTTTCTTAAATCTCAGGCATGAAAAATACTCATAGATGATAGAAAACATAATAGAACACTTCTAAACTAGTTTAAACAAGATTTGCACAGAAAATCCAAAAATAGGAAAAATAGAGGAAAAATAAAAAATCTTGATTTAAATATGTTTTTAATCAAACCAAGCTTAGATTCTAAATGTTTTATGTTTTTCTAACTTAGATTAAAGGTTTTCTAAGCCTAAGGAAGCTTAGATTTCAAAATGCAAAGAAAATTGAAAAATTTTAAAAAAGTTTAGAACTTTGAAAACCAACATAGATTTAAGCTTTAAATCGAGTTTGTGATCATCCAATCGTGTTCCCGAGCTTCCAATCCACTAAAAACTGAAGCTTCGGGTTGATTTTGTGATCAAAGTTTGAGAGAAAGAGGGAGAAAGAGAGAGACACAAAGAGAGAGACGAGAGAAAGAGTGAGAGAGTGAGAGAACGAGAGTGAGGGAGAGTGGAAGAGAGAGAGGGAATAAATAGAAAGAAAAATGGGTGGTTTCACTGTATGAAAACCGTGTGCCACCTATAGTTTCGCAAAACGAGACTTATTTGGCATTTGATAAATTGTTTTGTTTCAAAATTTAAAATAAAAAATAAAAATAATTATAAGTAATTAAAAATCATTAAAATAATAAAAAATAACATTAATTTAAAATTTTCACAAAATAATTAAATTAAGTTTAAAACATCCATCATGGCACACTAATCCACATTTTGTATACTAATGACACTTAATTAAACTTGGGGTGTTACATATAGTATGGAATTGGCACGTCTCATTTGGTGTGATCAATTGGGTTGTATCTTTTCCACCCTCATGGATAGTCCACTATTATTATTATTATTATTATTAAATTTATAAATACTACTTCAATCTACAACATTCATTTTTTTTTTATTTTTCTACAATCAAATATAACAAAAAATAAATGGAAACCTTTCTATTTTATTTAAAATGTAAAATTAAATAATTAAAAACAAAGATTATAGTCCCTAAAAATACTCTCTAACGTGTGAGCACAAATATTTAATTCAAACACATTAACTACAAACTATAAAGAAGTAGCAAAAAGAACATCTCAAATCAAGCAACCTAGAATTTCGTAACAACTTAAAGAATTTTCAACTACAAAGATAAGAATGGTATAATAAATCAAATCTCACATGTATGGCCACGTGAAAGTTATTATTTTCCGCATGGAATGCAGAGCTAATTATTTTAGTGAAGAACAGGAGCAAGCCTGGACTCTCTTGAAGTTTACCGGTCAAATGAAGAGCGAGAGAGAATACTGTTTCTCCGATTATGGAGCCATGTATATGTTTAAATTTTTACCACCGTTGCCTTCTAAAATTATCTTATATTAACAGTTTGTCTTTTAAACTTTTAATTTTAATAAGTTGTATCTTAAACTTACAAACTTATAACAAATCATTCTTATGTTTTAATTTTTATGTATCAGTATCAATAGAAAGTAACAGTTACAAATTCAAAAATTTAAAGTATAACTTGTCAAAACAAAAAATTTAAGAGACAAATTGTTAATGAGTTGTATGTTTAGAGAACAACAGCAAAAAAAACCCTAGGTTTTTTTTTATCGTATAATGTAGAACAAAGAGTTGAAATTTGACAGTGTGTAAAGAAGTTAATTAAAACAACAGGAAACAACTAGAACAAGCAAGTCAAAAAAAAAAAAAAATATTGTTGACATTCAAATCTCATCTGTCCGACAAAAATAATAATAATAATAACAAAGGATTTTCACACTTTGGAAGTTGATACAACTTTACGTGGGTTAATGATATATACTGATACACATAAGGATCTATTCTTTATGGCCTCCATATTGAAAAGGGATTATATACTTGGCATCAGGCTGGCTAACTATGGAAAAAATATATTGTTGGACGTGGCCTATTTTCAAGGGCGCCCATAGTGGAATTGTTTATTTAATTCAAAATCAAATATATAGTTTGTATTTTGTGAATTATGAGCTATTATATTCATACTTGTTATTAGATATTCATAGTATACTCATAACTTCTAGTAAAAGATGAGGTAAGAAATCCACTTTAAAGTTTAAAAGGTAAAAACTTTTCCTGCTATCTCTCTCCTCCTCTCTTTCCTATTTATCTTTATGGGGTTTTGCGTTTATGAAAATTTTCAGGTATTCTCGTAATTCTAAAACCGTGAGCAAGTAATTTCCACAAAACAAGAGCGCCATAAGGTTTCCCTTGACGGTTTCTCTTGGCGCACTCGTAGGCGCTTTCTGACATATACATTAACATTTATAGCTAACTAATTGTATATGGAAAATCAAAGGAATTAGAACATGCAAAACCGTTGGAGGAAGGGAAAGAAAAAAAAAAAAGAAAGGGTTTTTGCACATGAGATCTCCAAATATTTTGACCTCTGACTTTTGTTAATTTTTTTGACCAATTTAATTAAAGTTCAATTGATTAAATTACCCAAAGCATAGATTAAAAATGAAAACATAGACAATTTTGACCTGGTTCAGATAACTCCTACATCCAACTTTAAACGACCAGCTATTAAGATAAACAAATAAAAGACTCCTTTGATTTTGTTGTTGTTGTGCAGAATCAACTTTGGAACACTAGTTGTTGTTGAACTGCCCTCAAAGTTGTGAATTGTCTTCCTCCCCAATAATTCTGTTTCCTCTCCCAAAGAACACAATGAAGGTCTGACACACTCAAAAGATATTTTTCTAAGTTAAAAAAAAAAAAAACAAAAAAACAAAAGAAGTTCCTTTTCTCTCTTAAGGCACCACTCAGTCAGGAATATGCATTTGGTATTTATAAAATTGCCCCATCCATAAAGAAAAGTAAGGTTATAATAGCTCTTAAATTTTAGGGTCTTTTTTACTTTGTTATTAAATTTTAAAAATAATCATTTTACCTTTTGAATTTTTAAAATAGCTCATTTTACCCCCCTAAATATTAAAAATCACCATTTTTCTTTTGTTTCAAAGCTCTTCATTTTGTTTTATATTTTCGATTTTCCATTCAAATAGACAGATTTAAACTTAAAAGTAAAAATGAGATTTTATTACTTTCAGGTTTTGTTTCACGCTTATACTCTCATTTAACTTTTTTTTCTTGCTCTCATTAAAGAAGGTCTTATGTGTACGTGTTTTCTCGATATCGTTCATTGATATCTCCTCATATTTAATAAGTAACTCATAATTTTTAGCATTTGAATTTAGGTATCGATGAACAATATCAACTTATTAATGAGTTACATGTTAAAAATGAGAAAAATGTGCAGGTAGACCTTTTTAAATGAGAGTCTAGATAAAAAAACAAAAGCGATAAATGAGAATGTAAACGTAAAACAAAACTTAGGAGTAATAAAATCTCATTTTTTCCCTTACAAATTACCTATGTGCTAATTATGTGGGTTTGATTCCGTTTGTTTAAATAGAAAATCGAAAACTTAGGAGACAAAATGAGGAGCATTGAAAGTTCAGGGGCAAAATGGTGATTTTAAAAATTCACAAGATAAAGTGAGAAGTTTTAAAAACTGAAGGTGTTAAATGGTGATTTTTAAAGTTTAAAGGCAAAGTGAGAGAGACCCTGAAGTTTAGAGACTATTAGTGTTAATACCCAAAAAGTAATGTATAAAATTATCATTGATAATCTATTAGATACTACAAGAGGCCGTTCTCTGATCACCACCGTCAAAAGGTAATCTATTAGATTATTTTTAATAATCAACTAGATTATTTTATCTTTTTTTTAAAGAACACTTTTCATAAATGTTATTTTTTGAAATTTACTTTTTATAAATGTTACATATGTTTAAGTGTGATACAACTTAAATATATAAATATAAATAGTATAATACAACATAACTTTTAAAAATGTAGTATGAATAAATACAGTTTTTGAAGTGTCATCGCAAAAGATGATGATTAATCACTAACTGAAGTCACCATTATCATTGAGGCGACCTTTAGGAAGGCCGACAACGTCACTAAGGTCACCAATGTTGAATGGTAATCTGTTAGATTATTTTTAACAATCTATCATATTATCTGATATTTTTCGAACAAAAATCACAAAAATGACCACTAATTACCGACAGAAGTTATCCATCATTACTAGGGTGACCGTCAAGAAAACTGACATCAGAATGCAAGTGTTACCATATGTTAGAAAGCATCGTTCAATCTAAGAGTTTGAACAAAAATTGATTTGAAATTCAAATTTTATAAGAACAAACAATTTGAGGTTTGAACTACATTTTTAAATGGCCAATTAGCTTATGAAGGAGATGTTGAATTGAAGTGAATTAAAAGTTGATAATTACAAATTTGAAAAAAAAAGGTCCAATGGCCAAGACAAGCCTCCCTTGCATCTCTATTTTGACATTATTAGTCAATTCACTTGATAATTTAAATAGCAAATCAATCGTGAACCTGACAATCTGGCGATTAATCATCAAACACTTCTGACAGAATGACCATAAACAAAACCATTTCATCTCATTATAAGACTCTGAACAATTTGCGCAAACCTACAACCCAAACTGAAGTTATTACAAAATGCTCCCAAAAAGAATGGAGAAACCTGCTAATTTGTTTTGTTAGATGCGATATCATGTCCTCCAAATTATGAAATGTTAGAAACTCAGCATAGCAGAGCTGATCCATTATCACCAAGAAAGCTTCCCTCAAATATCCTTTCCCTTGCTTTTCTTGCCTGCAATAATAAGACACCCCGTTATTTTCGTTGACGGAGATTTTAGTTTAACAATTGTCTCACAAATCACTTAGGCTGAATAATGCAAATAACAGAAATAAAAGCGAGCAGAAAATAAAAAACACAGGAAATTATATTGGTTCACTTAATATGAGCTATGTGCATTTTAGGATTTTTCTTTTATTTTTTCTAAATACACAACTGTGAAAAGGCCAATAAAGGGTCCCTTCTTCGGGTTTCCTACCCCTATTTATAGCTATATCTACAAAATGATTAAATTATAATAATTTAAATGTAAAATCAGGAAAATCCTTTCCCTGATTTTATTACCACTTTCTTCATATTTGACTTTCTATATTTGTTGCGTAGATCATATTAATCCTTAATTTAATAGGGATTTGATTTCATATATTTGTTATTCAAATATGTGCCTCTAGTTCAGTGAACTTAAACACTTCCTCAACTCGTTCGCCTGCCTTTCCCGAGATATCTCAGCACTTGAGAGGACCCTATCAGCTCGTCTTCCTATTGAGATCCCTTTTGAGATTTGGACCTCTATTGGGCTTTTTCAATCTCAACACTGGGCTTTAGGACGTCGAGATTGCCCACAACAATTGCCCCTCACATGGAGTGACTCTTTGAGTAGCTTCATGCCTTTTGAGATTGAGGATTTAATAAGTCTCCCGTTGCTTAATTGTCGAGCTTGCTTCAATTTGAGGGTTATTTTCTGGTGAAGTCTTTGACCGTTGCCATGATATTGCCTACCACTTTGACTCCTCGAACAGCCAAACAGATGGGTCGACTATTATGACCATCACTTCATTGTGTCAGACATCGTTTCAAATTCAAGGGTTTTCAATTTGGGCCTTTCTAAATATGTAGATCAACGATGACTGTAATGTAACATTTGTGTTTGAAACTAGTATCTACAGTCTATTGCATAGCATGAAGAAGTAAAAGGGTTAAATGAAATTCAAGCTAAAGGAAAATAGCCTGTTGAGCATCCTAGTATTCATTTTAGTATACGCCTCATGAGTGTGGACTCTTTCGGTGTAAAATTATTCTTATCAGAATCATGGGTTGCAACAAACTGGTTAAAGGAATCTATAAAAGCACATAGTACTACTCATCATTTGTTGTGATGGTTCTAAAGATCTAAGAAATAGATGAGGAAGTAACAATGTTCTTGTAACTCAATATTTGTCTTGCCAGTGTAATATAAGCACCGGTAGCCAATTAAAAAATAGGAGTGTGTGTGAACTCACTGATGGGTCATAATATACGGGTCTAAGCAATCTTAATGGTAAAAAGATAGTTGTATTAGGGAGATAAACACACTTTCCCCCTCAAATGTAAACCCTAAAGCCTAACTTCTATTGGAATAGCATATAAGAGCGGTTTATTATTGCCTATTTAAGAATTAAATTGATCAAGAAGTGATGGTTTTGTAAAAACATCAAGCCTCACTTTCTAGCAGTCTGGGGTTATTTCTTTTTTGTTGTACAAAATTGTCGTTAAATATACTTGGCAACAAGATAAGGTCAATAACATATGTTTGTTTCTCGAAGGCAGGAGAAACATAAAATATAGGTAAGTAAATTGGTGACATCCCATATCATACGATAACGAAAGCACATTTAAATATTATATTTTTAAAGTAAAACTACATAGTTGAGGGATGAAAACACAATGAGAAAGCAGCCCGCATGTTTCTTCAAGCTGGCACAATCATCGTCCAAACTACAAGCAGTGAGAAAAATGGTTAGTAAATTATGAAGTATTGAATGAGCTACATTGTACAAAGAAAAGACAGATATGCAATCAAATTTGATGGTCGGTTTTATGTAAGTAAAAGATGGAGTATGTTCCAGCGTACCAATACTTCATTACCAGTGGTTTACTGGTAAGGGAAAAGGTTGCTTGACGACTAAACCTGAATGCACTTTGCATGTAGTTATAAGAACTCCTACTGATAAGTTTGCGTTTTTTTAGCGTTCCAATGCAAGTACACTATATGGTTCTGAAGACCATCAAAGACTCTATTTCTCATCACATTCATGGACCACTGATTATGCAAGATTGAAACATATACGTGATCCATTGTTTTCGCCCCTTAGACCATACATAGTAAGCCCTTCAACATTTGCCTTCAGGTTCTACTTTCTGGATTCTCATGTTTCTCGGCAACAAGGCAAAGAAACAAACAAGTACTACAAACTAGTGAAATATCCTCAAGACCCAGTATAACGTATTTCATATGTTCTCAACTCAACCACTCCTCAATTCAATTAAGTTGCCTCACATATAAAAGAGTACTATTTTTCTTGATATATTGTGCAGCTTCCTACTGTCTATCATGTTTTATTGTCGATATGTTTTTGAGACTTGAGAATTTTACCAACAAAACCAAGGGAATATATTAATTAAATATGACAAACAAAGATTCCCCCTATTGATTAGCATTTATTTAATAACTTCTCTTTTAAGTAATCCTACTCTTATGTGTATGAATTAACTAAGTATCGGTAGGCTTACTTAGAATATGCTCTTTTGAAGTGATAGGCTCTCTGTGTTTTAGGCTTGGAATTCTGTATTGTCTTTCCATACCCTAATATGTACTTGTTCCCCTTTTCCCTGCTTATTATTCTAATAGATTGTTTAAAATAGAAAACTCCGAAGTTGAAAAAAAGTTGAAAATTATTCACAATCCATTTCAACGTTTCCCTTATTCTCTACCCAGCAACAGTATTACTTACTCCAACATTGCACTTATCACGTGTCAAAATGCATTCCGAGTCTTGCATGTATTTGTTACGATTGTAAAAAAAAAAAAAAAGTAACAATAAATAAATAAACAGCATCATTGATATTCGTGGGACTAATCACCAATTATCTCAATCTTTCAACAGGAATTTTCTAGAACTCAATGCACCTTTCTTTACTTGAATCCTGCTACATTAAAATGCCAAAAGCAACAAGAGAAAGGGTCAGACATAAATGACTTGCCACACATTCAAGGAAAAGACCCAAAAGATTTTCATCAAAGAATTGCAATTATTCCTAACTTAGTCTTAGGCAGGGGGCTCTACTTCTTGTCAAATTCATAAACGCAGCATATTGTGCTTCACAGGAGAGATAATTTGTTAGTGTCTAAAAAAGTTTTCCTATGTATGACACTACATTTCTCCCTTACAGAGGCTCGAAACTCTGATTTTAAAAAAATAAACACATCAAAAATTTTTATAAAGGAAAGGTTCTATTCATTATGCAGGCGACTAAGACACAAATAGGATCAAACAAGTGACCAGCAAAACAAGACGACTGATGCACAAATAGGATCAAACAAGTGACCAACAAAACAAGATACTATAGATTTATTTCAAGATGATGGAGAGTCATAAAATTGTAAATATCTCAATTCAATACAATAACATGGTTTAAACACCAATACTTTCCCTTAAGAGCAAATTTTATGGATAAAAAAACCATTAAATTTTTCATCAACAATCACAAAAATGAAACACGGCAGGTAGCCATCAAAAAAATCTAAACAAAATAGCTATCATTCCAATGTATCATATAGAGAATCACAAGAAATAGATCAGTCCTAGAAATAGATTTAACATTTATCCGCTTTTCATAGTTCGATCAAAGCTCCCAAACAAGCACAACAGTTTATCAAAAAAAGGATGAAACCCAAAAAACCAAAGTTACCAGACATAGGAATTATTATCCTTCTAAGCACAGCCTACAAATTATGGCGGACCTTTCCTTACCCGTCAGACGGCTCCAATCTTTCACTCACACCCTCAGTGTTCTTCGAATTCCCGATCTCGCGAGAGACTCTTCCCCACGTCAATACTGTCACACATTCATTCACGTTGGCTGGAAGGATTGGAATATAGGTTCGACATTCAAATGAACAAAAACATAAAACCCCAATAGGTTCTTAGGCTTTTCCAGAAATTCACTCCTCTTTTTGGATTGAGAATTGTGACTTGCAGTTTCAGAAAGCATGATAACTTTTTGCAGAGATTCTCCTGCCTTTTACAGAGCATAAAGGAATAAACATATTAAAGCCAAATTGCACTGCATACGACGGTTTTATTTTTTAATGTAAATAAATAACATATTTTTAAAAAAATTTAAGTATATAATATTTTTAAAATTATATTTTTTAAAAATATTTAAAATTTTAATTTTATCGTCTTTTTTTTTCTTCATTTTGTTCTTTTATTTTGGTTTTTTATTATTTTAATATTATTTCATGCTTTTTTTTACATCATCTTTTATCAAAATAAATTTCATTTTACTTTAAATAGACTATGTATTTAATACGGTTATATTTTAGCTTATTTATTTTTAATCTTAATAAATAGCAATCTAATTCTCTCGTTATCTCAAAATTAAATTTCTACATTAACAAACCCAATAGTTCTCATTTAATCCCCAATACAAAATGTCATTTTGTTACCCTGGTTTCAATTTTTTTAATGATCTCTCTTAGGCGAGGTTAGTATTGATGACAGATAAATATGAAAATCTACCCATGTAGCTAACATAACAAAAATAGATTACCCTCCAATCAATTCCTTATATTCAATCATTGATCTAACGATTATGGATGAGTTGCCGTTTCATATTAGTCAAAACCCTAGGTAGTACATGAGATATTTCCTATATATATATATATATATATAAATCGTTGAGATACCTACTCATGTAAAATAGTGTACAAAATATTTCCTATATTATGGATGAGTTGCCGTTTCATATTAGTCAAAACCCTAGGTAGTACATGAGATATTTCCTATATATATATATATATATATATATATATATATATATATATATATATATAAATCGTTGAGATACCTACTCATGTAAAATAGTGTACAAAATATTAGGAAGAAAAAGCAAAATACCATATTTTGGTTAAAAATTAGTAAATAACGTCATATGTTTTCAAAATATATAATAAATAACATATCATAAAAAATTTAGAACAAAAAATAGAAAATACCCTTACCTCTTTTTTTTCTCTCTATCTCCCATCCTCCTTCATTGCCAGCACTGACGATAGTCAGGAAATATTATATTTACATAGTAATACTATATTGCTAAATAATGAAAAAATTTAAAGAGGATGTTGCTGACGGCTGATAAATATTATATTAACATGTAAATACTACATTTATATATAAATACAAAAATTTACGAAAATCTCATCGGACGTGAAAAATACTATATAAACATGTAAATACTATATATACATGTAAAACAAAAATTTAACGACGACTTCGCCGGACCGTTGATGGCCGAAAAATATAATATTTATATGTAAACCTGTGTTTATATATAAATATAAAAATTTACCAACGACTTCGTTAGATCATCAATGGTCGGAAAATAAATATTATATTTACGTTTAAATACAAAGTCTTCGCTAGGACTATCAGAAGCCAAAAAATAAATACTGTATTTATATATAAATACAAAAATTTGCTAGCAAATTTATTGGTGATTTCACTTGACCATCGGTGGTCAGAAAATATAGTATTCACCTATAAATATTGTATGTAATGTAAATACACAAATTTATTGGACACTTCGTTGGACATAACCCATAGCGACGATGACAACATCGGCCGCAAAATGTAGTATTTACTTGTAAATAGTATACTTACGTTAAATACAAAAAATTAACAATGATGTCGAGGGACACCACTAGCACCAGCAACGTTGCTGCCAGTCAGTAAATACACAAATTTCATAACATTAAAAAGAAATAGATTTCACAACACTGAAAAGACTCCACACAAAAAAGCTAAATAAACTTCATACAAAAAACTCCTAAGATTTCACCTATAATCATCTACCGTCACGTTCTAGCGATGCTTCGGGGTGGTTGTCTACATTTTGTTGAGGCAAAGGTCCTTCGATGACACCGTCTGCCTCATTGCAACCAGACCAGGCCAATTTTGCAACGCCGGTAGCCACGCACTCGTCTGTCATTCCTCGCCGTCAGACCTGGAAAATAGAGCTGTGTGTCGTCATCATCTCTTTTCCTCGCCTATCACACCTCGCTGCTCACATCTGTCTTCAACCGACTTAGAAGTAGGTGACAAGCAAAAGCTTGATGATGCACACCTAACTTTGCCGCCGTTGATGAGTAAAATGTCGCAACTCTTTTTGGTAGCGATCGCAATCTATGTCAGAAGCTTCTGCGATCTCCGTTAGAAGCTCGCCCTCTATTCACCGAAGATACTCCTTCAGTGCTTGGAGCTCCTTCTGTAAGTGGTGGCATCGGAGCTCAGCCATGAGCAATGAATTCCTCACTAGAGATCTAACGAGAAAGAAGGTTGGGGAGAGAGAAAGAGAGAGGTAGAGAGCAGACTTTTTTCACCAAAAATGAGAAGTGTTGTATTTAATAATGGCATTTTACCTTTTTATATTTATAAATATTAAAGATGCTATTTTTTTTTACATATTTTTAAACGACTATATTATTTATCAATTGAATAGCAAAATCTACTATTTTGTACAATTTCTCAAAATATGGTACGGTTTATTACTATGAATGTGCAATAAATTTTATTTCAAAACATGTGTAAAGTTAAAGGCTGTGTTTGGGAAATCAATTAGAACTTGAAGTTGAAACTTGAACATTGTAGCATGTGAGAGCTTTACACTATAGCAAACTACTATAACATATAAAAGCTTACACCGTTGCAAGTTGGAACTTTAAGTTCTAACATGCTTCTCAAACAAAGCAAAAGAGCATAAATTCTTTCAAGGCATACTCTAACAAGATTAACTTTTGTTCTAAAGCGCAAGATTAATTTGTCTCTATTATGTGAAGACATCTCTCTATCTCACTTAGGACTTGAAATTGTGTGATATTGTGAAACTTCGTTCAGAAGTGACTAAATCAACTGTTACTGACACATCTTTTTCTTGTAATGCTCGTAGTCCTTAGTTAATGAATTACCACACTACCACAAATGACTCTTATAGCGATGACATTTTTTGCGACGACAAATATTCCATTTTTTTCCACAACAAAACGTTGCAATTGAGGAACATTTTTGTAATGACATGTCGTGGTATATAAAACTTATTTGCGTTGACATGTCATCGCAAAAAAGAAAGCTCATAACTATTCATATTTGCGATGATATGTCATCGCAACTACTGGTTTGGCGCTAAGAATTTTTGGCACCAAAGGGCTTGCTCAAAATAGGCTAGGTATTTGTGACGACAAAAGGTGTTGCAAATACAATTGTGTATAGGTGGCGATAACACTTTGTACATGTGGCAAGAATTGCAAAGTTTTTTATGACGACAATGTTGTCACAAATACTAATGGTTTACAGCTGTCTTACACTCTCAGTCACGATTCCAGAGGTCTTTTTTGCAATGACAATTTGCTTTTGTTTTTCAACCACATGTCATTGTAAAAGGTGAAAATTTAATTTCTCATGAAAATTTTGACGTTTTTAACTATCATTGCAAAAAATTACTTCATCAATATTTTTTCCTAGATTAAATGGGACGATGTCATTTTGATGACCTTTTGCGATGTTTTTTTTAATTATTTGCGACTACAAAATGTCGTCACAAAAAACTGTACGTATAAATGAACCCCAAGAGTTCCCTTTCTCCCATTTTTTCTAGTAGTTTCTCCCTTCAATCTCTTTTTTCTCTCTATTTTCTCCGCCCTATTCTACTCAAATCTCTCCCAAACTTCTAGAAATTCACAGATTTATGAGTTTTGTATTGTAAAAACTCATATTATTAAACAATAACCATAGAAATCTCTCTAAATTAGGAAATCCCTAAACTTTTTCCCAGTTGAGTTGTTCGAGCTTTTGGTTGTTTTCCAGCCATCCACCGTTGAATTTTTCACTGTCATCCTCGTTTTCTAACCCTCGTTCTTAGTGGGTTTTAGATTATGTAAGTTTTTAAATTTTTGGTATTTGGAATATTTTTGGAATTATGTTGTGAATTGAATTTTTGGAGTTATATATGAATATGTTATTTAGATCGTGATTTGTTGTTGAATTATGAATTGTGATTGTGATTTTGTAGGAATTATGGATTGTTTTAATGTGGATTGTTGTAGAATTGAATTTTTGGGATTTTGTAGAAATAGAATTTTAGGATTGTAAAATTATTGTTAATTATAGTAATTAAAAAATTGATAGAATAAATGTCAAAGTTAATAATAATAATAAATTATAAAAATTAAAAATTGTAATGTCAAAGTTAATAATAATAATGAATTATAAAAATTAAAAATTGTAATTTTTAATTAGAAATTAAAAAATAAAAATAAGAAAATAATAATTCTTAATTAACAATTAATGAACTAATTAATTAATTGTAGCTACAATAATGTTTATCAAAATTATAATTTTATTTTAAAAATAATAAGAACAATAAAATTATCATAAAATTTGATAAAAATTGCATAAAATTATCATAAAATTTATAAAATTGCATAAAATTATCATAAAATTTAATAAAATTGTATCTTTTTTTAGAGGTGGTAAGTTTTGATGTGTGATTTTATAGTCACAAGAAACAACGTACAGGAGTACAAATCTATGTTTTTATTTTGCACATGCTTGCATGAGTTTACTTTAGACCTGTTCGAGGATCGGTTTATCGTAACACCGATGCTTGAATTGTCCTGTTTGGTATTTAATTTACATGTTTGTTATTTATTTTCACTCATGCCTTTGGTAGAGGTTTCAATAAATCTTCTTTTGTTCTTGGGTGTGCGCCTAATAGCATACTTAGGAGAACCAAAAGAAGATGTTGTTGAAATTTCTACAAAAAAAGGGCGTTGTGAAATGAATGACGCAATACGTAAATTATAATATTAACTAGGCTAGGGCCTTACCCTGTAGGTTTGGAGTGAAAGAGGTGTGTAGAATTGCATGTATACATACATACATACATTTACCAGTTCATATTACTCAATGTGTCTGTTCTGTATGGTTGAAATGTCGATTAATAAGAGTTGGATATATCTGAGGAACCAGTTGCTAGATGAGTATTGGGATGGGTTGTCTGCTTTTATTGAATTCAGAAAGAATTATGCAAATTCGTTTAGAAATATCAGCTATCCTTGTGTGAAGTGTAAAAATCATGACATGCAGCCAATTGAAACAGTGCAAGCGCACATACATCGGTTTGGTTTTGATACGTCACACACAAAATGGATTTACCATGGTGAATAAAGGAGGTGGAAACAGTGCAATCCAGTTGAAACAATGCAAGCGCACATACATCGGTTTGGTTTTGATACGTCACACACAAAATGGATTTACCATGGTGAATAAAGGAGGTGGAAGAGGTTTCAAGTACTGGCCTAGTTGTAAGTGAATCGGTAGACAAGTGCTTGCATTCATTGAAGATGTTGCTGGCATTAATGATGATCATGATATGTTGGGTGAGACAAAAGATGTTAATGTGAGCCATACCACAATGCTTGGAAAGATTTTAATGCCCAACATAAGAGACAGATTCAGCAGTGCACGCTGGTATGTATTCAACTTTATCCTTATAGAACATAATTTGTATAGTACATAATTTGAATAGAACATAATAAAAGTAATTATCATGATCTTGAATGTGTTACAGGATTGGTTTACATTGGATTACGAAAGGCTGGACAACATCCTCCGTGGGGTGGTTGATAGGGAGGTAGCCAAGTGGTATAAGGATTAGAAGAGCGACCTCCATGGACACTTTAAACCACTTGGAGGACCAGTAAATGAAACACATGTTAGAACCAACACCACACCCCCACCCCCCACCCCCCCCCCCCCTCGAACCTCAGGAATCAAGAACATTAGTGTCGTTGCTGCAATAAGTTCATGTCTGAGAAATTTCTGGTAATTGTATATCTGCTAAGTTAGTTATTTATTATATATATTAATTTCAATATTGCTAATGCTAAAAACCATAATAAACAGAAAAAAGTCGGCGACAAATAAAGACAATCGTGGCAACCAAAAGTGGTCATGTTTGTATGGATGGATATCCATTTCCTAGCATCGCGACAAGAAGGTTAGTAAGTTTATTTAATTACAAGCAATCTTAAAACATATTAAAGAATACATTATTCTAACATATTCAAATTGTTGGATAGGCCAATATAGTGACCCTGCAGCCGATGTCTGCCATAGACAACTGGGCAAATATGCATCGTCATGGAGAGACTTGGGTCAACCCCCAAGCACAACAAAATTTTGTAAGTACTTTAAATTTTCAATACTATCTTTTCTTATTCAGATTACTCTGTATATTTCTAACATTGTAAAATGTTATTTGTATAAAATACAATGGAGTAGGAAAGACAAACCCAGATGACACAGTTTGCTTCCTCTTTAGTGGCACCTATGCTGAATGAGGAAAGAATATTGGAGCATGTCCTAGGTAGATATAGAGGACATAAGAGTGGACTAGACCCTACAGTGTTGCATAGGATTTACTCTAGTGCAGGCGATCATTCATCCTCTAGCTCTCGGTTGGACAGAACATCTTTGATGCCTGTTGACCCACATTCGAAAGATTTTCTACGGAGATTGACTGAGTACAACCTGACTTTGTACCAAAGCTACACTTCATTGGTGGAGTTGGTAGGCTAGTTGGTACCTAGAGCCCAACTCCTGCTATTGATGACTCTACCAATTTTTATTCGACCAAGTTCTCCACCTCCTCCAAACGTGGCTGACAACAATAATGATTGCACTGACGATGTTGCAAACTTAGGAGATTTGATTGTATTTTTTTCTTTGTTTAAAATTTTGACACATTATGTTTGGTTTGATTTTTATTACTAGAACAATGTATTTTCAACTGTCTTTTTAATATTAAATTTTTATTTTTATTATCTTAAGTCAATTATTCTTATTTAAAAATATTAAAAATTTAATAAATAGTATTAAAAAATATGTTAAATATTAAAAATAAAATATTTTAATAAAATAAATTGCGACGATATTGTCGTCGTAAAACATTAAGATATTTTCAACAACTTTTTTTAAAATTATCGTCGCTAAAAACTAAAGCCATGTCATATTTAACGACAACCGTGACGACATAATTGCGATGACTTTTTTTGCTACTATTTATCATTGCAAATAGTATTGCGATGACATCGTCGCAACAAAAATATTATTTGTGACTAATTGTTAACGATGACAAATTGACAACAATATGTCATTGTAAAAAATATATTTGCAACAACTCTGAGTTTTTTGCGACGACTTTTTGTCATTGTGTAGTGCAAATTGCTTCGTACATTTATATTTAAGACAAGAATCAAATGGGATCGATCAAGCCATCAAGGCATGGAAAAAAAAAAACAAAAAAACAAAAAAGGCAGACTGGTTATTTATTTACTTTGTACGTAGAAGAAACTAGCTAGTAGACAAAAAAAAGGGCAACGAGTGAGTGCAGATAACAGTACATATATGCATGAGCAGTACTATATGGCCCAAGCAGCTACAGTCCGAGCTTGTGACAGGCCCAGGCCCATCATGTGGGTCTCATAGTGGTGGGCCTGAGTCTGTGAGAGACTGGGCTGTGGCGGGCCGAAAAGAGTTTTTCTATATGCATATGTCACTTTAGAGACAGATAGACAGAGGGATTCAAACGAGGTTTTGCATGGGCAAATAAAGGAGTGGCCTTAAAGAGTGAAACAGCCTCAGTCAGATCAATCTTCTCTAAACCTTGCGGAATATTCCATGTGAAACCTTGCAAAAGCCGTCCCAAAAGCATCACAGTTATGTTGGTTCCAAGCCCTACTCCTATACAACCCCTCCGTCCTGTAGTGAAGCTAATGAACCTTAGCTCGTCCTCTGCCAGATCAGCATGGTGGTTAGCGGTGGCTACCAGGTGGCGTTCTGGATGGAACCGTAGCGGGTCCTTCCAGACAGCAGGGTTACGCCCAAGCCCTAAGCGGCTAAGCAAGACGCTACTGCCCTTGGGAATGAAGTAGCGGCCTCCGGCAACAATGCAGTCGGCAGTGGACATGTGAGGGAGGTTGAAGGGTGCCACCGGATGGAGCCGAAGAGCTTCTCTGGCGCAGGCAACGACGTATGGGAGGCGAGGGATGTGGGACTCTTGAAGGAGTGTTTGTTTGCCTACTATCTTGTCAAGCTCGTCCACTGCCTTTTGGAGCATGTCCGGTTGGTTAAGCATTTCTGACAGTGCCCACTCTGCTGCGCTGTACGGATTGTCCACCACTGCCAGAAATAATTCCTGTCATTTTAAGTAGATATATGTGGTGTTAAAGTAGTCAAATCATTTCTACGATCGACAGAACCAATTTTAGCAATTGATTGTTCCTGCTTTCAAGGTAAAAAATAAGTAGGCAAATTCATAATATCTTGATTGCTGGAATTATTTCAGTTTTCTGGATTCTTTGCAAGCTGCAAAAAAAAAAAAAAAAAAAAAAAAAAAATTATTTGATGACGTTACAGCTACTAGTCAGCAAGCTCTCTTTCTCTTGTGGCATCGTATCCCATGAGGTTGACAGTATGGACGATGGAACGATGAATAATACAGTTACAAACCTTGCAATCTTGAAAATCTTTAATTTGCAAAATAAAGCTAAAAAAGAAAACCCTCCTCCCCCGGCGCGGATAATTGAGGTTCATTAGTTTACTGCTCTTCCATGAGGGATTAAGATTAACACTGATGGCGCAACAAATGGATCTCCAGGTATGGCTGGATGTGGTGGTATTTTCAGAAGATATAGAGGTTTTTGCAAAGGTTACTTTGCCAAACTTTGGGTATTTTATATGCCTACGAAGCTGAATTAACTAGGGTGATTTCTGCTATAGGATAAGGAAAAATATAATTGGGGCAGTCTGTGGTTTGAAAGAGACTCTACTTATGTGGTTGCTTTGATCTCATCTTTCAGTACAAATGTTGCTTGGAAGTTTTTGGCTGGATAGAATCGAGCCATTAACTTTCAGAAAATCACTTTTTGGCCTCCAAAGTTGTTCACATGGATAATGATGAATGGTGGTTTAATGTTCTAGGTTATTGCATTGAAGGATTGGCAGAAGATTTGGCAGCGTTTCCTAGATACAGATTTTGTAATTAACCGACCTTATAGTAAATATGTACTCTTCCCCTTTTAGCTTTTCCGAATGGGTTTTTGCTAAAAAGTTTTTAACAGGCATATTTGAAAATTTAATGTCAGTATAAGAGTTACAGCTTGACTTTATGTCTGGTTTTATTTTCCTTTTCATGTTTTATTAAGTCTTTCTATTTTTCTTTTCTTGATGCTAGTTATCAATTCTCTTATGTTCATTCAACAAAAAAGTAGTCAAATTATTCTTTAGTTCGTTTAAGAGGTGTCGGATTAATAAGTCATGAATTTGTTTAAATATATGAAGACTCCTAGCACTAAAAAAATAATAATAAACTTGTAGCAGCAACCTAGCTGAAACATTTTGTTGTAACATTTCTAGTCCTCACAACATTTGTTTGTGACTAGAATGTAGTTTAAGTCACAATGTTTTGTTTAATATATTCTAAAACAAATTTGTAACGTGACTAAAACTTTTAGTCATAAAGAATTAGTCACTCGAAATTTTTCAATGTGACTAATTGTTTGATATGATTATAATCTCTTGCTAAATATAATAAATATCAATATTGATATTGCTTGACAAATAAAAGTGTTATAGCTCGAATAGAATGGAAACACGTATAGCCTGTTTGATTCGTAATTTGACGAAAATTTGAACATAAATTCAAATATTATGAGAGAAAAAACTACAGCAAACTATTTTGAAACATAGTTCAAACATATGAACCAAACTCCAAAGCAATTATTTGAATTCGTTAATATTAACGCCTTACCGTGACTTGTGCTCGAACCTCCTCATCTGACAAGAGAGGGTTCCCATTGGAGTCTTTGAGAGAAATGAAAACATCGAGAAGATCCTCAGGCTCCGTCTTCTTCCCTTCTCTCCACTCTCGAATTCTATCATTGACAATTGGATCTTGATATTTGTTGATGACTTTCATCGCGTTGCATACTGTTTTTTGATGTCCATCTAAATCCAAATTTGTTAACCACGGAAGATAGTCAGATATGCAGAAGGAATAGACATGTAAAAGCATAGTAAAAAGAGCTGAAACATGCTCTTCTTCCTCAAAGCTAGGGCCTCCATCTTGTCTTCCTTTACCAAAGTATCTTTTGTTGAACATCATTCTTCTCATCACGCTGGCTGAGTAATGTTGGGCTGCCGTTCTAACATTAACTACTTCTCCTGTATATAAAGACATATATTATATATATATTCAGAAATTTTATTTTGGTGATTAAAACATGACAAAAATTTCTATGAAAATTATCTGATAGGGAATTAATCATGTACTTTTATTCGGTTTTGTTAAGATTTACTTATTCTCTCTTCTTGTTTTCTTCATGTTTGTATTATATACTTTGTATATATTTATAAGGAGACGATCTATTGCAGATATTAGTAGTAGGACGAAGCTAGAAAAGTTATATAGTGGGCTTGAGTTTAATTAAATTTAAAACTAAATCGATATGATTATAAATTCTGAAAGCACCATAATTTTTTTCTTTTTCAAAATTCAATACTGTTCTATGAATTTGTCTTTATATTTTTTTGCTTCTTCCTCCTACATAAAATTAAGCAATATTCTATCTCATTTTTTATTTGGATTATTAAACTTGAAACATAGATACAAGTATAAATGAAATAATAAAACATAATAAAGAGTAAAAAACTAAGGATCCAAACGAAAATTTCAACAAAAATGCATGGAATTAATTTACAACTTAAAAATTTTAGTTGGCAAAATAAAATAATTTTTTATTTAAGGAAACAAAGTAATAAATTTTAGATCAAGATTTAAGGTGCAAATGGATTTTTTTTTTTCAAACATTTGTAACAAATCTGAAATTAAAAGTTAATTTGAGTGGCAAAACAAGAAAAAAAGAAGGAAAAGGATAAAATTTTAAAGACACTTAAAAAATGAGAAAAGGAGAAAATTAGGGGATCATTAATTAGGAACAAAAATAAAATGCAAAATAAAACAATGTTTAGTAAATAGCTGACTTATATTAAAACAAAGCTTATTTTTATATAAAATGATGTAGAGAAAAATATGAAGCAATAATGAGATAACAAATGAAGAAGAAAAATATAGTAAAATTAAAAATTTAAGTGTCTAAAAAGAGTACGTTATTTAAAAATATTATGTACTTAAATATTCTTAAAAGTGTATTATTTTTTATATTAAAAATTACAACTGTATTATTTGATGTAAATTTTTTTTTGGGAAAAAGTGACTTGGAGGGAGAGACAGGCTAAGTTTGCTCTGTCCTCGTTACTTGTACAACAGATTTTTGAAAAAGATGTTTGTGCTTGATAAAGAAAAGGAGTTAATATGCGGCAAAACAGATTATCAGGGTTTGTTTTTAACCAATTATATATTCATGTGTCAGACTTGGAGCTTATAAATAATAAAATAATCAAATTCTCACTCAGTTTTTCAACTCAGTCTCTAATAATTAGTTGAAAAATCAATAATCATCGTCAGCACGACGATAGCGAATATTGTTTTATATAAAAATTTAAAATATTAGTTTCTAATTGCAACTATATATCACTCAAATATCATAAACGTAATATTATCTTTTCTTTGCCATTTATACGTGCTGACCACTTTTTTTACTCGTCCTCCCAGTCAGAAGTTAAAACCGAAACCACAGACAAAATTACCGTCAGGACAATTTTTTCTTTTTTACTTTTGTTAGATCTACTAAGATATATATACAGTGTTAGGCAGGTGCTCAGCATGTGTATTTTTTAAAATTTTTTTGATACAAAGATTTAAAATTTCTTCAAAATTTAGTTTTACTCATTTTTTATTATTTTAATAGTTTAGTTTAATTAAAAAATTTGAATTACATAGCAATTTATTAATTATGGAATATATACTAAACAAAAGTACTTGTGGAGATTGTATGATAAAAATATCTAGATAGGAACATATTTGAAAAGAAATTATTTAACGGGAACATTTAGGTAAAAATATTTATGAGGGCCATGGTTATGAAAAATAAACTACAAAAAAATAATAAACCGGGTAATCCTATATTCGAAAAAATTATCTCGATTAGAATAGATTAGGGAGAAATAAGTTTCTTAAATAGAAAAAAAAATAACAAAACTTGATAGTTATATTTGATAAAATAACATCTTAAATGATCTAAAAGAATATACAAATTTAATGAAGTGAATCTAAAAAGATAAAAGATATTAAAAGCAAAAAAAATTAAAAAAGTAAAAAAAGGGGAAGGGAAAAGATGAAGCACTAAAACTCTAAATGAAAAAGGAGAGAGAGAGGAAAAACCAAAGGGAACAAAAGCACAAAAAAAGATGCAAACAAAAAGGGGAAAAAAGAGGAAGAGAGAAGCCAAAAAAGAAGACGACGAAGAACATAGATAAATAAAAAAACCAAAAAAAGAAGAAGAAAATGGAAAAGAATTCAAAAAAGTTAAAAAGTGAAAAAAAAAAGAAAAAGAAAACCCAAAAAGTAAAAAATAAAATAAAATAAAACAAAATTACGAGGGAAGCCACGTATTAACGAATAGGCGATTTGTCCATTCGCCGTTTATAAAAAGTATAGATGCAGACACACTAAGGCACGTTTTGTTAAATATGACATGTATGTTTTAGGATTATGTATAACGTGTACAATGTGTACTTTTAACGTTATGTAATTATAACATTATAAATATGTATATACGCACAAACGTTATATTTTTAATCTTTATAACATATTTTCCTTCTAAAAAAAGGAGTTAGAACGATATTTAAAGAGGAAAAAAAGAACAAAAGAAAAAATAAGAAAATAACAATATACATATAGAAATAATAAAGAAAAGGTGAGGAATATGATACGATGGTTTTACAACATAAAAGAGTGGCATGCTTGCAATTAAGAGGTGAAACAATGGCTTATGACCGTTTTATAGAAACAATTGCGTTGAAATTACTTTATATCTAATTGACAAGTCCGTCTTAGAATTATGCATTATTGACTAATTAGGTCTTCTGAATCACCAAAACCCTAAAATATAAAACGTTATATTAAAAAACTTCATATTATGATAAGAACTATAAAACAAAGGGTAAATAGATCCACCTTCAGAACTCTTGGAACATTGAATGTAAAGGAAACGAACGAGATTATTAGCCTCCTCGTTCCTCTTGTCAAGCAGCCAACGAACTCTGGACTGGTTAAAAACCTCAGTGACCAAAAGCCTTCTCATTTTCCTCCACTGCTCGCCCCAAGGAACAACACCAGTTGTGAGGAATCCGTGACTGAGAATTCGGGTCGCCATTGTCACTGGTCTCGAAGCGAACACCGCGTCGTGTTTCTTCAAGAACTCCTTTGCGATCTCCGGTGAACTCACCGCGATAACGTGACAGCTTCCGAGGCGGATGCAAGCAATGTCGGTGTTGAGCTCTCTCATGAGGCGGTGAATCCAACGGTAAGCCGGTCGGTTCCTCCACATTTCCGGGACACATCCAACGACAGGCCATGGAGATGGGCCCGGGGGTAGAGCAGGGAAATTACGCTTGTTTTTTAAGTTGTTCTTGATCAACTTGAGGTGGGCAATATAGACAAACATTATGGAAAGGGAGAATAATAAAATTGCTAGGAAAATGACTGAATATAATGAGAAGAAGGAGAGAACATGAGAGTAAATTTGGTAGACGTGATTCGTACTTGTAGCTAGTAACCCTTCCATTGTTGATCACAATCTGAGGTATATTGCAATTGCTTATATGTCGGTGTACTTCTTCATATATATATATATATATATGTGTGTGTGTGTGTGTGTGTATGCTATATTCTAGAGATATTCAAGGAAGAAAGTTTAACTAGGACCACCCTATTGTATTATTAATATCGGCCAAATATGGTGCAGCTGATGATAACAACAATAGAAGGGCTGAATAGACAAGTCCCTATCAAGCTGCAAATCCTGGACGTTGCCGGCCCCCTTTGGGGTCCTATTTGCATTAAGCGACAAGTGTTAGTTAATCAAGACTTAATAGCGTTCGCTTAAAAGCGCTGGAAGAAAAATTGATAGGAATTTTTTTTTGTTTATATGAAAAAGAGCTTTTAAATTTGTCTGATTAATTAACACATTAAAAGTTCTTATTGTTAAAAAAAAGTGTAGTACAAAAAGATTAAGATGTATTTTTTTTTATAAAAAATGGATAAAAGTTTGAACTTGTTATTTACAAGTAAAAGGTAAAAAATGTAAGTGAAAACCTTTCCATCAGCACCAAGAGTTGATTTGTTTTAAAAGAGCTTGTAAAAGCCAAAAATACATTGCATGGACCCATTCAAACAAGCTCAAGCATTATTGTGAATTTTCTATAAGAATTTATTGATAGGGTTTAAAAAGAATTCTATGAGTATTATATTATTTTAAATTTTTTCATCATGTTCTATAAAGTTTGTTTACTTTTATTTTCATATGTAACAAGACTGCTGGAAATGCACTATTATAGAACGTTTCCTTTTCTTTAATTAGTTAGAAAATATAAATTTTTGTAAGATACTGTGCTATAATTATGACTAGATTGAGTTACTGTGCTCTAATATATATATATATATATATATATATATATATATATATAATTTATAGAATTCGCTAAAAATGCGTAGGGACTATAAGGACATTGCCAGCGCTGGTGCAGATGGTAATCTCTCTTTGAATTACAACTTTATACACGTGATGATATTTTTTCAGAGCTTCAACATTGAATTGCATTGATTGTTATCTTAATTTGTTCTTTTTTCTATAAGGACATTGCACACATTCTTATGTCTAGTTGTTCTCCCCTCAAGCTGTCATAGATACCACTACTTAAATGATTGTCCTCAATGCCGTTGCATAGATATAGGCCTATACTTTCATTTGATGATTGTATCTGACATCATGCATAACTAGGGTAACTTTCTAATTACTCTTGTGTAAGAGCTAGTCTAGATAATGGGCTAGTTTTGTTATACTATGCTGTGCTGATAAATTTTTTTTAAAGCTATTGTGAGAACCAGAGGCAAAATTATACGTGTTTGGTAAACTATGTATAAAATTACTATAAAGATATAAAATGACAAAAATAGACATATTTTATTAAACATATTTATAGCTTTAGTTTTTAATTAATTTTGATTTTAAAGTTAAAAATACGTAATTTTTTTCCATAATACGTTTGTTTTTATTAAATTCAATTAAAAAATAACTCTAATTCATAACATGTTATTTGAACTAGTTGTTTTGATTTATTCAAATTTTTATTTGATTTATTTCTAATATGTTTTGTTTTGTTTTGTTTTTTAAACAGTATTACGATTTACTTTCAGGAAAACATGTTATTTCATTTTTTTTAATTTGTATAAGAAAAATGAGTACATTTGAAATCATGTATTATTATTAAGATTAATCTAGTAATTTTCAAATTAAAAATGCAGAAGCTGCTATAAAAAAAAAAAAAAAAAAAAAAAAAAAAAAAAAAAAAACCCTGGCTTGCTTCTCAACTTTCCGTATTGGACAGTAGTTTTTAGAAGCAATGCTTTAAAAACAGGGCTTACCAAACGCCCTAAACTGCTATAGATGATTACAGAATCTAAAAGCATCCTTCAAAAACAATGCCAAACAGGCCCAATATCAACCCCAGATCTTCAAAACCTCAATTGGTACTTAATAGGTATGTATTATAAGAATGATTCTTTCCATTAATGGTTGATTGATTTTAACCGTCATTAGAGGTGAACGCATACTTGACTACAAGAGATCTTTCAATAAATTAGGAAACTACTTATAGGCAACAACCTATAACATTAGGAGTTTATATTGATATAGAGGGAAGATTAGACGACGGTTAGCCAAATCATCGTCTAATACGCTATCGTAGTATGTGGGGTACTTTAAATGATGGTTTTAAAGCATCGTCTAATGTCCACTCACACAAGATTGTTGACTTTAGGTGATCGTTTTTGAGAAAAATCATCTTCTAATATACAGTTTAGACGATTGTTTTCTAGGACCTACAACCGCAAAAAATAAATATTGTTTTGGTCATATTTTCTACAGATGGCCTTTACTATCCCATGATTTATCCATTCTTTGGTCTCACAATTCATAATTTTGATTACTTTATTACACACTTGCAAAAACAAATATTTGTAATGAGTAAAATATTTAAAACAAATGTAAATTAAACTAAAAATTAATAAATATACACAATTATAAGTGTAATTCCATAAACTTTCACACTAATTATAATTCCTGCAATGAAATGGTTCAAATAAAAATACAACAAAATAAAATGCAATACAACAATGAGGAAATGAAATAGAACATCACTTTTTCCTCTTACCTCTATTAGTGTTATCAGCACATGTCTATTCAACATTTAAAAGGACTAATTGTGAATCGTCATTATCAAAAAATAAAAATCCTCCACCAATATCAATCTTTTGGTAAAAGATGGAATATCGTTGCATTTGTCATCATCCTCATCACCATCACGAATTGCTCTTGGCTTCTTCGGTACGACTAATGACAACTCCAAATGCTTTGGATCAATTGTATAGAACACTTGTTTTGCTTGCAATGCTATGATGAACAGATTATTCTTGTAACTAAATATTCTAAAATCTAGCAATGTAATGTCATCATTATCAACTTTCACGTAGTTATTGTCGGTCTACCTACATTTAAAATGAGTCATTTAGAGTTTGCAGTAGTCAAGTTCTCATTGTTGTCAACGTAACTATAGTAAGATATTGTCCTATACACATGCTTTTTGTCTTTTGCAAAGGAAACATGCATGGAGTTGGTATGAAGACACACACCATAATTTTAGACCGGGTGCTTCTTATCTATTTCATGAGTATAGAAGGTATAACCATTAATTGAGTACAAAGTATATCTCATGACCGTGATGGAGGACTCTCTGGCCAACTTAAACAAGTCTTCGAAGACACATTCACTTTGAGACTCACAAGCCTTGGTATACATATGTGCTCGAATCCACTCTCTAAAAGTACAGTTGTATTCATCTTGCAACCATTTCTCATTTCTTCCTCTTTTGAGATTTTTATCTTTTTTTTTTCTTCATGTGGACCTCTATGAAGTACACCTCAACCACACGAGCACTCTGGAAATAACGTAAAGACATGTATGCTCCCATTCCTCGAGAGAAACCGATGATGGAATATCAGAAGACATTGCTTTATGCTCAATTTAACCTTCCTTAGAAAACTAATTGCTTTAACATTAGACAAATACTCCAAGCAAAATTCCGCATCTTCTTTAGCTATGTAATTTTCTATTATACAACCCTCCAGCCTATTTCAATTCTTAACATAACCCTTCAAAATCTTCATGTATCTTTCAAAAGAGTACATCCACCTCAAATATACCGACTCATATAGCATAACTTCACATACTAACTACATCATAAAATGAATCATGATGTCAAAAAATGATGGTAGAAAGTACTTTTCAAGCATGCACAAGGTATTCACCAACTCCGCTTATATTATGTCTAGTTTTGTTGGATCTATCACCATAGAGCATTTGGAGTTAAAGAAAAAACAAAACATTGTAAGTGCATATCTCATCTCTGAAGGGAGAATTCTACGCAACGTAAGTGGCAACAATTGTTGCATCAAAGTGTGACAATCGTGTGTCTTCTTGCCTACAAACTTTAAGTCCTTCATCGATACCAAGTTTTGAAGTTAGAAGAATACCCTTTTGAAACTTTGACCGAAACAAGCCATTCACAAAACTTTTTCTTCTCTTGTCTCAATAATGTGTATTTTGATGGAGGCAAGTAAGTCCAATTGCCCCTTTTCTTGGGAGCCAAATCACCTTTTATATTCATTTCGACAAGATCCAACTATGCATTAAGGTCCTCTTTAGTTTGTTAGCAATGTCAAGCAACATACCTATTATGATTCACACATGTTCTTCCAATGTGTATCACATCCAAGCAATAACAAATGAAAAGAATACTCCAATATAGAAGTTGGAAGAAAATTGACTTCTTTTTCTAAGGTCTTTCACCCACTGACTCATTATTCTTATTTTTTATCTTCTCAAAAACCATTGATATTCTTCATCATCTCAAATTCTTGTTGACCTATAAAAGGTATTGGAGCTCGTCTTTCTTCAGTATTGCCATTAAATGCTTTCTTTTATCTACAGTATAGATCGTTCATAAGCAAAAGCTGTCTGTGGCTAGTAGACTGTCTTCTTACCATCTTTTAACCGAAACAAAAATGTCTCCATCATGCAAACTGTACAACCTATTAAACTTTTAATTGAGTATCCAGATAAGTTTTCATATGCAAGAAAAAATTAATAATCCACATCGACATTGCTTGGAGTATGAAGGTCACCTTGTGAAAAGCATATTGGACTTGCATACTACTTTTCCATAATCTCATCAACTCATCAGTCAACAGTGTCAAGTACTCATCAATGTCATTTTTTAGTTAATTACGTCTAGAGATAAACAAATTTACCATAAAAAACTTTTGGTTTATATATAACTTTGATGAAAGTTGTAGTTGACAAGAATGATGGGCCAAGTACTATGCTTGCTGTTAAATTACTATGAGGAATCATTCCATCTACTAATAAAGCAAGACGAAGATTCCTATGTTCTGCACTAAATTCTAGATTCTCCACATTAAATGTCTTCCATTGTGGCAAATCATTTAGATGTCTCAACCCACCATCATCGATCCTCTTATCTTGGTGCGAAGGTAAATCCTTTGCATGATCTACATTGTGAAACTATCACTTCAAGAGTAGTTCAATTGGAATGTAGCATAACACCTTTGCTAGTACACATTTTATTCTCTGTGACAGTTTCTTAGCTTTCTTCCATCTAGACTTATTACACATCGGACATTCATCTAAGTTTTCACACTCTTTTCGGTATAGCACACAATCATTCGCACATGCATGTATCTTCTTGTATTCCATTCTTAGACTGTCTTCTTTGCCTCATACATAGATAGTGACACTTTGTCATCATCTAGAAATACATCATGTAAAAATTTTAGGACCTGTGAAACTTGAATTTGACCACAAACATGATGCTTTTAAATTCTATAATCTAATCAAACCAAATAGTTTGGTATACTTCAAACACCTATTATATAACGGTGTCTCTGCATTTTTTATTATCATTTTAAATAAATTCGATCGGTGCACAAAATCTGCTTCCATATCATCATAATATCAGCCATGCTATTATCATCACCATCCTCATCAACATGACTAACATCCACATTTTCTTTCATTGTCGATGACAAAGTAGGGACTTCTTCACCATGCCATATCCATATTTGATAACTCCGATCATTCTTATATCAATACAAAAAGAACTAACACCATCATATGACTGTTTTACTTATAATATTTTCACAATATACACAAGGACAATGAATTATACTGCCTTTTGACATTAGCCTTTGAAAAAGCCACAAAATCATCAACTCTTTTTTCATAATCATCACTCATGCTATAAGCATACGTTCATTTCTTATCTATTGCTACAAAATAAAATCAAAATTTTAACACAAGTTTCAATACTCAAATCATAACAACTTTACAAACTCAAAACTAAGGAAAATTCAAACAATTTCATCAAATCTAATAAAACATACTATAATTTTAACATACTAATGCACCAACATTTATGAAAATTCACACACACTAATATACCAACATTTATTAAAATCACTAATTGATAACATTAAAATTAACTAATAAAAAAGCATGCAATAATAAAAACTAATAGTCTAAATCCATCAAGTCTAAACCCTAAATAAATTTAAAGAATAATTTATAACTACTTTCAAATTATTTCTAATAACAAATCCATTCATAAAACCTAAATGAAACCTAATTATTAACTAAATGACTAATGAAATCAAATAAATAACAATAAATAAAAAATCAAACTAAAAAATATAAAATAAACTATTGATTACTAAATTAAGCAATAATGACGGAGGAACAGTGACAAGGATCAGTGACGACGAGAGGCAAGGCTACAACAGTGATAGCTATAGAAGCTTGTGGAGCCTCAAACAGCAACGATGGCTAGTCTCGAACGCGGGGCAAGGTGATGGAGGTGAAGGCGAGGCGAGGATGACACTTAAAGAGAAAGAGTAATTAAAGTTTAATTTTCAGGAAGGGAGGGGGAGAGAGAGAGAGAGAGAGAGAGAGAGAGAGAGAAGGCTATTATTCTAAGGGTTTGATTTTTGAAGAGAGGGTAAGATTTTCGAATGGGTGGCTACTTGTGAGATACATTAGATGATTGTTTTTCATAAAATGGCATAATACTTTTTACATTAGATGACAATTTTCTCGAAACTGTCATGTAAAGGTGACAAAAATCCAAAATGCACATGTTGCATTATTTTTGTCGACGGTTTCCAATGAAACTGCCATCTAATTAGCGTCGTCTAATGCACCTTTTGTTGTAGTGAATCTCATTTTGAGGAATTTGAACTGATGCCATATTTAAATAGAGAGATTTGCTACTCAAAAGTTATTGTATAAGAAAGAATGATATTGAAGGAAATACCATATGGATAACACCGAAGTCTCAAGCTCTAGATTTGGTAGAAAACAAGACAATAATGTAAGAAGCTCAAATGACCACCTTCAAGGCTAAGAATTATGGAATGGTAAAACACAAGAAGAGGAGTACTATATAGTGATTGAAATTGAAAACTTTACAGTAACATATGAAAGAAAAACCTCTAAGAGTAGGATAGAATTATGAACCGTCAAGTTAATTAAAATCGTATTATATTAAAAAAAATAATATTTTAATGAAATTTAATAAAAATTTGATAGTGTAAAATTATGTCATACATATTGGCAGAGTATCATTTTTTTCATACCCAATTATTGAATACTTTAACTAAACTATAATAAAATGTTTGCAATTAGAAGATAAAGAAATTATACCAAACCATTACAATTGAAGTGATTGCAAACCGCAAGTAAAATAACTCCAAAGAAATTGGAACTCTGAAACTTTCACATTCAAGGGAAAACATTTCATGTGGAAAACAAGTAAAATCATACTTAACCAATAAGAAATATCAATGGATAACATTGCTTCAAAATGTCCTATTCCCAGTCTTGACTTGAATACTAAAAACCAATAGAGAGGTACATGGGAACAAAGAGAGACAGATGCAGTTGCTGTTAGACATGTATGCTCTAAGGAGTAAAAATGTAATACGTTTTTGGAGACATTTTTATCAATAAAGAATTTATTCATTTATATATACCAAATATTGTCCTCTTTACGTTCATATTTGTTGAATGTATGATAAGCAAACAGTAGTCTGAGACTGTCAGTCTAAACCTTAAGAGTTGGGCATATGATGGGATGATTATGCGGTAGACACGACTCTTAAGGTGATGGTCTAAAATATATGATCCGCAATCGAGGGAATAAAGTTGGGCGCTTTATTCATGTAAAGATTGTTATGTTGTCTATA
The DNA here is from genome assembly GCA_025403435.1 of Artocarpus heterophyllus. Taxonomy (NCBI): domain Eukaryota; kingdom Viridiplantae; phylum Streptophyta; class Magnoliopsida; order Rosales; family Moraceae; genus Artocarpus; species Artocarpus heterophyllus. The sequence goes on along the minus strand of CM046340.1, from coordinate 11,641,777 downwards.
TCCCTTTTGGGAGATGGTTTGTCTTGGCCATCGGAGTTGGACTCCGTGAATAGAAACATTGGCGCGTTGTCATAGGTGACGATGTGTTGGATCGGGACATAAAGTGAATTGATTTGGATTAATAATTCTGTCTTGGCAAATCGATTCACTTTAGACAATCATTTGTATTGTATCTTAATCCTGAGATGAATAATGGGCCCGTTGTCTCGATTTGTGTCTTTTGATGTACCAATGGGTGACTCCCACATCTCTATAGTGGCATGCATGCCGGTACGTTGGAGGCATGACTCTTGGTAGCGTAGACTTGTTATTCATAGATATGGAATCCATAGCTCCTCTTTAGGAGTAATGATATCCTCTTATATGCGTTGTCCTGTAATTGGAAAACTGGAGCGCTCAACCATTTGGATACATAGGTGTAACCGAATGGTATACTATCTTTGGATGGTAAGTTTTCTAATGGTGAGACAATGGAACGTAAGATAAAAATAATCGGGAAGGTAAGACAGAACTTGTCCTTAAGCCGATTATGGATGATCATATGGGGATGCGATACACTATGATATGTCATGGAGACTTAGCTACATGAGCTTCGTAATTCTATAAAGTTCGAGAGTGCAGCTCCAAGCTTTTAGTGGAGTAGCGTTGGAGTTGATAATTGTGAAATGTATATCTGGGATATTGGGTTTCATAATTATCATGAGCTTAAACTTTATAGGTCCATTTTGGTCCCCTTTGCTAGCTCACAAAATCCTGTAACGACACGGCGTGCTTTTCCAATAATTGGTGACTTATGTCGGATTTATCAGATTGGTTTAAAAGAATCAAATAATTCATGTCTGTTTATCGGTTGAATTAATTATGTAAGAAATTAGTTCAAGATGAACTTGTTGAATTATGGCGTTCGGATAATTCTTGTCTGTTTATCGGTTGTTTTAATTTTGGACAATTAGAACAAGATAAACTTGTAGAATTATTGTGAATTGATTTATTTTCTTAGAGATTATCTTGATAAAGTTTATTTTGATCAGATATCTTTTCTATTGGGCTATTTGAATCAAAACTGAGACTTTATCCTTTAGAATCTCGGGTGAAAAATAAAAGATTCGCGGAGATTTTTTCTCGGCAGTTCGGCCTGCCGATCAGAAAGTTTGGCCTGCCGAACTGGTCAGTTCGGCCTGCCTATCACACAGTTCGGCATGCCGACCGCGACAGTTAAGATTACGCGTTTTTCACGCGTATCTTATCAGATATTGATCCGAACTTGATTCTGTTTCGATTTTTGAGACCTAATCTGATATGGACTGACCCCAAAGACCAATAGGTATAAAAAGGGAGTGAGTCTAATGATTTACTCAGATCAATTTGAGAGATTAAGAGTGATACTCTTCTAGTGAGCATCTGAAAACTCCCTGAGAGCTTTTGTTCACAAATTACGAACACTAGCTTTGGGTTCTCTCTATTGGTTGGAAGGAGAGTCACCGGTGGAAGAGCTGTACGTGTGAGCCCACACTCACTCCGGTTGTGGATAGAGAATAGCAAAGAAGACCAGTTGGTTGAGGCTCTTCTGGAACGTTACTTCTCTACACAGGTCGCGGAGGTTCTTCGGCACACTGAGGTTAGTAAGATCTGTTTAATTTATACATATAACATGTCAAACTTGTGTTTTGGAAATTACTCTGATGAAAAATTTTTAAAATTCCGCTGCGCACTTTGTTTCCAACAGTTGCTGACCACGAAACGATCAAGCTTTTTGCCTAAAAATACTCGAGAAGAGGTTGAAGGGCTGTTAGGATAGATGCTCTTAAACCATGTGATGTTTTGTATTGGACATTACTTGTAAATGATAAAGAGAATTTTTTATTATATTTAGGTGCATGTATTTTGAATACGTAATGAATATCATTAGAATTCTATAATTATCTATACCTTAAATATTGTATGTGCTATATACATGAGGATAATGTTTAAGAATGATAGTTAAAATAGTTAGTAACATAATTAGTTATTCAATTAAAGTTTTGAATCTTTATTTGAGCGTTACTAGTGTAGGTCATTTTCAGGTAAAAGTAGACAATCTTATCCAAACTGTTAATATAGTGGGTCATTAAATAGATGCATTGTACATAATGAGATTATGTAGGACTGAGTTGATGTGATATGAACGGCTAAATAATTTTCATTAAAATATAATAAATTCTAATCACATTAACCGACTGTCATAATATAAGATGATCTTAATGTTAAGCTATTAAAAGAGTCCTATTTATGGAATTTTTAAATTACTCGGTTCATATGCGAGAATGCTAATCCTATCCCTTGTACTTTGGACACATAGTGAAGTAACATAATTAATTATCCAATTAAAGTTTTGAATCTTTATTTGAGCATTAATAGTGCAGGTCATTTCCATTAAGAATAGACAGTCTTATCCAAATCATTAATGTAGTGGGTCATTAAATGGATGCAGTGTACATAATGAGATTATGTATGACTAAGTCGATGTGATATGAACTACTAGCTAATTTTTGTTAAAATATAACAAGTTTTAATCATATCGATTGATGGTCATAATATAAGATGATCTTAATGTCGAGCTATTAATAGAGTCCTATTTATGGAATTTTTTATTTACTCAGTTCATATGCAAGAATGCTAATCCTATCCTTTGTATTTTAGACGCATAGTGAAGTAAGTAGCTGAGAATGTTACTACTACAAGATGGAATCCATTCCTTCTTTATAAAGAACTAGATAAATAATTCTTTTGAGTATTGATTCAGGTCTTAAATAATATGAGCACTCAAATTCATGATTAAAATTTTAAATATATCATTCATTAAAGAGCCAATGGTACTCAAGGATAAAGATGTAATTAGAGAGATTAACAGATTTTACTTACCTCTAATTATAAATTGTTTATGAATGATCAATTTATATGCAATGAATATATTGAATAGACAACTCTAAATATGAGTAATTAATAATTATATATCTATAATTCTAAGTGTACAACTTCAAGTTTTTAGTGGAGTAACATTGGAATTAATTAAAGAGTTTAATTAATATATTGGTTTTATTGGAGCTTAAAATTATGAGTCCATTAGTCCCCCACCATCTTTCCAAATAGTGATCTTTGCAAATATTGTTTAGACAAGTGGAATTATTAACATAATTAATTAATTTAAAATTATGAAATTTTTAATTAATAATCACTCAAAATAAATTAATTTATACTTATTAAATAATAAGATTATTTAATAATAATAATTAATTTTGAAAGACACAATGTAGGACCCACGCACACCAGAAAATCTAATTCTCCAAGTTTCCATCTTCTAGAAATTCAAAAGTTTAATTTTAAAAAATGTGATTTTTTCAAATTGGGTGTTTGAATTTTGGAAACAAATCAGAATAGATAACAAGTAATATTCTCCTCCCTTCTAGAAAGAGATTGATGCCACACACACAGAGAATCTCTTAGTGTTTGGTGCTTACATTAGATAGGGAAGGAGAGACTTTATCGTCGATTTTATAATTAATTTTGTGAAATTTAATTTAATTTGAAGGAAGCTTCTAGAGTTAATTGGGTGTCTCTCATTCTCTATAAATAGAAGATTCCTCTATTCATTCTACATCTAATTAGAGAGTGTTATTTTAAAATGTAGAAAACTCTACCAGTAAAACTAGAGTAGGTGTGTAGAGGAGAGAAAAATAGAAGAAAATTCTTCCATTACTAGTCTCATGTTGATATTAGTGGGAGAGAAAAGAGAGAAGAGTGGTATAGAAACTTAATTCTTTATAGGCTCATAGTAACATTCAGGTGGTACGAGGACTAAACAAGAAAAACCCTAGTGTCATAGAGAACGTTGGCCGTAGCAATTTTTTGACCTAAACGCTTCAATCGGATAAGCAATAATTAAATATATATTAAGTTTTTAATTAATAAATCTATAGTTTTGTGTTTCAAAAGTTGTATGAACATTTTTGTTATGTACGTTCCACACCTTTATCACATTTATGTATAGTTTCTCTAAAATCATTTTAGAAAACAAGGACTACACAAGCAACGAGTGCCAGAATGAGCCACATTGCAAGCTTACCAGCTTCTTTATAATTACAGGGTCTTGTCCCATGACTATGAGGAATTTTCCCTTGAAGATTAGAACTATAACAAGAGAGATGCAAGCTAAGATTAAGCATAACATAGCAGTCCCGATTTGGATTCCTATTTTTCGACATTGTTTGTCTCCAAAAGCTTGTTCGCATACAGTGTTCAATGCACTAGCCGTTCCACGCTGCTTGGCATTATTAACGAGTCCCAAATCAAATTACTAGAGAATCCTATCAAATTTTCTTTTAATATATGCATTAGAGAAGAATATTGTCACGTATACCTTTTTGTATTTTCTCTCTTCTTATTACTTTTTTTTCCTGTTTTTTGCTTGAAAAAATCCTTGCAAAAACTTAAACTAATAAAATAATATAATTGAAGAGAGAAAGAGGGACTTATAAGGGAAAGAATTTGAAGAAAGGGACAAAAAAAAATTTGAATTGAGTAAATGACCTCTTTTTTTTAGAACCAAAAAATACGCTTTTTTATGCAGGTAAACTATCTTAGTTTTTTTCAAAAAAATAAGAAAAATGACTGTAATAGGATAAAAAACCTCAACAGAATGAAAAAAAAAAACTAAAACTGTTTTGATGTCTAAAAAATCGTTTTTTGATGTCAAAAACTATAAAAAAAAATATTATTGACCAAAATTTTTTTTTTCAAAAAATCATTTTTAAAAATCCGCTCTTATAAGGAGACTCTAGCCATAAGCCCATGACAGCACAAAAGAAGATACCAATGACAGTGCTAGAGGAAGACCAAACAAAAGAGATATCTTATCAAGATGACCAACGATCAAACTATTAGAGAATCCTAGCTGATTTTCTCTTAATATTCTTAATACTACTGAAGAAGAGGAAAAAATTCCCGTTCGTTTGTATTTTTCCACTTCTGCGCTTTGTGGTTTGCTTCTGTTGGTGGCTTCTTAGTCATTCCGCCTCTTTTGTGGCAGATTCCGGCTATGCCCTTGGTTCACTCTTCCTTTCTCTCTTCTTTGTCCTAGGTTTTCTGTCATTTCATGAAATAAAAAAAAAGCCTAGACTCACAAACAGACTACCAGAGCTGCCGGGATCCTTGTTTTTTTTTTTTTTTGGTGCAGGTTTCTTTGTCATTTCCTTTTCTAACACGCTCTAATTTTTTGTCTTCCCTGCCAGCGCCCGTTTCATCCTTTTATGAAGGACAACAAGATTCAGGTTCATTCTTTCTCCCTATGTTTTCCCCTCCTTTTTTTTTTTTTTTTGAAAGATTGTATATCACTTGCTATTTTATTCTATTGTTCTTTCTCTTTATTTTTATATCTTTTTTCAGATGAGGCATTTGGGCATTTCGTAGAGGAAAAAGACACCGTCAGCTGCCTCTTCCTTCTTACATTTTGTTTGGCAAGAATAATAAAACCATTTTTTAAATTATAAATTATACATCATTCTTATATGTTATAATAATAATAAAAAAATTACTATAATAATAATAAAAAAATTACTATAATATAAAATTTTTACATATTATCATAAAAATAATTTTAACCAATAATTTTTATCATTTTTTTAAATGCCCTATTATTCTCTTCTTTTCCTTTTTTTTCTTCTTTATTCTTCGATTGCCTGCTTTCTTCTTTTGGCAGGGGAAAAAACTAGGGGTGTACAAAAACCGCCCCGCAACCGTCGGCCGCCCGCCCAAAAAAAAGACTATGCGGGTTCAACCCGCCCGCCTACATATGTTGACGGGCGGGTACGGTTTTAAATTTTAGGGGGCGGGTTCAACCCGAACCCGCCCGCCTAATTCTTAAAAAAAAAAAAAAAAAAAATCTTAATCTAAACCTCTCCCACTCCTCATTCTTTAAAAAGAAAAAGAACATTTGACTTTGTTCATCATTTCATCTGTAGTATCCTGTTATTTTCGAACCCAATGAACAGGTTTTATGGAAGAACAAGAATTCTTGACTTTGTTCATCACTTCATATATAGTTGATGTTTCTTGTTGCAATGAATGATTATGTTTCTTAATTTGTTGTGAATATGGTTATTGTCTTTAGGCGTTAAACTTGGTTGTTGTTGAGAATGCTTCATACATTATCGTCTTATATTTTCTACAAATTTTCTTCACTTTTTTTTAATAAAAAAGAGCTCAAAAAATTATATTGTACATTAGTGTAGACTCAACCCGCTCAAACCGCCCGCACCGCCCGCACCCGCCCGCCCCCAAACCGAAACCGCCCGCCACTCCATGGGCGGTTTGTGGGTTGGTTAATCGTCAACCCGCCACTTAAAAAAACCGCCCCGCACCCGCCCAAAAACCGTAAACCCGCCCGTTGTTCACCCCTAGAAAACACCCCTGAAAATCTTTATTCTATTGCTTCCATACGCAAGGGTGAGCCACTGCTGCATGTCATTTTTTTAAACAATAAGGTGATTCGGACTGTATCAACTGTGACTGTAAAACAGTTTTATGAAAAATGGTATCACTTGAGCAATATGGTGGTTATAGCTGTTGGAGATTTTTCAGATACATAGGTTCGATTTCTTGACTGGTTTGAAAATTTTTAAAAAAATAATGATCAATGATTTTGTGTATTTTCATTTTCCAATAATTAATATTTATATTTTACCTAACTCAATCAACGTCTCACACCTACAGCTACAAGTCTTTGGCTTTCAGGCAATAACGGGGAAAGAACAAGGGGAAAAAAAAAGTTTGCGTTAGATCTAAAACAGACAGGTTTTCCCACTCCCCAAACAGACAGACAAAGCGAGAAAACTTTCCCTTGAAACCTGTTGAGGGTAGCTCGGCACTCCCACCGAGGACATTAACTTTGGTGGTCGGCAAATAAGTTCGACATAAATGGCTACCGCCCGACCCGACGAATTATGCTTCTTCCCGGGGAGCCTTCCACTGATCTGAGGGCACGCCCCCAAGAAGGCTGCCACCTCGGGGGATGAACTGTAGCTCAGGCCGGGCCACGCTATTCATCATAACACGTCACTACCCATCCTTGTTGGCCAACACCAGGCAGGCGTGCTGCCGTCCGATAGAGTCCAATCCATTGGACTATGGACGCGACACTTGTCACTTATTGCTTGATACACTTTGATGTGACACCTGGGTAATGGGCAAAACCCATCTTGCACCCGATCCAGCTGGTGGCCTATAAATAGGATGCATTTATGACGTTTTAGGGAGGAGAAACCTCTTCACATTTGATCAACTGCCGACCTCTGCCGAACAGTTCTTGCCTTGAGCATCGGAGAGCCCTTGTATATTGACTAACCCCATTTCTCCGAATCATCCCTCTTGCAGGTACTCAGTTCCGACCAGGGGCAAGCTTAGAGGAGGTCAAAAGGTGTACAGTCACACCTGGGTGTTGATCCGACGCCGGACGGCGACAAGCATCAACATTTTGGCGCTAGAAGGAGGGCCGACGCGCCCCAATCCAAAGTTATTCTACCTCAGATTTTCGAAATGACGACACGAGGTAACGTAAGAGATAGTACCGCCCGACATTAGGAGTCGGGCGACGTCAGGCATAAGCAACCAACCACAGAACGGCCCAGCAACCGTCCTCGAACCGCCAGATCTCGGTCCGACGGGCAAGGAAGCGCGGCAAGAGCTGAGTCGATGCAGGTCCGAGCTGCACATGACCCCATCCAGGAGCTCACAGATGCAGTTCGGATTTTAACTCGGCAGCTCGCGCAAGCCCGACAATAAGCTGCGCCAGAACCGCCACCCCCTGCCCAGGTTGACCAGGCAGAGGGTCGGCGTGAACAGAGCGCCACCAACTGGGAGGACCGATCAAAGCAGTCGCCGGGATCCACCAGAGCGCCCCTGCTCGATAACAGACTGGTTCATGAACGCCAGATGGGACGTCAACCATCCCGCGTCCCTTCACCACAAGGTTCCAGGGCCTCGGTATTTGATCGGCTAGGGTACCGAGGGATTAACAGAAATCGCCAAGGCGAAGTCGAAGGCCGTGCTGAGGGCGGGGTACCTTATCGCGTCGAACTGCCCGAAGATACGAATAGTCGCCAATTCCGGGTACTGCAGCGACAGATCGATGAGATCCGTAATTGCAGGTTTGGTCTGGATGAGATCGGGGCGCAGGGTCCGCCATTCCCGGATCACATAATGCGGGCACCCATGCCGCTGAAGTTCAAGGTCCCACAGATTAAGCCTTACGATGGGGCCACAGACGCGGATGAGCATGCCGAGCTCTTTCGCGGGCACATGCTGTTGCAAAATGCCAGTGACGCTGCGATGTGCAAAGCCTTCTCCCTCACCCTTACAGGCCCTGCTCGGCAGTGGTTCCGACGGCTCGAACCAGGGTCGATTTCTTCTTTTGGGCAATTAACCGACGCCTTCTCCGCTGCATTCTCTACAACCAGGACGCGGAGGAAAGAAATAACCTCCCTGTACGCTGTCAAGCAGGGAGACGGCAGTGTCAGGGATTACGTCAACCGATTCACCCGGGCCGCTCTTGAGGTCAAGCATGTCGAAGATGAAACCCTCAAGCATATTTTTGTAGGGGGACTCCGAGACGAGAAGCTGACCTGGTCCCTGGCCTTTGAGCAGCCAAACATGTTTTCACAAATGCTCGGCTACGCTCAAAGACATGCAGACGCTGCCGAGTATATGAAAAGCCGTCGGGAGAAAGCTGGCCCGAGCGGGGCAAAAAAGGAAAGGAAGCAGAAAAAAGGCCCGGAGCAGGGTAGTGCCGAGCATGCCAAGAAGCAAAAGAAGGAGAAATCTGACAAGCCGAAGGGGCCGACCGGCAAGTTCCAAAACTACACACCTCTGGTGGCAACCATTGATGAGGTGCTCGCTCAGGTCGGCGACAAGAATCTGCTGACACCGCCACCCAAGCTTCGAGGCTTTAGGGCGAAGCGTGACCAGTCAAAGTTTTGCAAATTCCATCAGGATGTGGGTCATACGACCCGAGAATGCATCCAACTTAAGGACCAAATAGAAAGGCTGGTCCGAGAAGGTTTACTGCAGGAGTTTGTGGATAAAGCCATAAACCTGAGGGCGACCTCTGGAAGAAACGACTCGTCGGGCCGAGACGTGCAGGGCCGGCCCAGAACCGATAGTGTGAACGCCCCGGAACCCCCGAATATCGTGCACACGATACTCGGCGGGCCTGTAGCCGGGGACACATCGAGTGGGCGGCGAGCCTAAGTCCGAGAAGCCCGACGCATCGAACGGGGTGATTTCATGAATGTCTCCGAGCACATCAATAAGATATGCCGCCAAGAAGACATCCCCATCACCTTCACTGAGGAAGAAGCAGACCGGCCGCTGCATCCCCACAACGATGCCTTGGTTTGCGAACTGCCTATCGCCAACAACGTTGTACGACGTGTTTTAATTGACAATGGCAGTTCAGCAGACATCCTCTTTAAGCAGGCGTTTGATAGACTGAAGATTAGCAACGCGCCTTTAACCTCAGTTCGGACCCCACTTTTCGGCTTCGCGGGTGAGTGTGTCCGAGCAATCGGGAAGGTTAGTCTCCCGGTAACTTTTGGAGAAGAAGTGGCCAGGGTCACTCGGGTGGTCGACTTTTTGGTCGTCGACAAACCTTCTCAGTATAACATAATCATCGGCCGACCGACACTAAACGGACTAAAAGCCGTGGTCTCGACGTATCACCTGGCGATGAAGTTTCCAACCGATGGTGGCGTTGGAGTAATCCGCTCGTCTCAGGCGGATTCCCGGGCTTGCTATGCGAACGCAGTCTAGGCAGCCTCAGTCCAGCAACAGGGAATTCTGGCCGTGCACACAATCGACGAGATCGACCTTCCAACCGATCCGATGCCGAAGATGCTCGCGGACCTAGACCCCAGGTTTCCGGAGGAGGAAGTAAGGGGCACCCCGGTCGAAGACTTAGTGCCGTTCTCCCTGGACCCCGAAAGGCCAGAACGCACAGTCCAACTCGGGACTCAGCTACAACCTGAGATCCGGGCCGACCTGGAATCCCTTCTTTCCGAGTACCGCGACGTTTTTGCATGGTCTCATGAAGACATCGGCTTAACGTCCAACCTGGTCACAGGCCGGTGATACAAAGACGAAGAGCCTTCAACCCGGAGAGATATGCCGCGATAAATAATGAAGTCCAGAAACTATTGAAGGCTGGGTTCATCAGAGAGGTCAAATATCCAGAATGGTTGGCAAATGTTGTCCTCGTCAAAAAAGCGAATGGAAAGTGGCGGGTCTGCATCGATTATATCGACCTTAACAAGACCTGCCCCAAGGATTGCTTCCCGCTTCCTCGGATAGACCAGCTCGTTGATGCCACAGCCGGACACGAGCTCTTGAGCTTTATGGACGCGTATTCCGGGTATAATCAGATAAGAATGGCCGAAGAGGACCAAATTAAAACCTCATTCGTTACCGACCAGGGTTTGTATTGTTACGTTGTGATGCCATTTGGTCTCAAGAACGCCGGAGCTACCTATCAACGACTCGTTAACAAAATGTTCGCTCGGCTGATCGGGAAAACTATGGAGGTCTACGTGGACGACATGTTAGTAAAATCTGTCCAAGCGATGGACCACATAGCCGACCTCCGAGCTAGCTTTGACATCCTCCGGGAGTATGGGATGAAACTCAACCCGACAAAATACGCTTTTGGCGTCAGCTCCGGCAAATTCCTCGGATTTTTGGTTAACCGACTAGGAATCGAGGTGAACCCGGCAAAAGCCCAGGCAATCATAGACATGCATTCTCCTCGGACAGTAAAAGACGTGCAAAGGCTTACTGGCATGGTGGCCGCCTTATCAAGATTTGTCTCCCGGGCTACCGACAAGTGCCATCCTTTTTTCAAGGCGCTTAAGGGGAGGTTTGAGTGGAGCAGGGAGTGTGAAGACGCATTCTAAGGCTTAAAAACCTACCTAGCCACACCCCCGCTCCTGTCCAAACCTTCGCCCGGTGAGATTTTAACCGCGTATTTAGCCGTCTCGGAGAAGGCTGTTAGCTCGGTGTTGATCCGAGATGAAGATGGAATTCAGAGACCCGGCTACTACACCAGCCACGCGTTCCAAGGTGCCGAGGAGCTCTATTCATCATTGGAAAAGCTGGCATTCGCTCTAATAACATCAGTTAGGAAACTTCGGCCGTATTACCAAGGCCATACTGTTAAGATCCCGACCAAGTTCCCTCTCCGACAAGTTCTACAGAGTCCAGAAATATCAGGTCGGATGGCCAAGTGGTCGGTTGAGTTGGGCCAGTATGATATACATTTTGTGCCGAGAACGGCAATAAAGGCTCAAGTCCTGGCGGACTTCCTTGCCGAATTTACAGAAGCCGGAAAGTTTGCTCCCCTAGTTGAGAAATCGCCCATGGAGCAACCAGATACACCTAGCTACAGTGAACAAGGCCTCTTCTCGGAGCCGAATTGGAAACTACACGTCGATGGCTCGACCTGCGTCGATGGGTCGGGGGCAGGCTTGATTTTAACAAGCCCTAACGGATATAAGGTCATTTATGCCCTTCGCTTCGACTTCAAGACCTCAAATAACGAAGCAGAATACGAAGCTTTGCTGGCCAGTCTACGAATTGCCCGGGACCTCGAAGTTGATCGGCTGACCATCTATAGTGACTCAATGCTGGTGGTGCAGCAAGTCACGGGACGATTCCAGGCCCGAGCAGAATCAATGACGGCATATTTAAAAGAAGCGAAACGGTTGCTTGGACAATTCAAGTCCTACACTTTTGAGCAAATCCCCAGATCCGAGAACGTGGAAGCTGATGCCCTCGCTCGACTAGCCTCCGGGATAGGCGGAGTGGACCCGATCTCCGTCCCTATTGAAAGACTCTCCGAACCAAGTGTCAGTAAAGAGGTCATCAGCCTGGAAGCCGAACGAAAATGCTCGTGGATGGACCCGATAATCCGATACCTAACCCTATCCGAATTACCCGATAACCGGGAAGAAGCACGGCGGATACGTAACAGCTCAGCCCGGTATTCAATGATCGGGGAAAAGCTATACCGGCGCGGCTACTCAACGCCATGCCTGAGATGCTTGGATCCCCAAGAGGCAGAGTACTTAATGAAAGAGATTCATGAGGGCCTGTGTGGCAATCACTCTGGTGGACGCTCCTTGGCCCATAAATGCCTACGGCAAGGTTACTACTGGCCTAGTATGCAGCAAGACTGCGTGAGCTTTGCACGAAAATGCCTCAAATGCCAGCAATTTGCTCAAATGCTAGGTTCGCACGCCGAGCCTTTAAACCCGGTGACTTCAGCATGGCCATTTGCAAAATGGGCCATCGACTTGATCGGACCACTCCCTCCGACTCGTTCGCAATTCAGATATTGTGTCGTCGCCATCGACTATCTGACAAAATGGATCGAAGTTGAGCCTTGCACCAGCATGACTGAAGCTAAGTGCACCAACTTCGTATGGAAAAATATCATCTGTCGGTTCGGAATCCCGCACACTATCGTGACCGACAACGCTAAGCAATTTGACTCCTCGGGTTTACGGCACTTGTGTGAGAAGCTCGGCATTAAGAAAGTCTTCTCTTCTCTGAGCTATCCACAGAGTAACGGCCAAGTGGAGGCCATAAACAAGACAATTAAAGACAATCTGAAGAAGAAGCTCGAAAGGCTCAAGGGTGCGTGGATCGACGAGCTGCCCCAAGTGCTCTGGGCATACCGAACAACCGCGCGAGCTGCAACTGGCGAGACACCGTTCTCCCTGGTCTATGGGGTAGAGGCCGTCATCCCAGCCGAGGTTGGATTGCCGACCTTAAGGGTTGAGCAATACGAAGAGGAACTTAATGAAAGGTTCATGATGACCGAGCTCGACCTACTTGAAGAAAAAAGGAACCGAGCATCCATCCGTAACGCAGCCCGAAAACAGGTTGTAGCCCGATATTACAACAAACGGGTTCAGCCGAGGAGCTTTAAGGTTGGTGACTTAGTAATGAAGAAAGTCACGGTTCAGCAACCCGGTCTCGGGTCCTTTGATCCGAAGTGGGAAGGACCTTTTAAAGTCGAAGGTGTCGTGCGATCAGGCACCTACAGGCTAGTCGATTTGGAGGGGAATCAGCTTGGGCATCCTTGGAATGCCGAGCTGTTAAAAAGATTCTATTCCTGAACAAGAACAGGAAATCAGAGCCAGATTCCTTTTTTGATCTCTGGCCACAATTCTTTTGTAACTAGACCTGCTGAGCAGGACTGGAAAAGTCAATGTAAATATTACATTCGTGGAACACAACTTCCCTAATCTCATTCCGCCTGAGCAATGTTTTTAAGGGAAGTGCCAGGCCAAGACGCCGGAACCCCAGCTCGGAAGACAGGATGTTGACTCCCAGCCAAGGGCGTCATCCTCGTCAAACTGGACAGGGGGGCTAGTGAATATACGTATCATGTCTGTCATGCAGACACCCTTAAGTTGCTCGGCACATTTATGTGCCCGATCAGTCCTATACTTGTAAAGTTTCTTTGAAACTTCCACAAGTCTATGGGGGGCGACAGGGTAAGGGCAGCTGTACGTCGTTTACATCCTGCCCGACCGAGACCAGAAACCTAAACTTGCTTGGATAACTAAGCAGAAGTGGATAACTACTCGGAACGACCGAGAACTGAAGTCTTCGGATCAACTGAGGACAGAGGTACTGGAATTAACCGAAAACAATCGCACCATTCACCTCTGCTCGGTCAATTGTCCCCCAGCCTGGGAATCTACCCGAGAAGTATCTAACCTTAAATGTTACGTGGGATGTAAAAAAAAAAACTACTACACGTAATCTAAAGTGGATACAAAACGGGAAAATATAAATCGTTTAAATTTCTTTATTAAGGAGGTACAAGAAAGTCGGGCACCTCCTAAGCCCAATCACAAAAAGCGAGAAACAGAGGATCAATCGGCCCGAGTCTCATCACCAGCTTGAGTCTCGTCCCCGGCCGCGCTGTCGTCTTGACCGCCCTCGGCAGCTTGCACATCCCCGCCGTCGTCACCGTCTACAACGACGACCTCCTCAATATCCTGTTGTTGCTCGGCCTCACCCTGGTCCGGCTCGGTAATAACCGACCAGTCGAATGCGGCGGCCTCGGGATGCTTCTCTATCAGATGGTCGCGGAGATCCACCATTCCATCGAAGTAGAGATCGGTGTACTCGGGGGACGTCTTGAACTCCTCGACCGCAGCGGCTAGCTGATCCGGAAGCCCGGCCTCGAATCGATGATGCTCGGCTTGTAGAGTTGCCAGTCGTTCCTCTAGCTGAGCGGCTATCTCCTCCTGCCGAGCAGCCTTATCCTCTGCCTCCTTTAGCCTCCTCAACATGTCCTCGGCCTCAGACTTCGCCTTCTGAGCCTCCTCCTTGGCCCGACCTAATTCATCCTTCGTGTCTTTGAGCTCTCTGTCGAAGTCCAACTTCAGGAGGAGGGTCTTCTTGTGCCTTTCTTGCTCCTTGTGGATCTCCCTCACCCCGATGGAGTGCGCCATGTGCACAACGGCGCTCAGCTGTGAAAAGTACCAAGGGATAAGTTCTCGGCAACATTATAGGAAGTCCCTGCAACCATTAGTCGACTTGGATACTTACTGAGGCTGCCGATCGGAGTGCCAGGTTGCACAAATCGGGGAAGTCCTCACCCCGAATCTCCATAAAAAAGTCATTCGAGGGAGCCACGTCCCCGATGCGTTCAAGGAGCATCCCGCGGTAGTTCGGGCGCCTTCTTTGTTGGTTCTCGGAAGAACCTCTGGAAGCCTCGTTTACTCGGCCAACCTCTGAGGAGGTCCTTATTGGCAGTGGTGGTGGAGCTTGGACTGATGTGGAGGTCTGCCCGGTACGTGTCGGGGGCTCGGGTGCTGGCGTCCTCTTACGCTTCTTACTGGCCTCGGCAGCCTTGCCCTTGCCCTTCCTCTGTGTTGTCATCTGGGCAAGCCTACCAGAGCGGGAGCTCGGTGCGGTCATTTCTGTACAAAGAAAATCCAAGTTAAGCAAAGAATGAAATAAAAGAGGATGGCGACTATAAATAAAATTCTGGGCTGACCTCCGATCCGGAGTTGGCCCGACGGGTACAGGAGCCTGATCACGTCCTCGAGGTTCTCGTCGGCTACAGGTGGCCCCGCACCGAGGGAGCCACTGGACGAGTCCTCGGTACTGGACAATGAAGGCTCCCTCGTCGGCCACCCGGACCGGGAAGTGCTTGGCCCTGGAAGATCCGCATCACCCATATGGGCAACAGTAACCTGCCTGGTTTCCCGGGCAGAACGCCTAGCTCGGGGAAAACTGCTAGATTCCCCGAACCAACCGTATCTGGACAGGGTGTCCTTTCTCAGAAGAAAGGACTGTTGTCTGGACGACTCGGGCTTTTTGAACAGCTCGTCCACGGCCTCTATTACATAGCTCGGTGCCCAAGGGCGCTTAATCCAGACGTGCCCCAGCTCGAATGACCCCGGCACTTGTTCATCCTCGGGGACAACTTCACCGGCTCGGGCTAAAAAGTTCCCCCCGACGTAAAACCATTCGTACTTCTACAGCTTGTCCGAGTCGGGGTTGCCCAGAATAAAGTCCTTTCTGAAGCCGGTGAAGTAGTACCAACCGGACTGCCGAGGAAGCTTCTTCATCTTGAATACTTGCTTGAAGGCCTCCAGCGGCATCTCAGTACTCCGGTGGTACTTCCACAAAATATACATCCCGATCAGCGACCTGTAGCTGTTCGGGTTTAATTGTGTCGGGCACACATTAAAGTCATTAAGCGCCCGGTGAAGGAAACGGTGCAGTGGCAGACGCAGCCCGGCCTTGAAGAACTCGGCGTAAAGTGTGATAAACCCCTCCGGCGCCTCTAAAGGTGAATCCCCCTCGCCGAAAACGACGAGATCCACATCGGCTGGAATACCATATTCGGCGCGCAGTGTCCCTAACCGCGACTCTGTAATCGCGCTCGTATATCCTGCCGCTGAGGTTTGCCCAGGACGGCTTATCCGATATGCTGTGACGCCCCGTACGCGGGTGGCCTGGACTTCTGCTCCATCTCCGGCTGTTCTGCCCCTGCCTCCTCGGCCGCATGCTCCTCATCGGAGGCATCAACCGTAATCACGCCTGCAACTTGGACGGGGGCCTCGGCATTCCGACCAGAGGTGCTCGGAGCGTCCTCCTGGGTTTGAAACTCGGTCCTCTCCCTTGGAAAAATTTGGGAATGGCCCGCTGTTGCCGCCCCAGTGTAAGGGTCTTGCTCCCTGGACGGCCTGATAAGTTTGTGCCCGCCTAGCAAATCTAAAAATTCTTGCTCGGGCACGGTCTGGGAATTGACCCTTAGGATCTGCTCCAGCCGCCTAGCCCCTTCCCGTCTATGGGACGCCACCTCGGCGTCAGATTGAGTCGAAGAAGAGCTACTGCTCTCCCTGCTGCTTTCCGACCATGAAGCCTCTATGTTTTGCCAGTCGGACAAATCACTCATTTTTCACTCGGGAATTACCTGCTCGGGTTCTTGGTTGCTCGGTTGATATAATCCTCGGCTAGTACTTGAGCTCGGCAGCTAAAATTTCTCGTTCGTAAATTTCTGAAAATGAAGTGCAAACTGCGGAGGGGAGGGGCCCTATTTATAGCCACTTTAAGCGGGAAGTTCGAGCGCGAAAACCCAAAAGGCGCAATTAATACGCCTGACAGCCACACAGACGGCTGCGACGCGACACGCGTCCCCCGTCTGATCCGCGCGTCTTTTCACCTCACCCCGCTTCTAAGTGTCGCTTAGTCTTCTTCCTTTGAGCCGACCTCACCCACTCGGCATAGTCCACCCGGCCGAACACCGACCAGGTGCACTAGGGGGCTAATGTTGAGGGTAGCTCGGCACTCCCACCGAGGAC
Organism: Artocarpus heterophyllus; assembly: GCA_025403435.1. Taxonomy (NCBI): domain Eukaryota; kingdom Viridiplantae; phylum Streptophyta; class Magnoliopsida; order Rosales; family Moraceae; genus Artocarpus; species Artocarpus heterophyllus. Next base: position 11,624,861 of record CM046340.1, on the reverse strand, counting down.
ATTAACTTTGGTGGTCGGCAAATAAGTTCGGCATAAATGGCTACCGCCCGACCCGATGAATTATGCTTCTTCCCGGGGAGCCTTCCACTGATCTGAGGGCACGCCCCTAAGAAGGCTGCCACCTCGGGGGATGAACTGTAGCTCGGGCCGGGCCACGCTATTCATCATAACACGTCACTACCCATCCTTGTTGGCCAACACCAGGCAGGCGTGCTGCCGTCCGATAGAGTCCAATCCATTGGACTATGGACGCGACACTTGTCACCTATTGCTTGATACACTTTGATGTGACACCTGGGTAATGGGCAAAACCCATCTTGCACCCGATCCAGCTGGTGGCCTATAAATAGGATGCATTTATGACGTTTTAGGGAGGAGAAACCTCTTCACATTTGATCAGCTGCCGACCTCTGCCGAACAGTTCTTGCCTTGAGCATCGGAGAGCCCTTGTATATTGACTAACCCCATTTCTCCGAATCATCCCTCTTGTAGGTACTCAGTTCCGACCAGGGGCAAGCTTAGAGGAGGTCAAAAGGTGTACAGTCACACCTGGGTGTTGATCCGACGCCGGACGGCGGCAAGCATCAACAAAACCAAACTAATTGCTTCAGAATATTCTTGAATCCATCCCGGCAGGTCTAGCAAGCGGAAAACCAAAATCAGGTACGAAATCTTTTTTTGATTTCGCAAATAAAAAAGGAAAAAAAAAAACTGGTTTTTTGTTTCTTTTAGAGCAGATTAGGTTTGTGCTTAGGGTTTGCAGATGGCGATTTAGATTGGTAGAGCATCCTAATTTTTTTTTTTTTTTGTGTGTTTGGTTTTGATGTTGATAATAATAGCGAAGGAAATGTAGATTTTTGGTTTCTGAAAAAAAAATTCTAATGATTTTTGTTTCGGCGTGCTCCTCCTTTTTTTTAAGTCATGTTTTTTTGCTTCAAATTGATCGCGAGAATTTTGTCGGTGACTGAGAAAGAGCGTGTTTTTGGTTCCATAAATGATGATTGGATTTCATTGTATGGTTTAGGATTAATGGTGGTCGAGACTGGTGGGAGGTGTTTTTGAGAGTAATAGTCTTGGACTGAAATTGGGGTGGATTGGATGGACAAGAACAAGAGCCCTACCGATATGCTCACCACGGGCCAAAAAAAGGTACGTCCTTAACGATGAAGCTGTGTGCTGATTCTTTGATAGGAAAACATAGTGGAATTTCTCTTCTTCAGTTAAATTGCCCATTCTTTGTCTCTTTTTTGGACAATCTATGGTATCTTAGTCTTTATACCTCTTTTTGTTTCACAGTTTTCCTTTATTAACAGATGATCTTTTTATATTGATGTTCTGTTTGTTTACAATGATGCTCTGATGATTTGTTATATTGTAAAACAATATTGCTATATTTGGTTAAGACTCTGTTATAAATACTTGAGCTGATGAATGGTTATTATTTCCCTAAGCATGATATTCTGAAAGTAACAGAACTTTAATAACCTTTTCTGAGGCAGAGAATGATGTTTGTTCAATTTTCTCTAACCTTTTAGGTCTAGCTTGCAGTTTCTTTATCCTCTGATTGGTATGAAGGGAAAGTGAAGGGAAAGAAAATGTTGGAAGAATTTTGGGATAAAAATTGATATGATATGGTGTTTGGTAGAAAAGAAATTAGAATGGAAAGGAAAAATGAATAGAAAAAATGACATGTAGGTCTTATCAAAATTGACCTCTTTAAATGTGGATGGATTTTGTGGAGCAAAAGTTTAAGAACCATGCAAAGAAAGTGAAGTTACTAATTTGTCTTTTTTTAATCAAAATTACAACAACAAATTTGGACACCAAATTAAAGAAATCTAAATAATATTTAGAAAAAATGGTAATTGTATCAATAGTAGTTTTTTCATTCTTTGGTTTTTCTTACAATACTAAATAAGAGAAGATAAAATTACTTTCTTTCCACCTTTAAATACCAAACAAGTAAAGAGAAAATCAAAACCTTTTATTTTCCTACAATTTTTTTCTTTAGAGCTTTATCTTCTCTCTTATTTTCTTTTTTTCTTAGCAAAGGGAGTATTAGGGTCCGTTTGGTAAATAAATTCAAATTAGTTATTTAAATTAAGTTTGTATGATTCAAATTAGCATTTGAGTTAGTGATTTAAATTGTTATTTGATTTGGTGTTTGAATATGCATTTAAATTTCAATCTGAGTGTAGAATAAAATTGAAGTTTATGTTTGAAAAAATACTAAAAATAGTTTTTGATTTATTAACAAATTTAACTTCATATTTCATCAAATGCTTACTATAAAAGGTACGGAATTGAGTTAATAGAATTTTGTGCTATTTTGGGTGGTAGGACATTTGAATTATGCATTAATTTTTTAAAAAATAATTTAAACAAAAACATAACAAGATCAGTTTATAGGGTGTTGAGGAATTAGGCGACTCCTAATTTCAAGGATCGCAAGAACGAATAATTGCAGAAAAAAATTGAAGAAGAGAAGAAAGAAGAGACACCAAATTTTATACAGGTTCGTCCAAAATTGAGACTACGTCCTGTTTCTGCCGCTTGTAGATTCTACTATGATGAAGGAGATTACAGATTACAGAAGAAGTTTCTCACACACTCTCAAATTGTGCTTACCAAAACTCTCTTCTATCTAGCACCTATGGGAATTTTTTTTCTCTCAAGGATGGAGCTCTCAAAAAATATGCCTCACACAATTAACATCACTCTCAATGTCATACACACTCAACCCTAGCCACCTTATGCCTATTTATACCTAAAGAAAGAGAAAAATAGCAACTAATGAGAAACTTTAGCAGTTTCTCATTTTTGGGGCATTTTAGTTCGACTCTGACTCAAAAATATCACACAACACAGCGCGTTAGCGCCGCGGCGCTCGAAACTAGCATTACAGCACTCCCCTGCAGCGCCTAGGCGCCATTTACCTGGAGCCTAGGCTCTTTGCAGCCAGTGCCTAGGCGCTCTTCACCTGGCGCCTAGGCGCTCCTGGCAAAGCTGCGGCACTGGCTCTCTGCTTTGCCAGCGCTGCGTGTCTCCTTTTTTTTCTTCCTTTTTGCTAGAGTGTTGACTTGATTTGGCTCTACATCTACAACAATCTCCCACTTGGAAACTAATTAAGCACCATGTCTCCACTGTAGAAGCAACGACTTCTCACGCCTTGTGGAGAAGTCCAACTGAAGTTGCGCACAACTTCAGTTTCTCAATCGGAACCGTCTTGGTGAGCATATCTGTCAAATTTTGACTCCCAAGAATCTTCTCAAGTTTCAACACTCTATCTTCCAAAACCGATCTGATGAAGTGATACCGCAACTGTATATGCTTCGTTCTAGCATGAAATGTAGGATTTTTCATCAAGTGAATGGCACTCTGACTGTTACTATGTAATGCACTCCTTTCCTGCTTGTGACCCAGTTCTTCTAGAAATGACCGCAACCAAATCATCTCCTTGCTCGCTTCTGTCATTACCACATACTCTACTTCTATTGTAGAGAGTGTAACTATCTTTTGTAGCTTCGAGACCTAACTAATTGCAGTGCCACCCAAAGTGTAGACATAACTGGTGGTACTTTTTCTGCCATCAATGTCTCCAGCTATATCGGCATCAACATAGCCTTGTAGTCCCAAGTCTGACTTCTTGAAACACAGTGCTAAACCCGCAGTACCTCTCAAATATCTGGGAATCTACTTCACTGCCTCCCAATGCTACTTACCTAGATTAATCATGTACCTATTCACAACTTCCACTGCATGTGCAATGTCTGGTCTAGTACAAATCATGGCATACATGAGACTGTCTATTGCTGAAGCATAAGGCACCTTGGCCATGTGGTCTTGCTCCTGTTCCGTGGTCGGTGATTGCTCCTTTGATAACTTGAAGTGACTGGCCAAAGGAGTATTCACAGGCTTCGTATTACCCATGTTGAATCTACTCAGCATCTTTTTAACATATTCTTCCTATGACAGTTTCTGACTATTACGGTTCCTCATTATTCTCATCCTAAGGATTTGTTTTGCAGCACCCAAATCCTTCATTGCAAACTCCTTAGACAGCTCCTTCTTCAGCTTGTCAATCTCCTATTTGCAACCTCCTGCTATCAGAATGTCATCGACATATAGCAACAATATAATGTAGGAGTCACCAAAATTTTTCACATAACAACAGTAATCTCCCTGACATCTCAAGAAACCATTGCTGCACATAAAACCATCAAACTTCTTGTACCACTGCCTGGGAGCTTGTTTGAGGCCATACAAGCTCTTCTAAAGTTTGCAGACCAAGTTCTCCTTACTTAGTACTTCAAAACCTTGTGGCTGCTTCGTGTAGATCTCTTCCTCCAAATCACCATGGAGAAAAGTTGTCTTGACATCTAACTGTTCTAAGAACAAGTCCTCATTTGCTACTAGCGCAAGTACTATCTTGATCGTGGTTAATTTCACCACTGGAGAAAAAATCTCATTGAAGTCGATACCTTCTTTCTGCTAAAAGCCTTTTACCACCAACCTTGCCTTATACCGTTTGCGGCCATTAGATTCATCTTTTATTCGGTATACCCACTTGTTGTGCAAGGCCTTTTTGCCATGTGGTAAGTTGTCAATTGCCATGTCTGATTGGACATCAAGGAATCCATCTCATCCCCCATGGCTAACTCCCACTTAACCGAATCTTCAGCCTCCACGGCTTCATCATAGCTCTCTAGCTCACCTCTGTTGGTCAACAAAATATAATGCAGAGAAGGGGAGTATCTCTGTGACGGTCTGATGGTCCTACTAGACCTCCTGACAGGTGTGGCAGGAGTCCTCTAGTTTCCTTCTAGAGCTATGTCTTCTTGGTCTTCAACTTCTAAATTTTGCACCTCCACTTCAGGAAGATCCTTCAATAGAATCACCTCAAGCTTCTTATCTTCATAACCTGAACCCCTAGAGTCAGTGCTGTCTCTATCCTTGTACAGAACACCTTCATTGAAGATCATATCCTTGCTCCTAATAATCTTTCGATTTTGGTCATCCCAGAGACGAAAACCAAACTCAAGTCCACAATAGCGAACCAGAAAACACTTCTTTGACTTGGCATCAAGTTTACTTATAACAGCAGAATCAATATGAACATAGGAAATACACCCAAATACTCTCAAGTAAGAGAGATCAACCTTTTTATGACTCTAGACTTCTTCCGGTAGCTTGAACTTTAGCGGTGTAGATGGACTTCTGTTGATCAGATGAGTGGCTGTATTAATTGCTTCAGCCCAAAACGTCTTTGGTAGCCCCGCATGCAACCTCATGCTTCCAGCACGCTCGTTTAAAGTTCTGTTCATCCTCTCAGCTACCCCATTCTGTTGTGGTTTCCCTAGAATGGTTTTCCTCATCTTTAGTCCATTCTCAGCATAGTACCGCTTGAAATCTTCATCTAAATATTCTCCATTATTGTCAAACTATAAGCACTTTACCTTCAAATTTATCTCATTCTCACCATGGCTTTCCATCTCTTGAAAGCATCGAAGACATCAGATTTGTTTTCAGAAAGTAAACTCATACCTTCCTGCTTGAGTCATCTATAAATGTTACGTAGTAATTTGCACCACCAAGGGAAGTCACCGGCGCAAGCCCCCACACATCAGTGTGAACTAGCTCTAATTTTCTGGACTTAGGCTCTCTACCCATCTTTGAAAAACTAACTCTCTTCTGTTTACCAAAGATGCAGGCTTCACACAAACTGTGATCAACAGTTTTCAAACTCGACAGGTTTTCTTTACAGTGAAGCACCTTCATTCCCTTCTCACTCATATGACCGAGCTTATAATGCCATAGCTCGGTATTGACAGTAGAATCAGCAACTGCTATGGTATCTCTACAACTATAGTTCATGTAGAGAGTTCCAGTCTTACGTCCCTGAGCAACAACCATCGCTCCTTTTGTGACTTTCCAACCTCCACAATTGAAGGTCACTTTGTGTCCTTCGTCATCCAGTTGCCCCACCTAAATCAAGTTGTGCATTAGTTTAGGAACATATCTCACCTTATGAATCTTCCACATAGACCCATTAGGCATTTTTAAACTGACATCTCTATTGCCAACAATATCCAAATGTTCTCTGTCAGCAAGATAAACCTTACCATGATTTTCAGCAATATAATTCTCCAAGACATGGTGGTGTACAGTGGTGTGGAATGATGCTTTTGAATCTATCACCCACGAATCAAAAGAACTGTCAACAGACAAGATTAAGGCATCCTGTTGCTCTTTAGTGGTGGCGTTAGCTGCGTCATTATTCTTGTCGGCATTCTTCCTTGGAGCCCTACAGTTCTTCTTCAAGTGGCCGGTCTTCCCACAATTCCAACACTCCATAGTCCTACCATTTCTCGACTTGCTTCTCCCATTCCTCGACTTACCTCTCCTGCCATTATTCTTGTTGGAATGTCTGTCAAGTTTTCTGCCCCTATTATCAACATTAAGGGCCGAGTTCGACGTTGAGGCTTCACCTAAATCCTTCATGCGAACTTCTTCCGTCAGAATAGAGTTTCTGACATCAACAAACTTTAATTTTGCATTCCTAAGCGAATTTGTAATGGTCACCCTCATGGGTTCCCAACTATTCGGTAACGAGGCCAAGAGGATTAGGGCATTGATCTCATCATCGAATTTAATCTCTACCGAGACCAATTGGTTCAGAACGGTGTTAAAACTGTTTAGATGCTCTACCACCGAGGCACTTTCAGGCATTTTTAAATTAAAAAGCTTCTTCATGAGATGTACCTTGTTATTGGCTGAGGGCTTCTCATACATCTCTGACAGAGCCTTCATCATCTCAGCTGTAGTAGTCTCCTTTGCAAAATTATGGGCCACGTTCTTTGACAGGGTTAAACGGATCACACCCAGCACCTGTCTATCAAGGAGATTCCACTCCTCATCCTTCATGCCTTCAGGCTTATTACCCAAGGGCAAGTGTAGTTTCTTGCTGTAGAGATAGTCTTCTACTTGCATCCTCCAATAGGAAAAATCTAAACCATCAAATTTGGTGATACCGGCTGCCGAACCTTCTTCTCCCGTCATCGTTCTTTATCAAAACCTCCGCTCTGATACCACTTGTTGGGGAATTAGGCGACTCCTAATTTCAAAGATTACAAGAACTAATAATTGTATTAAAATAAATTGAAGAAAAGAAGAAAGAAGAGACACCAAATTTTATACAAGTTCGTCCAAAATTGAGACTACGTCCTGTTTCTGCCACTTGCAGATTCCATTATGATGAAGGAGATTACAGATTATAAGAGAAGTTTCTCATACACTCTCAAATTGTGCTTACCAAAACCCTCTTCTATCTAGCACCCTATGGGAATTTTTTCTCTCTCAAGGATGAAGCTCTAAAAAAATATGTCTCACATAAATTAATGTCACTCTCAATGTCACACACACTCAACCCTAGCCACCTTATGTCTATTTATACCCAAAGGAAGAGAAAATTAGCAACTAATGAGAAACCCTACTAGTTTTCTGTTTTTGGGGCGTTTTAGTTCGACTCTGATTCAAAAATATCGCGCAACATAGCGCGTCACCGCCGCGGCGCTCGAAACGAGCGTTGCAGCGCTCCCCTGTAGTGCTAAGCGCCATACACCTGGAGCCTAGGCGCCATTCACCTAGAACCTAGGTTCTTTGCAGCTAGCGCCTAGGCGCTCTTGTTCTAGCACCGCAACGCTCTCCTAGTAGAGCTGCGGCGCTGGCTCTTTGTCTCACAAGCGCTGTGTTTCTCCTTTTTTTCTTTCTTTTTGTTAGAGTATTGACTTGATTTGATTCCACATCTGCAATAGGAAGTGGAATAGGCTGGCGAGTTTTTTTTATTTTTTATTTTTTTATTTTTTATTTTTTATTTTTTTTACAGATGCATGCGGGAGTCTTCGCTAATAAAGGAGGAAGCAATGCATGTATCAGGGAAAATAACACATATATGAATCTTAGTTTTTTTTTCTCCTGTTCTTTTTTTATGTCATGTTATAATCATGTTTTTGCAGAATCAATATACTGTAAACATGTTATAAAAACATTGAGAAGATCTCCAGAGATTTTGATGGAGACACTGACTCGACTCAAAATGCTGGCTAAAATTTTTATTATTTTTTTTTAATATTTCAGTATTGCCATATAATGTCCAAGTGCAAGGCATTAAAACCTAAATTTTCAACTTTACATCAAAGGGCCCAGATTTTGTTACGCTTTTGCGGAGCATTGTCAATACAGGTGAAGGATTTGGTGAACTTTCTAATCTCTCCATTACAGGGGATTAAAACTGAGTTTCTTCCTTAAAGATTTGAAATCCCTATCCAATCTATTCCCTCTTACCAAACTATTCTAAGTCTAGAAATTTTTCTAATAATATCCCATTTTTAACTTGATATCATGCTTATTATTATATTAATAACATGATTGTGCATATTAAATTAAAATAATACAAGCTTATCTAAATAGAAGAAATGATGAACAAAAGCTTTCTTAATTCAATATTGCAGGTGAAATAATTTTAAAAAACAACCAAAACATGTTGACTTCATCCTTTTTTTCTTTTTTTTTCGTGTATTCCTTTTCATTTGTGGACCTGAACTTTCAATCATGAAGCTTAATTTTATTGATCCAATTTTTTCTGTTTTTTATCCATGAAGCTCCACGTGCAGCATCAAAAGAAGGAAAAACAAATTCCAAAACAAGCTTCAACCAGCGCCTTCTAGGTGCACAGCTTCAGGAGAGAGACAAGCGGATGAACACGATCGTTGAGAATAAACACTATAGGTGTCCAAATTTACAGATATTTTACCTTCAATCAACGTCCGTACATCTTGGAATATCAAAATACATAAAAATTCATTATTGAGTAATTTTGGACACTTATTTTTGCTTAAAAACCTCTTAAAAAGTAATGGAAAATATTTTTTTTCAAGTGACAGATATTTGGAATCCATAAAAACACAAAAACAAAAAAACAAATGAATAATACAAGAGAAAAATGAAACGTTTTAAACAAAATTTAAATCCTTAAAAAGAAACAAAGAAAACAAAAATTGGAAAACTAAGGAAGTGTTTGGTAGTGGTGGGAGCCACTCAGTTTTCACTACAAGCTCAGTTATAAACAGTGTAAAACTCTCACATGCTATAATAATAATAAAAAAATATACTACAGTATAAAACTCTCATATACTATAATAAAAATGATTCTTACTATCTTTTTAAACACCCTATAAAAAGAACATAAGAAAATAAAGAAAAGAAGTAGAGCTAGCTTAGCTCCGGTCATTATTTTTCCTTCATTCACTACTATCTTCACCCTTTTGACATAAAGGACAGACGAGTACAAGTTTTTGGATTTACAGGCTCCAGCTGGTTGGAGCCCATGGCTTGAAACGACAACAATGAGACCTTTGTCTCATCTTTCAAATCACGGTTTAATCCAAAGCCAAGCCTACCCACATGGGACAAAGTTATAAATAAATATAATTAAGAAAAAGGTATTAATTAATTAATTAATGAGAAGATTTATTCATGACCGTGGCCTATTAATTGAGATCATTTTCATGGCATCCATTGATGATTTTTCTCAAAAACATAAAATGCCTTCTAGGTAGCTTGCCAGCGATAACAGCTGCCCACTGGGGTGGACCATCCTACTTTGGTTTCTTAATCTATTGATTGGACACCCAGCAGGATTGAGCATTCTTAACCACTTTTGCTTGGAATGAAATTGACAGCACAATTAGAGAAACTCATCCCACTGAAAGCCTTTGTTTTTTTATAGACATTTCGTTGAGAGGGAAAAAAAAAAGTTGATTATTTAATAGATATTTTTATTTTTTGTATTACTTTTTATCGTCAGCATTTTTTTCTTTTTATTGTATATATGTACTTTTAATTATTACATATATTTTTGAATGCCGGCCTTTTTGGTCGTTTTCAAATTATATATATATATATATATTAAAAAAAGTTAAAATAAAGTTAAGGTTTAATAAAATTATAATAAATTAATTATTATTATAATGCTAAAGCGTGATTTCACTGTAGGTTTTTTAATTCGAAGTTGCATTTGAAAAGGCCGAGTAATAACCACTCCATTAACTCACACACATATAACAATTGCACTGCATTTATCGTGTTAATGATATTTTCAGCGTAAAATTGACCAGCCACCTACTGTTTTTTTGAAATGAAAACGTATTATCATTAATTAAATAACTGGAATGTCTTACAATCATATGTGGAGATAAAGTTGGGAATCTTATGAAGCCGTATACAATCTTTAGACAATGACAAGGCAAAATTTGCTAATTTATGAGCCACTGAAATTGTCTACACGAGGACAATGAGCACAATTAACAAAATCAAAACTCCTTATCAAATCATAGACTTCGCAGGACAAATCTATATCATGACAAAGACTGTGAACCACTTCCAAAGTGTCAGTTTAAACGTGCGAACTTCATGCCATTTTGAAATACCATGATTTCTACAAACTTCGGGGATTATATAAATCCATTACCATGATCTCTGCAAGTTTTGGTGATTACATAAATCCACCTCATTATTTTAGTGTCAACTTAATATTAAATTTAATATATATATAATCATTTGTATAATAATAAGCATGATAAAAACCAAAACCTTTCATATTGAATAAAAATGATTTAAATTAATCTACTCAACAATGGGTTATCGACTTATACAAAACAATATTGAAATTAAATAAATTTAAACATTTTAAACAATGATGCCATTTATATAAATGGAAAAAAAATATGTATTTTTTTTTCCATTTTTAGCAATTTTAACAAACAACAAACACACACACACACACACGAAATAAATGGAAGATAAATGTGGAGCACTTCCTCCACATACCTAATGGAGACATTATATTTAAGGGTAGATTTGGTGTTGTCAATATCTAATTATTGCCTATAAACTTCATTCATCACGCTAAGACTAAAATTACCTTAAGAGATTGTACTGGCTAATTAATTAATTAAAAATAACTAATTTCCTTTAAGATTATTAATAATATCTTAGTAATCAAACATAAATAAAATCAACAGATGAAAGGTTAACTTTGTCAACTTATAAGCATCTTTGTTACAAAACCATTTCTTCATTTCCTTATTTTCAATATTACTGTCTCGTTTTAGATCTTAACAGACAGTTAATCATTAAATTTATATTAAAAATGCACAATATACAAGAATAAAATAGTCATGATAAAGGCTAACGAGGATTAAAAATAAGGATTAACCAAGTTCAAACTATGTTTGACTTTGATTTCATTTTTGAATTTTTCCTACAAACTCAATTTGTTCTACCCTCTTTATTTCATAGTTATTTCAATTATATTTAAAACCATTTGAAATCTATATTTACAAAAAAAATGATATATATATTAATTCCTTTTTAAAAACTCACAATTAGTAGAACACAATATTAATAAAACAATATTAAGCAAAAAAAAATACAGTTAATAAAACATTTCAAATATATATCATAAAATATATTACAAATACAAGTTGAAGAACAAAGTAAAAACATCGGACCTCATGATGTGAATACATTATCAAACCTTAAGCAGGAAGCATTTCGAGAGTAAAAAATACTCTATAATATCAGCCATCCCAGTAGTAGCACTAATGAATCTAAAAGTTTTAAGAATAACATGTTACAAAACAAAAAAACAAACATACTAAACATAAAAATAAAGACCAACATCACTTAAACAAAAGCGTTATTCAAAACACAGAAACATAAACATGCTATAACTAAAACTAAAAAATCATAGATGGAAGTGCAAATCCAATGGCTACTTGCTACTATCTTTATCCCAATCCAGCTTTGAAATTGCAGTGTCAGACTAGATAAATAACATACATTTTGTCCAGCAATTCTTCAGCAGTTGAAACAATAACAAAAGTTTGTCTTCCCTCTGTTGAAAAAAATTCTCTACCACAGCATGATCTAAAAACTTCAACAAACCATCACAAAAACCATTGACATTCAAAAGCCCTAATAGTTTTGATTGAATACCCAACAATTTCTCATTAATAGCTACAAATATTTCCTCAAAAGTGCCTATGCCACCAGGTAAAACTATAAAAGCATTAGGTATATTAATCATGGTTTTTATATGTTCACAAATACGGCCAACTTTTTTCTCTATACCTATAGTCTTACCACAAATATTACCTTGAGAAAGGACTTAGGCATAATCTCCAACACTTGAGCACCATTAGATTGTGCCGCTGTTGTAACAACCCCCATCAACCCTAAACTGCATCCCCCATAAACTAAATTAATCTTTTTACATGCTAAAACTTGCCTTAAGTGCTCAGCCGCTTCTAAATAAACTCTATCTTTTTCAAAACTAGAACCACAAAAAACATAGCAAATTTCAATTTTCCTAGATAAATAAGAAGAAGACATATTTGTCTTTATTTTTTGTAAGTGTTTTTTAGGGCTTTTTGGCTTTAAGTCCACTTTGCCAAATCTCCTTAAGTTCTGAATGGGATCTTAAAAGAAATAATAATACGTACAACTAACAAAAGCAAGATAAATTTTTCAAAGATTTACTGAACAACTCTACAAAGTTTTAGAAAAAGGATAAACAATCAAATAAACTTTTAAAAATTGAGATAAAACTATGCAACTTTTGACATAATCAAACACGTCTATATAAATCTAACAAAAGACAAATTAAACGTTGTAGGCTTTTTGGCTTAAAAACCCAAATGTACAAAACTAATATAAAAGAAAACATAGAATATAAAAAATTGACAAATTACTATTGAAAATTTGACAAATGAGATACAAATCTTGAAATGTCTAAATAAAATTCAAAAATTTTAAACAAATTACAAGACATCACATGATTAATATGAAAATATAATATTTTTTAAAAAGATATATGTTCAAGACATATTGCATCTAAAATGACAAATAATCAGACAACCATTAAAAATCGAGATAAAACTATGTAACATTTGACATTGTCAAACAAGTCTACATAACTCTGACAAAAAGAAATTAAACATAGTAGTTTTTTTTACTTCAAAAACTCAAAATCTACAAAACTATTATAAAAGATAAAATCGAATCTAAAACAAAATCGACAAATCACAATTGAATATTTGACAAATGATACACAAATCTCGAAACATCTAGATAGTATTTAGAAATTTTAAACAAATAGCAGTACATTACATGATTAATCTAACAATATAATATTTTTTAAAAAAATATTCAACACGTACTGTAATAATCTAAAAAAAAAAACTAATACTAAAAACACAAAACATATTTTCTTTCCAAAAACATTCAAACAACAACTATAGATATAAATTCAATCCCCATCTAATTTCCTTACAAACTGGAAAACATGATCTTTAAAAGCTAGATCCTAAGGGCGCTGTCTTTCTGCGTGAAATTTGGGCCACAGTTTAGAAATTGTACCTTGAACATATCCACTAGGACGACTCTAAACAGTAACTTGGAGATCATTTAAGTTCTCTGTTGAAAGACCATCTTTGCATAAATGAATTTTGTCCTTCTTCTTTACTAATACAAATCCAAGTGAAAGACACTTACCCTCACAAAATTGTCGCCTACATTTGTTACATTTGGACTCAATAGCACGAGCTCTTCTTATCATGATACTACGACTGGTACCCATACCTGGCAGACCAACACTGTGATTAAAAACACTCGGATGAATTTACCATCAATCAACATCCTCACATCACAGGGAATACCAAAACGCATAAAAATCTATAATCGAATAATTTTAGACTTATATTTTTGCTTAAGAACCTTCTGAGAAGATGATGGATAATATTTTTTCAAATGATGATATTTGGAATCCATTAAAAACACAAAAGAAGAAAAAAAATGAATATACAAGGAAAAAATGAAACGATTTAGATAAAATTTAGATCCTTAAAAAACTAAGAAACTAAAAAAAAAAAAGAACAAGAAAAACAAGCTACAAATTTTAGAGAAAAAGAGACAAGAAAAAAGAAAATTGTAGAACTAGAGGAAGGGAAAAAAATGTAAAGAGAGTGAACTTAGAAATTGAGTCTCAGATATGCAGTAACATAATTTATAGACATATTATAGAATACTCTATTGAAGGGCCAGAATGTCAATCCAACATCCATTAGTTTAAAATGACCAAAAAAAAAAAAAACAGTGATAGAAATAAACGCAAAAGAGGCCACTAAGGCAAAACTAGAAAGCACTAAATGATAAAGCTGAATAAAATAAAACTACCAAAAACAAAACCATGAAACATATTAAATAAAAGGGATAACATTAAAGGGCAAACAGGTCAGCTTAGCAATTCACAAGTAGAAAAATGAGCTGATATAAATTAAGCCAACTATTTTTAATCAAATTAAAATTATACAATCTCAATTAAGACCACTTATTTGAAATTAATTATTCTTTGACATATGTTAAATATGTTCATTATAATATGTATAATATTAAATATTCATCCGTAAATGTATCGTAAATAAATTTAAAATACACATATTAATATAATCTTAATAAAATGTGTGTATATAAACTACTCTTATATAACAAATAAATTTAATAAATCAACACTACTACATAAACATACATGTTAATATAATTGTAATAACTATATTGCAACAATTACTAATTTTTTGTATAACAATATGGTATTTCCCGCTACAATGCATTGAATAACATAAAAAGACAAAAAAATAAAACAAATTAAATAAAAGAGATTACACAAAAGGGCAAAAACGTCAGCTCAGCAATACACCAGTAGAAAATAGTCTGATATAAACCTAACCAAATATTTTTAATGAAATTAAACTTATACAATCTCGATTAAGACCATATACTTCAAATTAATTATTCTTTGACATATGTTAAATATTTTCACTATAATATATACAATATTAAAGTATCCATATATAAATAGACCATAAATAAATTTAAAATACACATTAATATAATTTAATACAATGTATATAAAATATAAACAACTCTTATATAACAAATCAATTTAATAAATCAAGACTACTATATAAAGATACATATTAATATAATTTAATAAATATATTACAACAATTACTACTTTTTTGTATAAGAAAATATTCATTCCTGCTACAACGCGCGGGTATTCTGCTAGTATGCACTAGAGAACAATATTGTCACATATACCTTTTTTGTATTTTCTCTCTTCTTTTTTTTTTCTATTTTTTGCTTGAAAAATCCTTGAAGAAACTTAAACTAATAAAAGAATATAACTGAACAGAGAAAGAAGGAATTATAAGGAGACTGTAGCCATGAGCCCATGACAGCACAAAAGGAGATACTAATGGTAGAGAGAAAAAGAGATATCTTATCAAGATGACCAACGATCATAATGGAAATTATTTGCAAGAAGTATAAAGACAAATTCACAGCCACCGTTGGTTCTGTTATGTAAACCCATTGCTTCACTTCTTGAAGTAACTCACTAAATGTCATTGCACTAAAAAACCTATCTTTGATCTCCTCTAAATCTCTTTTCAACTATCCCCTTTGTGCTCTCTGTCTCTCATGGTGCTCTCTAATTTGCTATTTGCATATGGCCCTTTTTAATTCTAGGGAGATATTTCTAAAAAAAAGGTAAATTACATGAATAGCTTATGTGTTTTACTCAAGTTAGAGACACTACTTATACCAACACTAATCACATTCACCTTTAAGCTTAACTCTGTTAACTTTTTATATAAAATAGCAAAAGTACTCTTTGAATCCTAACCATTGATTTAAAATCTCTAAATCACTACCATTTATTTGTTGTTTTGTCCAAAAAAAATTCAAAATCAGCCCAAAAAAAAAGAAAAAAAAAAGCCAACCTTTTTTACACCAAAAATTTTTCAAAATCAGCCAAAAAAAAAAATAACAAAATAACAAACTCAGCCCAACCTCCCCCGTTTCCTCCGCCCTTCTATCTCCCCCCACCCACCACCCAAACCTGTTGGTCCTCCTATTGCCGACGACCTTGAGTGACCCCACCATTATGCCTAACAACCTCGCCTGCCTCCCCTTCGTCAAGCCCAGCCCCCCTGCAGCAGAGAGAAAGTAGGGAGGGGAAATTTTTTTTTTTAATTTTGCTATATTTTTTAGTCTTTCTTTTTTAATGGAGAATTTTTTCTTTTGTCAAAAATAAAGCAATAAGGGGGAAATTTTGTTAGGTTTTGTTGAAATTAGTTGAAAAAATAAATAAATAAACCATTTTTTTTATAATTGCACTATTGTTTTATTAGAATTAGTTAGTTTTGGTTTTATTGTAATTAATTTTTTAAAATTTTTTTGTAGAGATAGATGCGTGCTTTTAATTAGGTTAGGGCTGTGATTACTTTGAGGAGTTAATCACGGGCTTTTTGGACTATAAAATATTATTTTTTTGTGTCTTATCCTATTTTGAACATAATTGTTATTTTTAAAGAAAAAGAAAAAAGTCATTATTTTATCTTCTATTAGATTGAAACTTATAATTATAAGTGTATACAAATTGTTTGAGCCTATTTTTAATGTCAAAAAAAGTGTAAAATTGTCATTTCTTACCACATAAATAACTAAAACCATTTTTAATGGATTGGGGGGGGGGAGCAATTTTAGTATTTTGAACAAAATTAACTGTCAAAATATGGTCAACTAATATATAAGATCTTTTTGTAATTTTTTAATAGTTAGAGGGTGTTACTGTGATTAATTTAGTTTAGAGGGTGTCTTTGTAATTTAGATAAACACAGAAGGTGTCAGTATGACTTATCCTCTAAAAAATGTCTAAAATTTTAAATAACTTAAGGTACGTTTGGCACGCTAGAGCAAGAATCTTATGTTTGGTAGCAATCTTTTGATTGGATAACTCTTCCTATGAACATAAAATAATCCAAATTTGCGAGATACCTTATTCCATACAAAGTCATTGGATTATTAATCCTACGATCGGATTAGATTTTTTTTTTCAAGTTTTTCATTTTCGCCCACACATCATACCAAAGTTTTGACTCCCACCCATCGAAGCAGATCTGTCAGATCCAACTACCAAGGGCAGGGTTTGTCGGTGATGCATCCTTTCGAATCTCCATCACAACCCACAACCCACCCACTCCCCGATTGGAGTCGCAACCTTTCACCCCCTTTCACCAGATCTAAGTCTCGATAGCATGGACAAGCCTTCCACTTAGTGCCCACTCAGCTCGGCCCCTCCTCCACAAAACCCAAATCCTAACCCCTCATCTTGCCCTGCACGACACCCAAGCTACTTTCCTTTAAAAAAGCACTGGACTGGCCCATCCCGTCAAAAACCAGTGGCCCATCTGATTACTCGAACCTAGATCCTGTCGAACTCTTCATCGAAAACTCAAAACCCCTCAAACCCCTACCCTTTCCATCGAAAGCAAAGTCCCTTGTCGCCCTTCCATCAATGGTCTCAACATTGAAAGTCATTGTGTTTTTTAATTAGTTTATTAAAATGAATTAAGATGTTTGCTTAACTATATATACATATATTTTACGAAAACTAGGCTGGGTGGCCTATTCTTCACTTACACCAAAATTTTTGTCTTTAACTTTTCTTAAAATTAGGTATATAGCTGACAAAGTTAAGGAGTAGATCTTTGAATTTTCTGTTCTTCCAAATTTGCCCAGATATGCTTTCAGAGTTAAGGAGCAGATCCGCCACCTTCGCCAAAGTTCTCATGACCAAGAGGTCTATGATGGGTAGTGGTAGCAAATTAGGGAAATCGATGTCTATGACGAGGAGGAAATCAATCTTCATGGACAATCAAGGCGATATCTTCTTAAACTATATCTTATCTAACAATGGTGATATATTCTCAAATCAAATCTTTATAGTATGAATGGGGATCTCCATAGCATTGTCATCTTGATGGGGCGGTGGTGCGAGTCTTGATTGTGGCTATCGAAGATGTAGATCTTGTTGGTGTTTGCCTTCAGGAAACCTTCCTCGCCCCTAACTTTGGCTCCATTGACGGATTCTGACGACGACTCATATTTGTGAGGAAGCAACAACTGTCATAGCGACAAAATGAAGGGAAGATTGCTAGAGGGATCCACGGTGGCTTGATCGACGAAGGGATCCATGACGGCGACTAGTTGTAACGAGAGAAGAGGGAGAGAGAGAAGACGAGGGTAGTTCGTTACCGACGTACTTGGGTTTATTAGTAATATATTGGGGTATATATGTTAGGTTTTTATCGATGTATTTAGATTTATCATTAATATACTACAATATATTATTAATGTTTTAGATTATATTATTAATATATTATAATTAATTAATAATAATAAAAATTATTTTTATCTTTTTGATTTTATAATTATTAAGGAGGATATTTTTTTAATTTAAAAAAAGTATGACCATTTATTTTTAAAAAGCTTAATAAAAAAAGTCATTTCACCACCTAGTTTATACTTTCTCTGCCTCTCCCTAGTCAAACACTCAGATTCTAATAACTAATCCAATATCAAAGATTGAAACTTTATCATCAAAATCATTTCTAAAAAACAAAATAACCTACAATTAAAGAACTTCCTAATCCTATCCCACTATGCATTTCCGGCATAACAACCATAAATTGTGACATCTTGGATAGCGGCAATTCGGGGTTCGTCCGATGGTGGTTGCGATTCCGTTAAGCTCGCATTCCGTTGCGCCTCTGTTTGTCGAGATTGTCGATTCTATCATGCCTGTGTTCGCGAAGGTCAATCATTATGCCGCCTGGGTGGTCCTCCTCATCCTCCGTGACTCCCAGCTGTTGTCGTCGAGCAAGATGCCTTGGACAAATTTTTAGAGTTTTTTTTTTTTTGTTTTAATTCTACTATGACAATAAAAGAGGATGAAGTTAGATTTATTTTCGTTTATCTAAAACTTAGATCTTAAACCATTAAATTTTAATTCAATGGTCAAAAAATAAAAGAGAGATATAAAAAAAAAAAGGTTCTTTTATCAATAAGATCTTTGAAGGGATCTTATCATAGTTTTTCCCAGTATTTTATTGCAGAAATTGTCTCCTGCTATTAGATTTATTTTCATTGCCACTGTTTGTTAAATAAAATTTTCAAAATGATGCTTCTTTAATAAAATTACTTTTGATAATTCCATTTAACTTAGTTCAGTCCAACCCGGGTTTCAAACATATGTATACAATCTAACTCAGTCCAATCTAATCCAATCCTAGCCTTTCAATCCAATCTAATGTGCAGAACAGGCCTTTTAGTGCTTGACTAGATATCAGTAAATTCTATATTTATCCAAGCCGAAATATTGTGATATTTACCAAACAAGTTGTTATAGTCTCGAGTAAATACATTTTTTACAAAATCTGGTCATTTTCTTTTAAAGTGAGAGAGTTAAGACTGGGACTCAACTCGTGTGTCCTCCTTCAACACCTTCCAATAACATCATATCATACCAATTAAAATATTATGTTAGTTAAAATATTATACCATATCATTTAAAAGATTACATTAGTTAAAATATTTTTACTGACGTGGTTTTATATTATTGAGAGGATATCTTGATATGAAAAGCAACAGAAGCTTAAGAACATGAGCCGAATCTTGCAACAGAGCTAACAACAAAAGATTTACGAGCTTCTTTTCAAAATCCTTTTTTGGATATATCTTTCCATAATTTAATTTGGGGTAAATAGCAGCCTTCCATAATTCCATTCTCTCATTCTCCTAATATCCTACTATAATGTGGCACATACCTGGAAAGTCGGTAGCTTTTCTTGCGAATCTTATGGATAGATATTTTATTGTACAATTTTCTTTTCATTTTTGAATCACGGGGCTGACCGAAAGCGTATAAAGTTGTAACTATTGTGGAAGGGAAACATTTAAAACGAGCAAATAACCTGGTCTAATATAGGGTTGGTAGCAAATAATTAAATCTTTTGACTTTACTGTAAAAAAGAATAATAATCTTAGTAATTGAATCTCCTGACTTTCTCAAAGCTTGTCCTTCACATTTTTAATCTTGACCCCAGTTCGTACGTTTTTTTATGTATATCCTTCTGAGAAAGTTGTTAGATCACGAATAACATCAGAAAGTCACAAATAATGAAAGGGTAATTATTGCATTTTTCAAAGAAATTTTACCTCCATTTTAGGGTTATTAAGAAAGTATAAACTTATATTTTTTTGACCGATGAAAATGTATACCATCATATTACATTTAATTGGCAACTATATACCTTTTTTTAACACTATTTCTAATTCAAATGTAGATACCGGTACGGATATTTTGACATTGAAAATTGTAGAAAATAACATATT
This sequence comes from Artocarpus heterophyllus, assembly GCA_025403435.1. NCBI lineage: Eukaryota > Viridiplantae > Streptophyta > Magnoliopsida > Rosales > Moraceae > Artocarpus > Artocarpus heterophyllus. The sequence continues at coordinate 11,604,503 of CM046340.1, read as the reverse complement.
TGTCATTTATTTTCTTTCATGTTCTAATGCATAATACAATTTTAAATGCATAATACGTCTAAATAATTGGTACGGAAAGAGTACTTCTCACAGAATGAGCACGCTCGAAATTATCTAAGTACAAGTTCAGAAATCAGTGTCAATTAATAACAACTTCAACTGAAGATATTAGCAAACAGCAATGGTAACAAAAGGAAACTGAAAACGCCAAGAATCTTTAGTTTTAGATGCAAAATTACTTCCTCTTAATGAATTGCAAAGAAACTCAAAATAGTAATGTTTTCTTCTCAGTCAATGCATTATCTCCTAAATATCTTCCCCCAAATATCCTCTCCTTTGCCGTTATTGCCTGCAATATCATCAAGAAGGTTAATTTCATTAGAAAGACACAAACATGACCAGAAGTTGTGCAAAATTCTAACTTTGTGAGAGCTCAAGATGTTATATTTGTAAGTACTAAAACAATGAATTTTTCATTAAGGTAGTCTAGTAACAGCTTTATCAAATGTGATTATTTGTTAACTATTAGGATCATCAATAACTCCCCCCCCCCCCCCCCCCCCCAAAATTTTTTTTTTTTAATATAGCTTTTTTTAATATTTTTCTTTAATGACAACAACAACAACAGCACAAAGAAAGCCTATTAATCTTAATCACAGTTAGGCTGGTCTATTTCAGCCTAGTCCAGTGTCCATCACAATGTGCAGCACAGTGTCCTACATTGTCTATAAATCTTTTCATTGTACATCAAAGCTCAGATTTGTTGAGCTTCCTCTCTCTTTAAAATTCTCCCTTATCTCTAGAATTCTCTTCCTCTCTCTCTAAAATTCAAAACTTGTTCTTAATTTTCTAGATCTTCTTTCTTTCTTTCTTTCTTTCTTTCTTTTTCTTTGTTTTCCATGGATCCAAAGTATTATCACCTGAGGAAATACTTCCCATCACTTTCTCAGAATATTCTTAGGCAGAAATACAAGTCTAGAGTCACTCGACTATGGATTCTCATGTGTTTTGGAATCCCCAGTAATGTAAGGATGCTGATCGAAGGAAAAATTCATCCAAGTGACTTCAATCAGAGGGCCTACCTTCTAAATATATGTACCCGCCGTAGTGCGATGAGAAGAAGAGCTTACTCCATCGAGTGTAGATATAACAAATGTGGGCTACAAACTTGTGAGGGTAAGTGTTGTTCGGCTAGATTTGTGTCAGTAAATAGGGAGGACAAAATCTATTTCTGCAAAGATGGCATTTCTAAAGAGAACTTAGATGACCTCTATGATTCTTTTCAGAACCATTCAAGTGGATATGTCTAAGGTGAAATTTTAATTCTTTGGCTCAAATTCTATGTAGAAAGACAACACCTTAAGAATTTGGCATTTAATGACCATGTTTGTCAGTTTGTAAGAAAATTAGATAAGAAGTAAATTCTCAATCCATAAAAGTCGTTTAAGTGTTTCCTCAAAAAAAAAATGTATTTTGTGTTTTGAGTGTGTGTTTGTTTTTAGATTGTCATAGTATATGTTAGAGAATAAATTATTTTTATTTTATCGTTACAGTAATTGTTAAATATCTGTGTTTGTTTTATTTAAAAAAATGTTACCTTGTCAGATGTATCATGTGTTTGTTCTTGTTGCTAGTTTAAAGATTTTATATCCCGAATGATTTTTCTAAATTTGTGTTGTTTTTGTCAAAAGTTTTACAATATGTCATATGTCTTAGAATGACTTTTCTAGATGCGTGTTGTTTTTCTCAAAATGTTTATAGTATGTCATAGTATTTTACTAACTTTTCTAGATTCGTGTTGTTTTTCTCAAAATGTTTATAGTATGTCATAGTATTTTACTAACTTTTCTAGATTCATGTTTATTTTGTTAAAAAAGTGTACAATTAAATGCATCATGTTTTGTTTGTTTGTTTGTAAGTTGTCAAAAGTTATGTAGTTAGAGTCTCGTTTGTTAAAAGTTGGTCTGACTTGTTTATTTTTTAAATTTTGAATTGATTTGGTTCAACTTTTTTCTAACATGTGCATATCTTTTTTTTCTGACCTTTTTCTAACATGCCATCATATACCTATCATAACTCCTTAGTCTTTTTGTATTTTCATCTTTTTTAAGATCTCATTTGGGACTCAAAGTTTAGGTAGAGCGAAGTTAAGAAAAAAACAAAAAAAAAGTAAAAAAAAGAGTCAGTCTGTTTTAGAAATCAAACATGTCTTCCTCCCATTCATCTAGGAAAATCGAGACCATCTGTGTCTTCTGTGATTCCAGTCCTAGTAAATGTAAAGTTTACTTATAAGTCACTGAACACTTAGGACAAGTCTTAGCACGCAGGAAGATTAACCTGATTTATGAAATATGTAACTTAAGGTTAATCGGGAATGTAGCAATAGCAACACGTTCTAGGGGTAGCCATATCGCAGGGATTATCCCTCATCTCCTAGCTGAGGGGAGTTCTGTGAAAAAATCATAGGTACGGAAGAGAGAGTTTTGGATATCCCTAAGTGTCTTGAAAACATGATCCATGCTCTAACGCTTTCATTGCATTATCTAGCGGTTTAGGCACCCTTGAAGAGTTATTTGTAGTTGCTTGTTGGAGTTCGTTGGGCATTCACTCCAAACCCTATGTCTTTTGATGTAAATGGTATTTATGATGGTTTTTTGAATTTTTGGATTACGATGTGGAACAAAACTTTATTGTAAAGTCAGTGAGACAAATCGTTGCTATTACTTCAACAGCTAATGAACTGCTTGACAAAATGCAAGTCATTCACCCAGAGTCCGATATGGCAATGTCCAAGCTTGATTGGAAGAAAGAAAATAGGAAGCGACCATCAGATTTAAACCTCCACCTGTAATCTTTTGGTTTCACTCATAGCATGTTCGTTTATATTTCTTATGTCCTAAATAATCACTCTCCTCCACATCTTGTATTTTTTTGTGACATGCTATTGTTAAAGCCTTTAGATTCATTAACTCTAATGTCAAAATGATTAATATTACAGAGCAACTAAGATTCTAGAAACACATCTCATTTAAAGTCCGATCTTTTTTTATCAATACTTTTATAATCTCCATACATGCAGGCTAGGATGACTAATTATACGGAGTACTTTGTGCTTTCGAAATGTTTTTATAGCATGTCTGTAAACTCTCTATATATTATTTTAATGCATGTCTTTAATATAAATACTTGCGATGTTTGTTTTATTATTATTATGTAATATAACATCTTTAATTTAATTATAAACTACAGTTCAAAATCAATAAAGGACTGAAAAATGACTTGATTAACACATGCACTTCTTTTTTATATATATTAGAATAATCTTGATTAAAAAAAAATTCGGCCTCCAAAACTCAAAATCCTAGCTACGCCATTGAGTGTGATTGGTTGCATATTTTGGATAGCTAGACAAAATCAAAAGAAGTAATTAAAAAGAATCAAGAAGTGGAGGGCGAACCTTCTTTTCCCGATTGGTAAAAATCGTTATGATAGAAAGCAGAAATGCTTGTAAAAAGGAACCAGCTAAAATTCCAATCCAAAGTCCCTTTCCTCTCATGTCTAAGCAGAAACCGAACACCGCGCCAGCAGGAAGTCCGAAGAAATGGTATTCTCCAAGGTTGATAAAAGCCCCCAAATATTGCCAACCACATCCCCTAGCAATGCCTGATTTTGGAAGAAGGAAAAAACAAGAACAAGAATTCTTCACTCGTAAGATCATAATTCAAAGGAAAAACAAGAACAACAACTCTTCACTGATAATATCATAATTCAATACATAATGAGATTTTATAAGCAATATGAGAGAGATCACAGAAGAAAAACCTGAAAGGACAGCATACAAACTGTAGAGCATAACTGAAAGGCAAGCCATAGGAGCCATGTTGGACGCATAGCTCACAACTTCAATCTCGTTGCTGAAGCTGTAACCTAAAGAATTTCGGCTAAAAAAGAGAACCGTGCACACAGTAGCTGCCTCCAAGAGTGCAAGGAAAATGACGGCGCCAACAGCAACATGAGCTGCTTGCGGGTTATCAGCGTCTAATTCATTTGAAGCTCGGGTGCTGTAAAAGGGGGAAATGTAAACATTAAAAATAAGTTTTACTAGTAAGAAATATTTGAAGATGTCTTGTTGTGTCTTTAGAGCCAACCTTCCAGCTGCACCAAGTCCTTCTGCTATTGTGTAGAGTGTTGTTATGGTTGATAAACTGTTAAGAGAAAGCAAAAGTTACTTTCATTTTGAGGAACAAAAATAGATAGAAAAGCATGAAGTTAACGATTCAAAATCCAGAAGGTTATATTTTTTTATTTATGAAGCAATGGTGACAGAACAAATACCAACCAGATAACACTGAAGTCTGAAGTGCCGGATTTGGTAGAAAACCAGATAGCAAAGTAAGCAGCTCAAATGACCACCCTTCAAGGCTAGAAGAAAAAACAAACATAATTAAGAGTACTATTAGGAGAGCAAAATAAAATAAACTTTTTGAGATCTGAAGGAAGAAATTATACTGCCAAATCATTACAGCAGAAGGAATGGCAAGCCGCAGGAACTCTCTCAAACCTTGAAATTGCTCTAACGAAATCGAAATCAGGGTATTTTCACAGTCAGAGGAACATTTCATGTGTAACACAAGTTAGATCACATTCAACCAATAAGAAACACCAATGGACGATGCTGCCTCGAGATGTTCTAGCTTGATCTTGAATACCAAAGCCCAACATAAAGGCACATGGCAACGAAGAGAAGCACATGAGCTCACCAGCAAGGGAATGCTAAGGCTTTGTGTCAGAAAATACTTAACAAGTGGCTGAAGTGTTCACAAGCAAAGAGCACAGGAATATGCCACATCGCGAATTTACCGGCTTCTTTCGAGATTTCAGGGTCTTGTCCCATGAATATGAGGATTTTACCCATGAAGATTAAGATTAGAGACAGAGGAATACAGACCAAGATTAAACAGAAAATGGCAGTGCTTGTTTGGATCCCAAGTTTTCGATCTTGTTTGGCTCCATATGCTTGCCCACAGAGAGTTTCCAGTGCACTGGCCATTCCATACTGCTTGGCATCATGAACAAGTCACAAATCAAGTTACTAGAGAAAGCCAGCTGAGTTTTTTTGTTACACCATATTGTAGTGTGCTAGAGAGTAATAATGTAGGCAATACTCTTCTCTCTCTCTATCTTAACTCTTATTTTTTACCATAAACAAAATGAGATAAAAAGATTCCTTGACGAAACTCATTTCATTGTTCTAATTACTTAGTGAGGTTCAGACATTTAATAATTACTTGGAAATTTTTGGAATTTAAGTGGAAAGTGAAATAGGATCAATTTAAAAGGACAAAACTATTTGCCTACTTTAAGAAACTAACAACTAAAGTAACAATCAAAACTCTCTTATGATTTACAAATTGCCTTCCAAGGTTAAATTCAGTTCCTTTCAATCATCTAACTAAAGAAAGAATTATTTTTTTATCAATTAATAATCTTCAAATCTGCTATTAGAATTAATTAGACAAAAAGAATTTAGAAGAGAGAAATAAGACTTACAAGAAGACTGAAGCCACAAACAGCACAAAAGGAGATAGCAATGGCGGTGCTAGAGAGAGAGAGCTTGCCAAGATGACCAACCATCATAATTAGAGCCGGTAATTTCAGACACGGCATGATAACAAGAGACGAAAACGACACGAGATAAATAGGTTTGAACCGCACGTATATTAAATGGGCCATAAATGGGTTAGCACGAATAACACTCTCTTAAGGGAGATTATGCCTCTAGCCCACCACGCAAGTGATTTATTATGGTTTTAAAGTTTTGAAACAAGAAAAAAAATTTCAATTTTTAGATGTTGCAAGGAATTGAACCTCCCTTTCAAGGGAGGATTATGCCGCCAGCCCACCACCTAGGTGAGTCTATGTTTTTCATTAAAAAAGGGCTTCTCATATATTTATTATGGTTTTAAAGTTTTGCAACAAAAGTCCCACATTGAAAGCAATGAAACACTTTCACCCCTTTTTCCTCTATATAAACGCTGCCCATTCCCTTTTGTTTCAAGGCGCTGGCGTCTCGTATGTTTCAAGGTGTTGGCCTTGAAATTAATTTTTGTCCAATCTTAATTAGTTAAAATTTAAAGATTGGAAGAAAATACAGTTTAAAATATTCAATAATTAAATGTTGTTAACATTAATGGAGACTTCTTAGTTTAGAGTAAAGACTTACAGTAAAAAAAATTTATAAATTTATACAGTAAAAGAATTTAATTTTTAAATTTGTGATAGTCAAAATTAAAAAAATTATATAATAAATTTTTTTAAGTGTGTCGTGTCGTGTCAAACGTGTTTTAAGCATGTTGTGTTCGTGTTTGTATTTTAAGCACGTTTATTAATTGTGTCGTGTTCGTGTTTAGTTTAATCGTGTCGTGTTGTAAATGTGTTGACACGAACAAGACACGCGAACACGAATTGCCAGCTCTAATCATAATGGACATTATTTGCAAGAAGTATTGCCAGCTCTAATCATAATGGACATTATTTGCAAGAAGTACTGAGATAAATTCACAGCCACCATTGGCCCTGTTATATAACCCAATTTCTTCACTTCTTGAAAAAACACACCAAACCTTATTGCACCAAAAAACCCATCTTTGATCTCTTCTCTCTCTTTTTCCAACAATCCCTTCTCCATGGTTTCTCTGTTGTCTGTCATGGTGCTCTAAGTTTGATTAAGGATAAAAAGATTTACAATTTTATCAATATTTTCACGATAATATTTATATTTTGAAGTCTTGATATAGACACAAAAAGGAAAGTATTTTTTTCAATATGTGCATAATATATATATATATATATATATATATTGTTTACAAATATCTTCAATATATATTAATATTTGTCAATATTTGGGATATTTTCAAAAATATTTACAAAATGCTCAAAAATGCTAAAAGAATTTATTTTTTTTTACATAAAAATCAATTTTATAAGATTTTTTTATTATTTTTTAATAAAATGTGACTAATATTTTCAACCCAAAAGAATAAAAAAGTATTTGTTAATACTTATTTAGTTTTTAAGCAATTTTCTTTTTAAATGAATAATTCAGAACTTTATAATGTCAACTCAAATACTTTTAGTCCATTTACTAAAGAAGAACATTTTATGCATGTTATATAAGATAAAGATCATGGTTGTAGGGCAGCAGATGAGGGTATTGGGACAATTGAAAAACAACATTAGGAAGATGTAGTATGATTCAAATGAGTCAAACTAAAAAGAATTTTATTGCCTTCAGCTTTGACTCCATGAGCTTAGAGACTAAGAAAAAGTTTTTATAGTTAAAATATTCCTTACAATTTTGAAATGGGGCCAACTTTAAAAGTACAAGACCTAGTTAGTTTCTTCGATATACATGGTATCCTCCACCACAAATTAAAATTAAGATGATATTACAAATCCATGAAAAGTATTCATTAAGTTGGATAAACCAACAATATTATCCAATTCATGGGTTAATAGTAGGAAGAGATCAAGAAACATATATATACCATATTAATAATTACCTCCAAAAGTAGTTCCACCGTAATATTCTAGCAAACATATTGTTTAGATCAAGATTGAAATCTACATAATACTTTCCAACCTACTAAAAACTCCTTTGAAGACACTTGAAGCTTTTATATGTTTTATTATATTTGGTAGTAGTTTTTTATGTATCCTATATGTTTGGTGATCATTTTCTATGTACTCTATTATATTATCGTATATTGTTTTTAATAAGTATGTAAAATAATATTAGAATCATAATCAATATAAATCATAATAAATTCCTTTTATAATATAAGATAAAACTTTCATATTATACTAAAAATGTGTTATTTATATTATTAATTTAGTTTAAACTAAGTGATGTTGATTGTTTTAACATTTTGTAAAATTTTAAGGAAAAATTTTTTTTGAGACATCTATTTTTTTTTTTTTTTCAGAATATCTATTGATATCAACATTTTGGTTAACATTATCTATAAATCAAACCTCGACAACTCCATCGAGGTTCACATTTTCGTCCTTAAGTTTGATTTTTCTACTTCATACACCATACTGACCCTCTTTATGGTCTTGGAGCTAGTAAACGGCACTTCCACATGAACCCTCGACTCTAATAAATAAAATGGAAAGAGACAGCGGATTAAAGAAAAAACCAAGATTTCTTTTCTTTTCTTTTCTGATTGCCCTTTCTCCTGTTTCCTAATTTTGTGTGTAAGAGACGACTAGCATGTGACCTTACAACAATAAACAACACGATGATATGGTATTTGATGTGTGGCCAAAAACTTCAAAAGAAAAAATCCCATGTGATAAATGAACCTACCATGTCCCCTTCAGTTGACTTGCCTTAGGTCTCACAGCCCTACTTTAAGTTTGCAGCTTGCCTTCGATCCAACTGACGGACTCTAAGCTGAGATGTTTGTCTTTGGTCTAACTAATATTACTTGGCACAATACACCTTCAGCTCGTCCTCAAACACTTTGGATTATTGAATGCATAAAAGCTATAATATTTAAGCCTAGAGCACTCCGTTCTCTCTCTCTCTCTCTCTCTCTCTCTCTCTCTCTTAAGCTCTAAAAATTGTGAGCTACAAATGTAATCACTTAAATAAGTAAAGTCTAGGAATGTGAAAATATCTAGATCCATTCCACTTAATCAAGAGTTAGTTTGATCATGATCTGACTTAAAAATTTAAAATGCAACTGCGGAAAAATCTTATTTTGAATTTAGCTCGAATTTCTAATCATCAACTGCCACAACCATCTTGTATACTATCGCATAAAGCAATCTTGTATACTATCACATAAAGCAATTTCTGATCGGTTAAAAAAATATCTAGTGATTGTTAATTTTTTCCTAAAATTGACATACATATCTAATAATGAAAAATAAATGAGATAATTTTCCGTTAGAAGGACATATTTTAGAATTTTATTACTAATTGGGTGCAATTTGAATGTTTCTCGTAATATGAAGTGATAATAATTGTTCTACAAATTGAGTGGGACATTTAATTCAATTATAAGTAGCTCCACCATTTTGCATGTATACTAGTTAGGTAACACATGCAAAGTACGTATGAATTATTTTATAAGTTTTATATTGCATTATAGTTTCGATTATCATTTTATTATTTTTTCTATTTTGTTGGTAATAGATGTTTTATGTGGTTATTAATATAATATTAACACAAATATTATATTTGCTAAAATAAATTAGTGAGAGGAAAAAAAAGTTATTTAATAGAGGAACAAAATGGGAACAAAGGTGTTTTTAAAAAACATATTGTAAATTTGCAACAATTAGATTGTAGAGGGCGGATGGATGAAGGAGAAGTTTTTAGACGAATCCTAGAGGTGATGGGAAAGGTTGAGGCGGGTGGGGGTTGATAGATGTGGGTTGGTGGGGAGTGGGTGCGCTTATGATGTGGGAGGTGGAGGGCTTGTGGTGGTTGATGAGGTGAGGCAGGGGAGGCACAAAGATGGCCGACGGCAGGTGGCTCTGGCTTTGGGGAATGTGTTGCCTCCGATGGTAGGGCCGGCACCTAGACCTGCTATGGCCATGCTCCCCATCTAAGGGTTCTATATAGGTTGGGCCTTTATGGCTCTACAGTGGTTATCCTGTCACCGACAGGTTTCTCCAGAAAACTGAGGACGCTCTGGGTGTTTTTTTTTTTTCGTTTTTGATGTTTTTGTCCAATTGTTTGGAATGAATGTTGTAATAAAGAAGGTGGTTTTCCTATCTCTAGTCTTGGTTTGCATTTCATACCCGCTGATTAGCAACGATGTGTAGTGACTTGCAACAAATTTGACTTAGATTGCACATGCCCTCATTTGGGAAGGTTTGATTTTGGTCAACTGGCTTTGTCCATCGACCATAGTGGTATGTTATAACGGGCTGTTGATGAGCTCTATTCTAGGTGTTGAGTGGGTCGACACTTGTTCTTGTCCTTGTGCTTCATTTGCTTTTTTACTAGTGGATCCAGACTTTATCTGGGGTCAAATTTGCTCATGGGCGGTGGTCATATATAACTTTATTTATTCTATTTTGGTTTAAACAAAGTTTCATTTTCAAAATATTATATATATATATCATAAACATTCTCCATCTTCAACTAATTTTAAAAAAAATCACTCAGACTGTTACTTTTTGAAAAAAGAAAAACCTCCTTGACCAGTCAAATTGCTAAAAATGTGAACAATACCCTCAAAAATTAGCATTTAAGTGTACACCATTTAAACATAAGAATTAGATGGAAAAAATAAGAATTAGATAGAAAAATAATTGTGAAACTATTAAAAAGATTAGACAAATTTAAACTTAAGACTAAAAAATAAATCTAGGAAATAAGGTAGGGATAGATTTGGTTGAGTAGACTGACAAATTAAAAGGATGATAGAGAGACTTTTTTATTTTTTGTTTTTAATTTGTTGTCTCAAAATATTTTTTAATTTTATAAATAGTTCAAGATTAAATAATACTTAGATGTTGATTATTGAAGGTATTTTTTAGATTTTCAACAATTTGACTCCTAAAAAATATTCTTTTGGAAAAATAAAAGGATACTTTTTTGTTTAAACCTAAAAAATATTTTAAATGTTTTTAATAAACTCATAACCTACCTTTATAATGTTTATATTGTAAAATTCACGTAATTTTAATACATACATGCATGTACATTGTTTTTTTTTTTAGTCAATTGGCACACTAGTCCCCAACCTTTTACAACAGTGTGATTTTAGTCTTTAACATTTTATTTTTTATTTATCAATTCTCAATTTTTTATTTTAGTTGTTGATGGACCAAATTGAAGGTTAAACGGTTAATTTAAGGGACTAGTTTGTTATTTTTTGATAATTTTAAGAATCAGTTTGTGACCTTTTTGATAACTTTAAGAACCACTTTGTCACCTTTTTAAGTCCAAAAAACAAAAACAAAATCGACAGTCAACAAATAAGGAATAAAATTATCCAATAATGCTTACCGTACTATCTTCAATGCCCATGTCCTAAGAAGCTAAAAAATTTTGTCCAAAAAAAAAAACTTAAAAAGCTCCAAATGTAAGACCCAAAAAAAAAAAAGATAACGCATTTTTGAACTCTAACAATGAGCAGAACGGGAAAGGAGAATAAAATCAACTTAATTTATGATCTTAATTAATAATTCCATATTATATTTATATGTTTGTTCTTTTAATTAGTTTTCAAAAGTATATTACAACTATTAATATCTTCGATATAAACAAAATAGAAACAAATAATTCTCGTCAGACATTTACCTTTGTTATTACTTATTAATAATTTTACTACATTGTATTTCATAATATATATAAATTAGTTAGATAAATATCTTTCCTATGATATTGAAATACTTTTATTTCATTCTAAATATGCAGATGAATAAAAAATAATCCCAAAAAAATTATCAAAATCAGATCATCGACGTAAACGGCCTACGTATGAATCAAGATTTCATAATTATAAGTGATGAATGTCTAAGTGAATAACATAGACATGTTGACACTGTTTCAGTAAATGTTCCTCAATTTAGACTTAATACGATGTTGGCCTTTTTGAGTCTCAAAGGTAAACATATGATGTAATACAGCTCAACATCTCAAAGTCACATTAAAAAATGTAATCTTATTATTTGTATCAAATATTGTATTTAAATAATTAAAAAATTTTATACAACAGGAGTACTAATAACTTATGTATTATGTCTTTTTCTCTTCAGTGTTTTTTCATAGGTGTCACTGATATATACCTCAATCTTAGAAACTGTTCTTGCACCTATAAACATTGTGGTGCTTTTTTATGGTTCAATGAATGAATTAAAAACACCAATCCACCCAAATTTAATCTATGCTATAAAGATGGAAAGATGTCTTACCTCTAATTAAAAAAACTCGTCTTATTCTAGATAACTTACTTGATTATTATGGATGACTAATAAGTACACATTTTTGAACAAAAAAATATTTGTACTTATAATTCCATATTTGCATTTATATCATTTGGAGCCAATATAGAATTAAGTATAAAAAATTCATATGGTCTATACATTTTTAAAATAAGTAGAAAAATACATCATCTGATGGGATCTTTATTACCATTATTATTAATCCTCCAAAATTTGCACAACTTTATGTATGTGATACAGAAAATGAAATCGAGTGGCAACATTTTCATTTGATGATGTGTCCAAAAATTTAATTAGATCAATAATTGAATACTTGACAAAACTAATAAATTAGGAAAACTTTTTCAAATGGTCAAAGATAGATACGATGAACATGAGATTCCCACAATAATTTAAGGCTTTTAAGACAAAGATATACAGATAACAATCAATATGAATTGCCTACTTCAAATTAACATAGGTGGTTTAATAGTCAGAGAAATTGGTGAATATGAAAAAGAAATAGATATCATAATCCAAGACAAAACAAATACTTTTCAAAGAATTACAAAATTACATCCATCTTATACAGCTTTGCAATATCTTTTGCTATTTTCTTATGGAGAAGATGGTTATAAAATTGATTTAAAATGGCATATAAATAATTCAAATAAAAAGCCTTCAATAAAAAGAATTTCTATGAAAGCATTTTACTACTATCAATTACAATAATGTGAAACATAAGGCAATATTATGTTCAGTGGTAGAAGATTGTTTCAACAATATGTAGTTGATGCATATGCTTTTGTAGAAGAAGATCAATTAGACTACAGTAGAAAAAAATAAAAAAAAAATGAAGATATGAAATTTATCAAAGTATTCAAGATGTCATTACTAGAGGATACACAAATGCACAAGCAATTAGTAAAAGAATTATCCTCCCTTCCAGTCACACTAGAAGTCCTACATACGATATTCAAAATTATTAAGATGCAATGGGAATTTGCAAATATCATAGAAATCTAGATTTATTCATAACATTCACATGCAATCCCAAATGGTCTAAAATTACCAGAGCTCTTGACAGAATCCTAGGACAAAAACTTGAAGATAGACCAGATATTATCACAAGAATTTTCAAAATGAAATTAGATCATATTTTATGCATTATTAAAACTAAAAAAATATTTGGAATGATTATCGCAGGTTAGTTTACTTTTTCAACACTAATTTTATCTAGGAAAAAAATCTTTATCTTTAGTAAAAATAAAAAACTAATACACTTTTTTTATTTCTTCTATTTTATATTGTAGATCTATATGTAGTTGAATTTTAAAACAAGGCTTACCATGCTATTGTTTTCTATATAGACAAATTTATTTCTGCAGAAATACCTAATCCTAAACAAAATCCATTAGAATATAATATTGTAACTAAATTTATGATACATGGACCATGCGGCATTGCCAAAACAAATGCTTCATGCATGAAAAACTCAAAAGGCTCAGAAACTTTTCGAAACAATTCAGAAATGAAACAACTATTAAAGAAAATGGATTTGACAATATATGCTTATAAAAAAATTATTTAAATATTTAGCAAATGGACCAGACAAAATAAAAGCAATGATAGAAGACAATATATGTACAGAGCAATCTAGACAAATTATTTATCAAGGAGTAGATGAAATTTAAAATCATATCAATTGTCAATACATAACACCATATGAAGCTATGTGAAGATTATATGAATACCTAATATATCACAGAAATCTAACTGCCCAACAGCTATCAATTTATCTACCACATATGCAAAATATAAAATTTCAGTAAGATTAGTGTCTTGCTAATATAATAAAACAAGCATGAATTCATAAGAGAGCCCTAACTGAATGGATGGAAACTGACAAATCTAATATTGAGGCTAGAGAACTTACTTATGCTTAATTTCCAACTAAATATATTTGGAATAACAAATATAAAAATTGGACTCTTAAGACAAACAGGAAATACAATTGGACGGACCTTTAATGTGCATCCAAGTTCTTGAGAACTATATTATCTAAAATTACTACTAAATTATTGAAAAGGTGTAACAAGTTATGAATGCCTTCGAACAATTAACATAACATATATAACAAATTAGGCAGCGTGCCACACACTAGGCTTATTTGGGAGATGATAAAGAATAGGATGAATCAATATTATAAGCTTCATTTGGTCAACATCAAATCAATTACGACAATTATTCGCTATAAAATTATTATTTTGCAATGTAAAATATCCAATAAAATTATTCGAAAAACATTATAAACTTATAATAGATGTTATTTTACATAAAATTAAAACTTTATTCAGCAACCCGAATTTCCAAATACCTGAAATCAAATTATATAATTATATATCATATGAATTAGAAAAATTATTAAACACAAAGTCATTTACTTCGACAAATTTCAATTTATCTCTTCCAATTGGATCACTAATAGATAATCTAAATAAAAAACTCTTAAGAGAAGAACCTAATTAGGACATAAATAAACTAAAAGAAGAAAATATTACATTACTGTAAAATATAAACAGTTAACAACAATATATACATGAACTAATCTTAGAATCACTTAATCATTAGAAATGCAATTTTGTTTCATCTATGGTCATGGAAGAACTAGAAAAACATATTTATAGAATGCAATCATTACTATAATAAAATCAAATACTGAAATTGTCTTAACCGTTGCATCTTCTAGAATAGCATCATTATTATTGCCAAAAGGTAAAACTGCGCACTTTAGATTTTGGACACTATTATCAATAGATATATTTTCTACTTTTCATATCAAAAAAGGAACTCAATTGGCAAAATTAATCGAAAAAACATAACTTTTATTATCAGATGAAGCACCTGTGAATAACAAACATTGCTTTTAAGCATTAGAAAAGACACTTCAAGATTTAAAAAATAATTTTGAACAACCATTTGGTGGAATGACTATTGTCTTAGGTGGTGATCTCTGACAAATTTCACATGTTATTCTTATAGCAACAAAAGAATACGTAATAGGTGCAAGTATAAACAATTCTTATTTATGGTTACATTTTTGAATTTTAACATTAACATAAAATATGAGATTAAAACATCATAACATTATAGAACAAGAAAAAATAGAAATTGTTGAATTTTCTAACCGGATGTTAAACGTTGGAAACAGCACCATTGATAGAATAAAAGATTTAGAAAACAAAGATGTCGCATGGTTAAAATACCAGAAAAATACATAACATGTTATGAATCAAATCTAATTGAAAAGATTTTCCACAATAATATACAATAATTTTAATAATTATTTTAACAATACAAAGTATTTAAAGCAACGAGCAATAATAACTCCAAAAAATAAAACCACTGATGGCAGTAACAACTACATATTATCTTTAGTACTTGGTGAATTAAAATCTTATTTTAATAATGACATAATAGTATCTTCATCTGAAAATATAGACGAATCGAGTATTTTATATCCTCAAGAATTTTACAATCTCTAAATTTTAATGGCATTAACAACCACGTATTATCTTTGGTGTCTAGTAAATTAAATCTTTTTATAGTTATGACACAATCGTGTCTTCATCTGAAAATATAGATGAATTGAATTGTTTATATCATCAAGAATTTTTACACACTATGGTGTACCACCATATGAATTAAAATAAATCAAAATATAAATTTGTTCCCCACAATGCAATGATGCAGTTTGTACGTGCAACATCTTTCATCTTAGTTACAAAAGAGTTGCCGCATATCTCACTTTATAAATTCAACTTCATTGAATTCGATCAGATATAACAAAGAAGCGATACCAGTGAAATTTTAAGTGATAATATTATTTACTAACTTTAATAAACTAAAAGAATTTTTAATTCACAAATATATATTTATAATAATTTGTATTTATTTGATATTAGATGTTATTGGCATCTTAACAAGTGTCCAAACAATTAAACAAACAAATGTCAGCAATAGAACAACCCCAAGACACACCATAATGATACAAAATATAAGGTAAATAAATTTTAGATATATTTTATTACAGTTATGTTTAAAAAGATTTAATCAATGTCCAAGTATGTTTATATCATCTAGAATTCTTTATTCCAAATTTTTTATCTCATTTTCCTAACATAAGCGAACAACTACAAGTTATTCTATGGGGAAACAAAGCAGAAAAATTCAATAAACATTTTGAAATCAAAAGACGAACCAGTTTGGAGCCATTTTTGTAGCAATGGCAGTAAAGCAATATCTAATTAATTTTTCAAAATTTTATTATAAAAATCATATGTATAAACACAATTCATATAATCGAACACTAATCATCTTGATTTTCAAAATGTAGGAAATCTATATGTCTCAAGCACTGGAGCAACTATCTATTATATTGACCAAGATATTTTAGAAACAAGAACTCTAAAAACAATGTAATAAAAATAATACCATATTAATTAAAAAATTGCTTAATACTTCCAACTTTTTTTACCTTTTAATCTAATTATTTTTATCTTCGCATACATAGATTTTTCCCATCAAACTCAAGAAATTGATTTTCTACTAACATTAATAACACCAATGTAATCAATTAAAGAAAAAAAGTTTACACAACAGGAAAACAATCAGAGAATTAAAAGCATTAGATCTACAAAACAATTAGGTTAATATTAGTAAAATTCAATGTACTAAGTCCATTACTAAAATTAATGACTTTTCCTCACCTGCACATGGTATCAAATTTGCAGTAAGGGGTACAATAACTCGATTCTTCATAGATCAAGACTGGTATTATAGCTCATGCCCCAAATATTATCGACAGCTAAAACAGGCAAAAAACAGATGATGGTACGATAATCACAGTAACACAAGCACAATGTCCATGCTGTGGTAATACATATTACTCTAGAACTATTATTATAATTCATTTATTCTTATTAATTGTAATAAACAAGCGACTATATTAATTATTATTGCAACATTTATAACAGGTACAAATTAAATACACAAATGAAGATATTACGGCAAACATAATGATCCTCATATTTGGATGAGCTGCAAAAATACTTTTTAAAAAACTATGCTCAACATTAACAGTTGATGAAGGCTTTACAGATCTGCCCACAATCCTACCAATCATTGATTAACTCAAAGGACAAATAAAGATCTTCCAAGTTTATTTTCGAGCAAGAGGAGCATTGATTGATATAGTTGTTTCGAAAATCTTCGAAGATGTTCAACCTTCAGCGCCACCATTGCAATTACTAGCCCCTATATAGCAATGGATTCAAAAATACTACATCCAAAAAGATTGACTATAAGGTAAAACACATTTACTAATTTATATTAAACATTTTATAAAAATTAATATTAATCTTATTAAATCTATGTCTTGATGATGATTTCAGTTCTGAAACAAAACTACAGATCTATCAAGGAAATATCGAAGACCTAGGTAACATAATTATCTTTGAATTATTTAATTTGTAACATACATATTTTAACGTTCTTAACTTTTTTCCTTTGATTTTTTCCCAAATTTTTGTTCTACAGTGATGAAGAACCAAAAAGAAGAGGAAACCAGAAGCAGTAAACAATAATAACAGACTTTGGAATAGAATAATATATCAACAAATGTGTGTATATATGCATGTATATAAGGTAATTTTAAAAGAATTCCACAAAAATGGAAACGAAGACCTTGTTGAAAATGACAAGAAAACACAACGACAAGCACGCTGAAATCTACAATTGACAACCAAAAAACTTTA
This sequence comes from Artocarpus heterophyllus, assembly GCA_025403435.1. Classification (NCBI taxonomy): domain Eukaryota; kingdom Viridiplantae; phylum Streptophyta; class Magnoliopsida; order Rosales; family Moraceae; genus Artocarpus; species Artocarpus heterophyllus. Next base: position 11,586,738 of record CM046340.1, on the reverse strand, counting down.
AAAACGATGACCACATAATTGAAAATGACAACAATATGAACGCTACAATGAGTTAGCCATTTTGTAGTTTTATCTTTAGCTTTTAACATATATATAAAATAAGAATGTGTTTTTGATGTTCCTTCCTCGCAGCTTGAAACGACGAAACGTTTTTGAAACTTTCCTTTTCACTTCATTCTGCCACATGTCACAAGTTTATCGGTTGCCTTCTTCTGGTTGCTCACATGTCATCAGGCGATTTGCGAAAGAGAAAAAGGCTTATATGGGTTAGGCAGCACAGAATTCTACTAGAGGAGTAAAAAAAACCATGGCAGGACCCACAAGAATAACCCACGCTCCAGCTCATGGCGCGTGCACTTACGCTCCCATGCTATTAGTTGACTCGGCCCCAAATGGTTGAGCAAGTGGGACCTGAACTGATCAAACAAATAACAACCTTTTTATAATGCCTATGGAAAATAATAGAGTGCTTGAAAAGATGATAAAAATTAGTGGTGAGAACTATTTTTATTGTAATATGTAAGAATTTTATATTATAGTATATTTTTTTATTGTTATTGTAACATATGAAAACTTTACACTGTTTATAACTGAAATTATGGTGAAAACTAAGTGATTTTTATCACTGTCAAACACCCGTAAATGTGATCTTTTATCTTTTACTTTGCTTTTATAATCCCAGCATGAAAATGCACCAGTAAAAGAAAGAAGAGAGCGTCAATTAAGAAGAGAGAGATTGAGAGTGAGAGCTTGATGTGATGCACCTGACAAAGCAAAGAAAAGAAAAAAATGATAAAATGAGAAATTGTTCTCACCGAAACAAAGGGAAAAAGAGAGAGAGAAGGACCATGTTCACTAAAAGTGACACTACACAGTCTGTACATATAAATAGGCAATACTCTATTAATCCTATTCCAATCAGAAATATAATTCGATTCTGATTTAATTATACAAATATAACCTTATGCAAATATAGTTTTATCAAAATAAATATCTAAGAATTCAAAGTCAAATAAATAAAACAAACAAAACTAAAAAATAGAAACTCTTCTTTATTACTAATAAAAATGAAAACTCTTTTTAGATTCTTAATAACCGAATCTAAAGGTAAACTTTGTGTCAAGTGCAGAGAAATTTTAAAATTTAAATTGCTTAATGGGATATGTAGGGAACTCAATAAAATATATATATCGAGCTCAGCCCCAATCTCAAATTAACCCAATGTTTTTCCTAAAATTAAATTATTTTATCATTTTATTCTGTTCCATAATTATCATTTATCTATTGGAATCAAAATGTTTTCTCTTTTTCTACCAAAAGATTGTAATTAAAAGATTATTCTTATAATCTTAAATGGGTCAAACTAACTTAATAAACTCCTATGCTTCTGATTTAGTATAAGAGAAATTATGTTGGGAGGAATATTATAACATTTACTTTATTTATCTATTCATTTTGAGATCTATTAGGTGACACGTCCTAATTTTGTGCATGAGGTGCATACGCTATTCGTCACCATTCATTGTGTTGATCGGACGAAAATTTACGGCAATTTTTTAAACATATTTTTTCTTAGTTCTTTTGTAATTTGGCATCTTTATTTCTTGCATGCATGCCAAATTCTAGCCAACAAACGAATATATATATATATATATATATAGACACACACACTAATGGAAAATAATTTTTTGATGGGGATGGAAAATAAATTTGTAATTAATAAAATCACTCTTATAAATTGATAAAAAAAATAACTCTTATGAACATATTTATTTTTCAAAATTGCCCTGCTCAAATAATTTTTTTCCATAGATATCTCCATTTAAACTTTGTTTCAAAATTCTTTCAAATATACTTTTATATATATGCCTTATAAATATCTTTAATATCTTTAACAATAATATAAAAATAGGTTTCAGCTGATACTCTCAAAGTACTTGAAGTGAAGAAACTCTTTATTTTCTTTTAAGTTTTTTTTTTTCCTTTTCTTTCTATTTTCTCTCATTTTCTTTCATATCCTTTTACTTTTTGTTTTTGTCATACATATTTGTTTTTGCTCATTCTTGTCTTATTGTCATACATATTTATTTTTTACTCCTAAATTTTTTTTTACTTTTTTAGGAGAAAATTACATATTATGTCACACTTTTAAAAGTTATATTTATTAATGCCACGTTTAGAAAAAATTATGTCATACTATCATTTGTATTATATGTTAAGTTATGTTACAAAAGAATGAAGATTATAAAATTTCCCTTTTTTATCCACATATTAACACATGCAAAGCGCGCTTTTCCACTAGTTATCTCAAATAGTTCTTCATAGTTCCCATCATGTACGGCAGCAGGAAAATTTGCGCGGGCACAGAGAATTGAATACAAGAAGACTTGTTTATATAACACTACAAAATACGACAATACATCAGCACCAACAAATGACAATATCAAAAATATATATATATATAGTATTAACTTTAGACACCAAAATTAGTTGGTACAATAGTTTCCTTTTCTCATGGCTATACAAGAAATTACGTTCATCCTATATAAAATTCTACTCTAGAGCATCCCACTCCTCTAATCCATTGTTGTTCTTATACACCTTAAAATACTCCAAAATCAAGCCATAATTCTTTTTTGGACATAAAACGACGAAAGCATGATAAGCGACAATGACATTAGAATACGACAACCACACAAAAACGACAATAACTCAGAAATAACGTTAGAAGACGCCAAAAATTGTTGTTTGTATTTCCATTTATATATTGCAGCACTGCAAATGGGTACAAAATTACGTACAACATGGCTTTTCCATGTGCATACAAAATACCACAATATGCAATGACGACAAAATGGAGTACTACACAATTTTAGGTCCCAAAATTAGTGACTGGTCATGCTAATTTTCTCATATTTGAAGCCCTTTATTCGTTTTTTTTCCTGTTACAACTGTGTACAAGAAAAATATGTTAGTCATAAAAATTTTAATCTAGCTCTTCTCGGTCCTCTGATCCATTACTCAGAGATTTATACTCAAATATCTTCTCCCTTGCCTTACTTGCCTGTAACAGCAAACACAGAAATAAAGGAATTTTAGTAAAATAGATGAGTTTCTTAAAATCTATACAAAAAAGTACCATTTGTAATATATCTTCTATTTCTGTGCGGCTTCTAGTCCAACCTTCAAAAATCACATTTTTTCTTAAATAGTCATTTGTATTAGTGGGATATATGTGACAATATTGGGTTACCAAGAAACACATTTTAGAATCTAATTTAGAAGTACTATTTGGATTAGGAATGCTAGCTTCATTAAGATTTATGAACGATTTTGTTTATGAAATTTGGGATTGACAAAGAGGAGAAGAATTGGGATAGAGGGTAGACCTGTTTTTCCCAATTTGTACAAATTGTTGCAAGAAAAAGCAGAAGTGTTTGCACAAAAGCACCAGCCTGTATGCCAATCCAGAGGCCTTTTCCTTTCATCTTTACCCAGAAACCCAATATTGCAGCTATTGGAACTCCGCAAAGATAAAATGCCCCAAGGTTGATAAAAGCCCCTATGTGCTGCCGACCACATCCTCTAGCAACACCTGAAATAATTTCAAAAAAAAAAACCAAAAACAATAAAAATAATACTTTAGCCCGTTTCGTATTGACGTTCTTTTAATAGACGCACTACTTTTACTTAAAACAAAAGTTAAAAGTAGAAGCAGAGTCTAAAAATTATAAAATTTAGCTTCTAAAAATCACTAAAAAAAAAACTGTATTAGTCTTTCCGTAGAGTGGTTTTTTACAGTTTTGCTGGACGAGCACTCCTATTCAACCCCATAAGATTAAAACCTTATTATTTACAAAACAGTAAATTTTAGTCTAAATAATATTTATAAGTAGTGAAGTTTTAACCCCATAAAGATAGAAAATGATTTTTCTTACTAAATACTATGATCACATCTTTTTTGTTTAAAGTACTTTTAGGGGTTTGAAAGCTATCAAAGCTGAGCTTTTTTTGTAATAAAGAGAAAGACAAGTTATTTATTGACCTGAAAGGACACCTTGTATGCTGTCTAGTACAACAGATACACAAACCAGGGGAGTCAACTCTGTAACATAATCCACAACTTCCTTGTCATTGCTGAAACTGTATCCGAAAACACGGCGGCAGGCAAACAGTGCCGTGCTTATTACACTTGCCTCTATGATTGTCACAAACATTACAACAAAGGTTGCGATCCGAGCAGCTTGCGCATTTCCAGCTCCTAGTTCATTTGAGACTCTTGTGCTGTTGTGAAACAGGTATACAGATACATTAATTCTTGGATGTATGTTTCTTGATGTTTAAAAAATAAAATTAACTGCATTGAGCATGCCTTATTTCCAGGATATAAATGCAAAGTAAAAGAAAAAGCAAAGAGCATACCTTACTGCAGCACCTAGCCCATATGGTATTGTAAATAACGTTGAGATGGTACTTAGGCTGTTCAAGACAAACAATTAGAACAACCACATTTTGTGTAAGGCATTATTTCTATTTGAATATTTAGATACATAGACGGCAAATTTGCAACTAAAAAAAAATTAAAAAAATAAAGTAAAAACTCACCAGACAGAGAGAACTGAGGTTTCAAGCTGTGGGTTTGGTAAGAGCCCAGACATCAGAATAAGCAGCTCAAATGACCACCATTCAAGGCTGTGATTATCCCCAAAAAAAAAAAAAAAAAAGAAGGTAAGATAAGATGAATATTGAATATTAAAAACAGTTTATAAAAGAAGGGTGCAAAAGAAAATTACCATGTCATGACTGCTGAAGGGATGGCAATGCCAAGGAACTCTCTGATCCCTCGGAAAAGCTCCATAGAAATCGGAACCCGAGTTTTCGCACACGAAGGAGCACACTTAACGTACAACACAAGTAAAACCACATTCAACCAATAGGAAATACTCATTGCCAATGCAGCCCCTAGGCTTTCCAGTCCAGACTTGAACACCAAAACCCAACAAAGAGGAATGTGGAAACAAAGGGTGACACAAGAGCTTACGAACATCGGAATTATCAAACCTTGTGTCTGAAAGTATCTAATAAGTGGTTCAAGAATTGCATAAGCAAAGAGAGCAGGAACAAGCCAAGTTGCGAACTTTCCAGCTTCATGAGAGATAAGAGGGTCTTGACCAATCAAAACAAGTAAATTCTCCATGTAGATCCAAATCAAAGATATGGGAATGCAAATCAAGAACAAAGAAAATATTGCAGTGTAAGTTTGAAGCCCAAGTTTTTGATATTGCTCAGCTCCATATGCTAGCCCACACACAGTTTCAAGTCCACTAGCCATTCCCAACTGTATTAGCCATAAAAATTATATAATCTAGTTAGTGAGATAAAAAAGCCAAATGAATTTTTCACTGATTTGATTTCATTTTCTGTTATATCCTATAATATATAAGATCAAATCTTCTTTTATGTAGCCAGATTATTAGCAACACATGGCCGGGGCTCCAAGAGTGCAAGTGCTATGAAATGGATGTAGTGGGAACGTGCACTGTAATAAAAAAAAATTACTACGACTTTTTCCCCTTATAAAGTGAATAAATAGAGCAAACTAACATTAAGGTAGAAAAAACACGCTAAGCACCTCATCTATTTAATTAAAGGTCCTTCTCCTGAATGGCCTCCCATAGATAGTCCTTCTGACCGTTGGATCTGGTCAAAATCATTTTTTGATACAGATCTGACGGCTGAAAGATAGAGTGCTACCGATAGGTTACCTTTTCAAGTTGTGCCGGAGTAGTACCCTTGAAATAGAAGAAACAAAGTATAGGAATTTTTTTCTAATGAAGAAAAAAAATTAGCACAATTCAAGCATATCATGAATAAAAAATGTCCCATTCCAATGGGCAAAGAAAAACAGTGAAATAAAATTTCATGAAAAAGCAAACTTAAAACATAAACGGCCCCCATAAAGAAAAGCACTTTTTGAAATATTGCTAATAACATGAAAAAGAAATAAAGAAAGAAAGATAATTTTAGAACTAACAAAAGAGGCTAATATATATCACTTTTTTATACAGATCTAGGGGTGTTTGGCACCATTCAGTTTTCATCACAACTTTAGTTATAAACAGTGTAAAGCTCTCATATGCTACAATAACAATAAAAAAATATGTTGCAGTATAAAACTCTTACATACTACAATAAAAGTGGTTCCCACCATTAGTTCTCACTATCTTTTCAAACACCCTATAAATCTTACTAATAGGGTTACTTTTCAAGTCTTGTTGGAGAAATGCTCTTGAAAAACAAGAAAAACATGTACAACGTTTTTCTTAATGAAAAAAATAAATACTCCTAAACACTCAACAAACAATTTTAGGCATATGATTAAAAAAATCCTCCCAATGGGCAAAGAAAAAACAACAAAATAACAGTTTTAGGGATATGATTAAAAAATATGATTAAAAAAATCCTTCCAATGGGCAAAGAAGAAACAACAAAATAAGTTTCATGAAAAGCAAACTGAAAGCATATGGATAGAAAATAATTTGCATTCATACAAAAGACAAAATAAATAAGATAAAGAAGCAAAAGTTATTAGAACTGACAAGAAGACTAAAGCCGGTGACCCCAGAGAGAGAAATGGCTATTTCGGTGCTAGAGAGAGAAAGCTTTCCAAGGTGACCAACCATCATCATGGAGATTAACTCCAAAAAATACTGGGACAAAATCACAGCCACAAGTGGCCCTGCTATGCATCCCAATCTCTTCACTTCTCCAAACAAAACACTCCATGTTATTACACTACTTTGAAAACGACAAGCTTCTTCATCTCTCTGTCGTTCTGGCAATATTAACAACAATTTTTCTTCCATGATTCTATTATTATCTCTGTCTTCCATGGAAATTATAAACTTGCCGCCTAACTCGCTCAGTCTCGCTCAGTGTGTCCTAACTCTGACAAAAAAACTAAAACAAGAGAGAGAATCAGACAAGGTTACATCATAAATAAATATAAATATGTTGTGGCAAGCATAACTGCGCTCCCGATCCTGTATAAGACAAAGAGTTTGAATCTTTTATCTTAAATTAAAATAATTAATAAATATAAATATACATAAACATATGTAACAAATATTCTGATGATCATAATAATTTAAACTACAAATAGGTAAAAATATGCAAAATACCAAAAAAAAAAAAGAATGCAAAATTCAATTAAATCTTAATAATGTTGTCCTTATAATTACTGTGTATTATCAGGCTATGTAAATCCAGAGATGGGATTTTTTGTTTCGTAATCTTAGTGCAGTTAACAAGAAGGTGAATATTTGCACAAGACAAAAGATATATATGTTTATCCAATGGCAGTACAAGAAAAACCAAAATATTTATAGATTAAAAAATTTTTAAAAAAGAGTCCGCTAATGGACGGAAAACTTTGAACTCGGACGAACAAAGGAAATTTCTAAACAGCCAACAGAATCACAAGGAAAAAAAAAATCAAAATAATGTGAAATACACGCGAGAAACAGATTAGAATTTCTAACCAATTAAAATCCGCAACATAAAATACGTACAATACCACAATAATAAAAATCATGTATAATCGTGAGTATGGTTTTCAGGGCACGGAATCAGAAAAATACAGCAGGCGCAATACCTCTGCAAATGAGAGAGAAGCACCTAGAGAGAGAGAGAGAGAGATGAGCCTGACGAAATCTTCCTTTGACAACTAATAGTATCAATTGTTTGAACTGGAATTTTCTTTTTTCTGCTTTTGCATCTTCTTCTTTTTTATTTATTTTTTAGAATCCTTATTTTGCATATCATTTTTGGTATCTTAGTAAATATTGTTCGATGTAATGGATGCTTTTCTGTATGAGGAATCAAATGTTTAGGGTAAAAGGTAAAATAATATTGACTGCTAATCTATCTTTCTGGGAGGAGAATGGGGCCCTTAATTAGTGTAATAACTAGTGCCATTTCAAGCCGTGCAAATCAACAAATTAGAAACTAATTAGAGCATGTAATCATCGGTTTTAACTTTTTTTGTTCCTAGAAAAAAATCAATATAATAAATTCCATGATTCGTAATTTTTTTTTTTTGAAAAATACATAATAGTAAGGATATAAAAGTTACGTGTGTGTATACGTAATTTTTTTAATTCTCTTTTCAATTTTTTGTGTTTCAAATAGTATCCAATTAATCATATTATAACACATAATTAAATGAAAAAAATATAAAAGTTGATTGAACATTATTTCATACCTTTTATATGATGTGCTATAAAAAAAATTGGTTAGATACCATTTAAAACATCAACACCAAATAAGGATTTGAATCCATGAGAAAAATATGGATTCAACATTATAACATCAACATATTATAACCAATCCATGAGAAAAATTGGTTAGATACCATTTGTTGATACCATATTATAACACATAATTAAATGAAAAAAATATAAAAGTTGATTAAACATTATTTCATACCTTTTATATGATGTGCTATAAAAAAAATTAGTTAGATACTGTTTAGAACACCAACACCAAATAAGGATTTGAATCCATGAGAAACCAAATATTATATTATATTATATTAAATAAGATAATTAGATGAGATTGCAAATGCGTATGCGTATACACACACGCAAATATTTATATATTAGAAAAAAAAATTAATAAGAAAAATTTATTGTGGGCTGATCTGACTGATCTGTGTACTCTTCTTTCAGTGTCCTGAGTTTGGTCAAAGAGTCTCCTTCTGACCGCTCCTCGCGAGTCTAAGAAAGGTAACGGAGTGTAATTTTTGGTAGATATCTCTTTAATTCCAGCTACTGCTAGTTGTTTAAACCGATTTTTCTGGAAACTAATCACCAAATCCTTCAACATCAAGGTGCGTGTGTGTACATTGGTTTTAATGGTTACTCATTTTATTCATCGGTTTTAACCATTTGATTTGGCTCATATAGTTGTAACGCGTTGGATAATTAAACTATATAAAATGTCATATCATTATTTGTAATTAACATGCGCACTTAATTTGGTTAGTAGAAAAAAAAAACATAACTATTGAATATATACTGTGGTGTTTAAAAGAGCGGTGGAAACCGTTGATTAAAACCACTTTTACTGTAGCATGTAGAAACTTTATATTATAGTAATTTTTTTTATTGTTACTGTAGCATGTGAGAGCTTTATATTGTTTATAACTGAGTTTGTGGTAGAAACTGTGGTTCCTATCACCCAGTCAAACAGCCGATACGTATGTGTGGTTGGGTGTATCCTCATTAACGGTGACGTATGGGTGTATTCTCAATATTGATGATTGAAAAAAAAAACTATTTTTTGGACTTTAACTTAGCACTCAATACATTTAGAATAATACTTTTATTATTAGTCATTTACATAACTGGCTAAATAGAACATATTGATTATAAAAATGTCTACCAATTGTTTGAACTACAAAAATGTTATAAATGATATGTGCAATTATTATTATAACCTTAAATAATGAAATGAATAAAAATAATAACGAAGGTTTAAAATAAATCATCAAAACAAATTATTGAATTCCTATTGTTTTCTTTTTTTTATTTATACAAGGAAACTGAAAAATATGAGGGGAAATTTAAAAAATTTTGAAAATTCAGATTTAAAAGGATTATAAAGATTAAAAACAACTCCTTACAAGAAAGAAGAAAAAATGTCTCTCAACAAAAGACAAAAAAAATTCACTAATATAATGATTATGTAATTATGATAATGAGAAAATTAATATACACTCAAATAAGTGATTAGCAATTAAAAGAAAGTGACAAAATAAAGAATAAAAAATATGTAAACTTAAGCATTACTATAAAGAATAGAAGTCTCATGATAATGATGAAAATAATGAAAAATATGTTAAATATGTGTTTTAAAGTGTGAACATTAGCATTATGATAAAGAAAAGAAGTTATATGATAATGACAAAAAAATAGAAAGAAATACATGCAGTAAGTATATGAGTATAGAAGTTATCATAAAGTATTGATCTATTATAATAATCATGAAAATATTTTTTTTTTTTTTTAAAAAGGTCAACTATGGGTGTTGATGCTTACCGCTGTCCGGTGTCGGATCAACACCCACGTGTGACTATACACATTCTGACCTCCTCTTAAGCTTGCCCCTGGTCGGGAGTGAGTACCTGCGAGAGGGATGATTCGGAGAAATGGGGTTAGTCAATAGACAAGGGCTCTCCGATGCTCAAGGCAAGTATAGCTCGGCAGCTAATTAAGAGTGAAGAGGTTTCTCCCTCTAAAACGTCGTAAATGCATCCTATTTATAGGCCACCAGCTGGATCGGGTGCAAGATGGGTTTTACCCATTACCCAGGTGTCACATCAAAGTGTATCAAGCAATAAGTGACAAGTGTCGCGTCCATTGTCCAATGGATTTGACTCTATCGGACGGCAGCACGTCTGCCTGGTGTTGGCCTACAAGGATGGGTAGTGACGTATTATGATGAATAGCATAGCCTGGCCCGAGCTACTATACATCCCCGAGGTGGCAGCCTTCTTGGGGGTGTGCCCTTAGATAAATGGAAGGCACCTCGGGAAGAGCATAAGTCGTCGGGTCGGGCGGTAGCCTATGTCTGCCGAACTGAGTTGCCGACCACGAAGTTAGTGTCCTCGGTGGCGGCGTCGAGCTTACCCTCAACATTAGCCCCCCAGTTCACCTGGTCGGTGTTCGGCCGGGTGGACTATGCCGAGTGGGTGAGGTCGGCTCGAAGGAAGAAGACCAAGCAACACTTAGGAGCGGGGTGAGGCGAAAAGACGCGCGGATCAGACGGGGGACGCGTGTCGCGTCGTAGCCGTCTGTGCGGTTGTCAGGCGTATTAATTGCGCCTTTTGGGTTTTTGCGCTCGAATTTTCTGCTTAAAATGGCTATAAATAAGGTCCCTTCCCTCCGTAATTTGCACTTCATTTTCAGAAATTTTACAAACGAGAAATTTTGGCTGCCGAGCTCGAGTAATAGCCGAGGATTATATCAACCGAGCTACCAAGAACCCGAGCAGGTAATTTTCTGAGTGAAAATGAGTGATTTGTCCGACTCACAAAACGTGGAGGTTTCATGGTCGGAAAGTAGCGGGGAGAGCAGTAGCTCTTCTTCGACTCAATTTGATGCCGAGGTGGCGTCCCAAAGACGGGAAGGGGCCAGGCGGCTGGAGCAGATCCTAAGGGTCGATTCCCAGACCGTGCCCGAGCAAGAATTTTTAAATTTGCTGGGCGGGCATAAGCTTATCAGGCCGTCCAGGGAACAAGACCCTTATACCGGGGCGGCAACAGCGGGCCATTCCCAAGTTTTTCCAAGGGAGATGACCGAGTTTCAAACCCATGAGGATGCTCCGAGCGCCTCTGGTCGAAATGCCGAGGCCCCCATCCAAATTACAGGTGTGATTACGGTTGATGCCTCCGACGAGGAGCATGCAGCCGAGGATATGGGGGCAGAGCAGCCAGAAATGGAGCAAGAGGTCCGGGCCACCCGCGTGTGAGGCGTTACAGCATATCGGATAAGCCGCCCTGGGCAAACCTCGGCGGCGGGTTATACAAGCGCGATCACGGAGTCGCGATTAGAGGCCCTACGCGACGAGTATGGCATCCCGGCCGATGTGAATCTTGTCGTCCCCGGAGAGGGAGATTCACCTTTAGAAGCACCAGAGGGATTTATCACACTTTACGCTGAGTTCTTAATGTGTGCCCGGCACAATTGAACCTGAACAGCTATAGGTCGCTGATCGGGATGTATATTTTGTGGAAGTACCACCGGAGTACTGAGATGCCGCTGGAGGCCTTCAAGCAAGTATTCAAGATGAAGAAGCTTCCTTGGCAGTCCGGCTGGTACTACTTCACCGGCTTCAGAAAGGACTTTATTCTGGGCAACCCCGACTCGGACAAGCTGTGGAAGTACGAATGGTTTTACGTCGGGGGAAACTTTTTAGCCCGAGCCGGTGAAGCTGTCCCCGAGGATGAACAAGTGCCGGGGTCATTTGAGCTGGGGCACATCTGGACCAAGCGCTCTCGGGCACCGAGCCACGTAATAGAGGCCGTGGACGAACTGTTCGAGAAGCCCGAGTCATCCAGACAACAGTCCTTTCTTCTGAGAAAGGACACTCTGTCCAGATACGGTTGGTTCGGGGAATCCAGCAGTTTTCCCCAAGCTAGGCGTCCTGCCCGGGAAACCAGGCAGGTTACTGTTGCCCGTCCGGGTGATGCGGATCTTCCAGGGCCAAGCACTTCCCGGTCCGGGTGGCCGACGAGGGAGCCTTCATCGTCCAGTACCGAGGACTCGTCCAGTGGCTCCCTCGATGCGGGGCCACCTGTAGCCGACGAGAACCTCGAGGGCGTGATTAGGCTCCTGTACCCGTCGGGCCAACTCCGGATCGGAGGTCAGCCTGGAATTTTATTTATAGTCGCCCTTTTCTCTTTTATTTTGCCCTTCGTTTAACTGGGATTTTCTTTGTGCAGAAATGACCGCACCGAGCTCCCGCGCTGGCAGGCTTGCCCAGATGACAACACAGAGGAAGGGCAAGGGCAAGGCCGTTGAGGCCAGCAAAAAGCGTAAGCGGACGCCAGCACCCGAGCCCTCGACACGCACCGGGCAAACCTCCACATCAGTCCAAGCCCCACCACCACCGCCAATAAGGACCTCGTCGGAGGTCGGCCGAGTAGACGAGGCGTCCAGAGGTTCTTCCGAGGACCAACAAAGAAGGCGCCCGAACTACCGCGGCATGCTCCTCGAACGCCTCGGAGATGTGGCTCCCCCGAATGACTTCTTTATGGACATTCGGGGTGAGGACTTCCGAGACTTGTGCAACATAGCGCTCCGAACGGTAGCCTCGGTAAGTGTCTGAGCTGACCAATAGTTAAACCCCTTGTAATATCGCCGAGGATAACCCCTTGTAATTTTCGCAGTTGGACGCCGTTGTGCACATGGCGCACTCCGTCGGGGTGAGGGAGATCCACAAGGAGCAAGAAAGGCACAAGAAGACCCTCCTCCTGAAGTTGGACTCCGACAGAGAGCTCGACGAGAAGAAGAGTGAACTAGATCGGACCAAGGAGGAGGCCCAGAAAACAAAGTCCGAGGCCGAGGACATGTTGAGGCGGCTCAAGGAGGCTGAGGATAAGGTCGCTCGGCAGGAAGAGAAAGCCGCTCGGCTAGAGGGTCGGCTAGCAACTCTACAGGCCGAGCACCACCAATTCGTAGCCGGGCTCCCCGATCAGCTGGCCGCTGCGGTCGAGGAGTTTAAGACATCCCCTGAATATACCGATCTCTACTTCGATGGAATGGTGGACCTCCGCGACCATCTGATTGAAAAGCATCCCGAGGCGGCTGCATTCGACTGGTCGGTCATTGCTGAGCCGGACCAGGGCGAGGCCGAGCAACAACAGGATGTTGAGGAGGAGGTCGTCGTTGTGGACGGTGATGACGATGGGGATGTGCAAGCTGCCGAGGGAGGCCAAGACGACAACGCGGCCGGGGACGAGACTCAGGCTGGTGATGAGACTCGGGCCGATTGATCCTCTGCTTTTCTCGCTTTTTGTAATTGGGCTTGGGAGGTACCCGATTTTCTTGTACCTCCCTAATAAATAAAGTTAAAACTTTTTTATATCTTCCCGTTTTGCATCCACTTTTTCTTACGTGTAGTTTTATTTTTCATCCCACGTAATGTTTAAAGTTAGATACTTCTCGGGGGGTTCCCAGGCTGGGAGACAATTGACCGAGCAGAGGTAAAGGGTACAATTGTTCTCGGTTAATCCGAGTACCTCCGTCCTTAGTTAATCCGAGGACTTCTGTTCTCGGTCGTTTCGAGTAGTTACCGTTTCTGCTTAGTTATCCAAGCAAGTTTAGGTTTCTGGTCTCGGTCGGGCAGAATATAAACAACGTATAGCTACCCTTACCCTGTTGCCCCCCATAGACTTGTTGAAGTTTTAAAGAAACTTTACAAGTATAGGACTAATCGGGCACATAAATGTGCCGAGCAACTTAAGGGTGTCTGCATGACAGACATGATACATATACTGACTAGCCCCCCTGTCCAGTTTGACGAGGATGACTCCCTTGATGGGGAGTCAACATCCTGTCTTCCGAGCTGGGGTTCTGGCGTCTTAGGTATAATCCTCCCTTAAAGATATTGCTCAGGTGGAGTGAGTTTATGGAGGTTGTGCTCCATTAATGTAATATTTACACTGACTTTTCCAGCCCTGCTCAGCAGGTCTAGTTACAAAAGAATTGTAGCCAGAGATCAAAAAAGGAATCTGGCTCTGATTTCCGTTCTGTCTTCTTTTTTTCCTCGTCTTTTTTCAGGAATAGAATCTTTTTAACAGCTCGGCATTTCATGGATGCCCGAGCTGATTACCCTCCAAATCGGTCAGCCTGTAAGTGCCTGATCGCACGACACCTTTGACTTTAAAAGGTCCTTCCCATTTCGGACCAAAGGACCCGAGACCGGGTTGTTGAACCGTGACCTTCTTCATTACTAAGTCACCAACCTTAAAGCTTCTCGGCTGAACCCGTTTGTTGTAATACCGAGCTACAACCTGATTCCAGGCTGCATTACGAATGGATGCCCGGTTCCTTTTTTCTTCAAGTAGGTCGAGCTCGGTCATCATGAGTTTTTCATTCAGTACTTCTTCGTATTGCTCGACCCTCAAGCTCGGTAATCCAACCTCGGCTGGGATGACGACTTCTGCCCCATAAACCAGGGAGAACGGTGTCTCGCCGGTTGCAGTTCGTGTAGTCGTTTGGTATGCCCAGAGCACTTAGGGTAGTTCGTCAATCCATGCGCCCTTAAGTCCCTCGAGTTTCTTCTTGAGATTGTCTTTAATTGTCTTGTTCATGGCCTCCACCTGGCCGTTACTCTGCGGATAGCTCGGGGAAGAGTAGACTTTCTTAATGCCGAGCTTCTCGCACAGATGGCGTAGACCCGAGGAGTCAAACTGCTTAGCATTGTCGGTCACGATAGTGTGCGGGATTCCGAACCGACAGACGATGTTTTTCCATACGAAGTTGGTGCACTTAGCTTCAGTCATGTTGGTGCAAGGCTCAACTTCGATCCATTTCGTCAGATAGTCGATGGCGACGATACAATATCTGAATTACGAACGAGTCAGAAGGAGTGGTCCGATCAAGTCAATGGCCCATTTTGCAAATGGCCACGCCGAAGTCACCGGATTTAGAGGCTCGGCGTGTGAACCTAGCATCTTAGCAAATTGCTGGCATTTGAAGCATTTTCGTGCAAAGCTCCCGCAGTCTTGCTGCATGGTAGGCCAGTAGTAACCCTACCGCAGGCATTTCTAGGCCAAGGAGCGTCCACCGGAGTGATTGCCACAAAGGCCTTCATGAATCTCTTTCATTAAGTACTCGGCCTCCTGGGAATCCAAACATCTTAGGCATGGCGTCGTGTAGCCGCATCGGTACAGCTTTTCCCCAATCATCGAATACCGGGCCGAGCTGTTACGTATCCGACGTGCCTCTTCCCAGTCGTCGGGTAATTCAGCTAGGGTCGGGTATCGGATGATCGGGTCCATCCACGTGCATTTTGGTTCGGCTACCAGACTCATGACCTCCTTACTGATACTCGGTCCAGCGAGTCTTTCAATAGGAACAGACATCGGGTCTACTCTGCCTATCCCGGAGGCTAGTCGGGCAAGGACATCGGCTTCCACGTTCTCGGACAGGGGGATTTGCTTAAAAGTGTAGGACTTGAATTGTCCAAGCAACCGTTTCGCTTCTTTTAAATATGCCGTCATTGATTCTGCTCGGGCCTGGAATCCTCCTGTGACTTGCTGCACCACTAGCATTGAGTCACTATAGACGGTCAGCTGATCAACTCCGAGGTCTCGGGCAATTCGTAATCCGACGAGCAAAGCTTCATACTCCGCTTCGTTATTAGATGTTTTGAAGTCGAAACGAAGGGCATAAATGACCTTATATCCGTCGGGGCTTGTTAAAATCAAGCCTGCCCCCGACCCGTCGACACAGGTTGAGCCATCGACGTGTAGTTTCTAGTTCAGCTCCGGGGAAAGGCCTCGCTCACTGCAGCCAGCTGTATCCGGCTCCTCAACGGGTGATTTCTCCACTAAGGGAGCCACTTTTCCGGCCTCTGTAAACTCGGCAAGGAAATCCGCTAAGACTTGAGCTTTTATCGCTGTTCTCGGCACAAAATGTATATCATACTGGCCCAATTCGACCGACCACTTGGCCATCCGACCTGATATTTTTGGGCTCTGTAAAACTTGCCGGAGAGGAAACTTGGTCGGGATCTTGACAGTATGGCCTTGGTAATACGGCCGCAGCTTCCGGACCGATGTTATTAGGGCGAAGGCCAGCTTCTCCAATGATGAATAGCGCTCCTCGGCACCTTGGAACGCGTGGCTGGTATAGGAGACGGGTCTCTGGATCCCGTTTTCATCTCGGATCAACACCGAGCTGACAGCCTTCTCAGAGACGGCTAAATAGGTAGTTAGAATCTCACCGGGCAAAGGTTTGGACAGGAGCGGGGGTGTGGCTAGGTAAATTTTTAAGCCTTGGAAAGCATCCTCACACTCCCTGCTCTACTCAAACCTCCCCTTAAGTGCCTTGAAGAAAGGGTGACACTTGTCGGTAGCCCGGGAGACAAATCTTGATAGGGCGGCCACCATGCCAGTAAGCCTTTGCATGTCTTTCACTGTCCAAGGAGAATGCATGTCTATGATTGCCTGGGCCTTTGCCGGGTTCACCTCAATTCCTCGTCAGTTAACCAAAAATCCGAGGAATTTGCCAGAGCCGACGCCAAAAGCGCATTTTGCCAGGTTGAGTTTCATCCCATACTCTCGGAGAATGTCAAAGCTAGCTCTGAGGTCGGCTATGTGGTCCTTTGCTTGGACAGATTTTACTAACATGTCGTCCACGTAGACCTCCATAGTTTTCCCGATCAGCCGAGCGAACATTTTGTTGACGAGGCGTTGATAGGTAGCTCCGGCGTTCTTGAGACCAAAGGGCATTACAACGTAGCAATACAAGCCCTGGTCAGTAACAAATGAGGTTTTGATTTGATCCTCTTCAGCCATTCTTATCTGATTATATCCGAAGTATGCGTCCATGAAGCTCAAGAGCTCGTGTCCGGCTGTGGCATCGACGAGCTGGTCTATCCGAGGAAGTGGGAAACAGTCCTTGGGGCAGGTCTTGTTAAGGTCGGTATAGTCGATGCAGACCCGCCACTTGCCATTCACCTTTTTGACGAGGACGACATTTGCCAACCATTCCGGATATTTGACCTCTCTAATAAACCCAGCCTTTAGTATTTTCTGGACTTCATTGTTTATCGCAGCATATCTCTCCGGGTTGAAGGCTCTTCATTTTTGTATCACCGGCCTGTGACCAGGTTGGACGTTAAGCCGATGACTGATGACGTTCGGATCTATGTCGGGCATGTCCTCATGAGACCATGCAAAAACGTCACGGTATTCAGAAAGAAGGGATTCCAGGTCGGCCCGGATCTCAGGTTGTAACTGTGACCCAAGTTGGACTGTGCGCTCTGCCCTTTAGGGGTCCAGGGAGAACGACACTAAGTCTTCGACCGGGGTACCCCTTACCTCATCCTCGGGAAACCTGGGGTCTAGGTCCGCGAGCATCTTCGGCGTCGGATCGGTTGGGAGGTCGGTTTCGTCAACTGAATATACGGCCAGGATTCCCTGTTGCTGAGCCGAGGCTGCTCGGACCGCGTTTGCATAGCAAGCCCAAGAGTCCGCCTGGGACGAGCGGATTACTCCAACACCACCATCGGTCGGGAACTTCATTGCCAAGTGATATGTTGAAACCACGGCCTTTAATCCGTTCAGCGTTGGCCGGCCGATGATGATGTTATATTGAGAGGGTTTATCAACGACTAAAAAGTCGACCACCCGAGTGACCCTGGCAGCACCTTCTCCAAAAGTTACTGGGAGACTGACCTTCCCGGTTGCTCGGACACACTCACCCGCAAAAGCCAAAAAGTGGAGTCCGGACTGAAACTAAAGGTGCGTTGCTAATCTTCAGCCTGTCAAAGGCCTGCTTAAAAAGGATGTCCGCCGAACTGCCATTGTCAATTAAGACTCGCCGTACAACATTGTTGGCGATAGGCAGTTCGCAAACCAAAGCATCGTTGTGGGGATGCATTAGTCGGTCTGCTTCCTCCTCAGTGAAAGTGATCGGGGTGTCCTCTTGACGGCGTATCTTATTGATGTGCTCGGACACGTTCATGAAGTCACCCCGTTCGACAGGCCGAGCTTCTCTGACGTAGATGTGTCCCCGGTAACAGGCCCGTCAAGTATCGTATGTACGATATTTGGGGGTTCCGGGGCGTTCCCACTATCAGTCCTGGGTCGGCTTTGCACGTCTCGGCCTGACGAGTCATTCCTTGTAGAGGTCGCCCTCAGATTTATGGCCTTCTCCACAAACTCCTGCAATAGACCTTCTCGGACCAACCTTTCTATTTGGTCCTTAAGCTGGATGCATTCTCGGGTAGAATGGCCCACATCTTGGTGGAACTTACAAAACTTTGACTGGTCACGCTTCGCCCTAAAGCCTCGAAGCTTGGGAGGCGGCGTCAACAAATTCTTGTCGCCGACCTGGGCGAGCACCTCATCGATAGTTGCCACCAGGGGCGTGTAGTTTTGGAACTTGCCGGTCGGCCCCTTTGGCTTATCAGCTTTCTCTTTCTTCTGCTTCTTCGCATGCTCGGCGCTGCCCTGCTCTGGCCCTCTTTTCTGCTTCTTCTCCTTTTTCGTCCCGCTCGGGCCAGCCTCCTCCCGGCGGCTTTTCATATACTCGGCAACGTCCGCATGTCTTTGGGCGTACCCGAGCATTTGTGAAAACGTGTTTGGCTGCTCAAAGGCCAGGGACCAGGTCAGCTTCTCGTGTCGGAGGCCCCCTACAAAAATATGTTTGAGGGTCTCGTCTTTGACGTGCTTGACCTCAAGAGCAGCCCGGGTAAATCGGTTGACATAGTCCCTGACACTGTCGTCTCCCTGCTTGACGGCGTACAAAGAAGTTATTTCTTTCCTTCGCGTCCTAGTTGTAGAGAATGCGGCGGAGAAGGCGTCGGTTAAATGCCCAAAAGAAGAAATCGACCCTGGTTCGAGTCGTCGGAACCACTGCCGAGCAGGGCCCGTAAGGGTGAGCGAGAAAGCTTTGCACATTGCAGCATCACTGGCATTCTGCAACAGCATGTGCCCGCGAAAGAGTTCGGCATGCTCATCTGTATCGGTGGCCCCATCGTAAGACTTGATTTGTGGGACCTTAAACTTCGGCGGCATGGGTGCCCGCATTATGTGATCCGGGAAGGGCGGATCCTGAGCCCCGATCTCATCCAAACCGAACCTGCAATTGCGGATCTCATCGATCTGTCGCTGCAGCACTCAAAATTGGCGACTATTCGTGTCTTCGAGCAGTTTGACCCGATAGGGTACTCCGCCCTCAGCACGGCCTCCAGCTCCGCCTTGACGATTTCTGTTAATCCCTCGGTATCTGAGCCGATCAAACACCGAGGCTCTGGAACCTTGTGGTGAAGGGACACGGTGTGGTTGACGTCCGATCTGATGTTCATGAACCAGTCTATTGTCAAGCAGGGGCCCTCTGGTGGATCCCAGAGACTGCTCTGATCGATCCTCCCAATTGGTGGCACTCTGCTCATGCCGACCCCCTGCCTGGTCAACCTGGGCAGGGGGTGGCGGTTCCGGTGCAGCTTGCTGTTGAGCTTGTGCAAGCTGCCGAGTTAAGATCCGAACTGCATCTGTAAGCTCCCGGATCGGATCTTGTGCAGCTTGGGCCTGCACCGACTCGGCTCTTGCCGCGTTTCCTTGCCCTCCGGACCGAGATCTGGCGGTCCGAGGACGACCGTTGGGCCGTTCTGTAGCCGGTTGCTTGTGTCTGGCATCGCCCGACTCCTGACGTCGGACGGTACTATCTCTTGCGTTACCTCGTGTTGTCATTTCGAAAGTCCGAGGTACAATAACTTGGATTGGGGCGCGTTCGGCCCTCCTTCTAGTGCCAAAATGTTGATGCTTACCGCTGTCCGGTGTCGGATCAACACCCACGTGTGACTATACACCTTCTGACCTCCTCTTAAGCTTGCCCCTGGTCGGGAGTGAGTACCTGCGAGAGGGATGATTCGAAGAAATGGGGTTAGTCAATAGACAAGGGCTCTTCGATGCTCAAGGCAAGTATAGCTCGGCAGTTAATTAAGAGTGAAGAGGTCTCTCCCTCTAAAACGTCATAAATGCATCCTATTTATAGGCCACCAGCTGGATCGGGTGCAAGATGGGTTTTACCCATTATCCAGGTGTCACATCAAAGTGTATCAAGCAATAAGTGATAAGTGTCGCGTCCATTGTCCAATGGATTGGACTCTATCGGACGGTAGCATGTCTGCCTGGTGTTGGCCTACAAGGATGGGTAGCGACGTATTATGATGAATAGCATGGCCCGGCCCGAGCTACTGTACATCCCCGAGGTGGCAGCCTTCTTGGGGGTGTGCCCTCAGATAAATGGAAGGCACCTCGGGAAGAGCATAAGTCGTCGGGTCGGGCGGTAGCCTATGTCTGCCGAACTAAGTTGCCGACCACGAAGTTAGTGTCCTCGGTGGCGGCGCCGAGCTTACCCTCAACAATGGATATCAAAGTATGTATATAAGCGTTATCACAAAGAATAGATTCATTATGATAAATGAAAATAATGGGGGAAAAAAGTCAAATCCGTACACTAAAATATGAGTACAGGCGTTCTCATAAAAAATAGATTCATTATGATAATGAGGAATATAATAAAAACAAAGGATGAATCAATGTAAAAAATAATTAAAAAAAAATCATATGAAATGGCATGAACGTGGAAAAAAATGAGTAAACAAACCTAAGGAATTGAGCGTGCTTCTCACCGGATACAAACGTAGGGAGAAAAGGAGGCATTGAATTAATGAATGAGAGACTCAATGCTTGAATATTGATGATCATGGATTGAAATGATGAAATGAACAAGAGAGAAAATCTTTGATGATTAATCCAAAAAAGTAAAACGTAAAGAGAAAATGATAAAAGAAATCTGAAATTTAAAAATTTTGTAGGAGGGAAACAAAAAAAAAATAAATGAAAAACGTTTAATTTGATTTTTTGTTTTAACAATTAATTGGTACAATATGCACAAATCAACCTAATTTGTAATAAATGAATAATATCCAAACTCAATATATGAGTCAATTGCAATATATAAAAACGGATTCAATATGTAAATTATTCAATATCATTAACTTTAGTATACAAAAATCGACATGCACAAGTCAACTACTCTAAAAAATAAATAGTGAAAAAACAAAAACATTTATAGAAACAAATATGTAAAGAATGTGCACAAAATATATGATAGAGGTATCACCGGTATCAAAACTCTTATAATTTGAAATTTTCAATATTATTGTAATGTTGTCTACAAGTAGGCATTTTTATATTCAACGAGTGCAAAATAGACAGTTTGTATAATTACTTCTTTAATCAAAATGTGTGTTTTGTTTGAAGATCGTACATGTACATAGACAAGCATAGTATGTGTGTTTTGTTTGAAGATCGTACATGTACATAGACAAGCATAGTATGAGCCTATACGAGAACATAGGTTTAAACTAAAAAATTTTAATTTAAACTATTTTTTTAAGGTAGTTTAAAACAAATTCGATACAGTATTTTTTCTTACAAAATTTGAATTGTCAATTTACTATGATGTTTTAAGTTTAAACTTTGGGTCCAATTGGAGTCCCAAATGGGCTCTATATTCGAGAGAGAAGAAAATTAGAGGTTTAAGATAGAAAATTAATTAAGTTGTAAATATGAAAAAAAAAAATTTAATAGTTGAGAGGCAATAAGAAAAAAATGTTAAAGGAGCAAGGATTTATTTGAAAAAAAAAGTACTTTAATAGAGGCAAATAAGAGAAAACTTATTTATAAGAGAATAGTATTTCACGTAACCAATTATGAGAAAAAAATAGTTAAACAAAATTTTGCCAAAAAAAAAAAGTTTAAATGGAGACGTGTTAGGGTCCGATAGATCTAGAAGGTATGACATTTTGAGGGTGCAAACATGCGTATCTTTAATTCGTTGGTAGCTTTTTTCAACGAAGTCAAGGGTCTTCAAAAAGCTCATAGATGAAATTAATAAGATCTTCATCAAAATCATGGGGACAATTAAGCCTGAAGTGGTCCAAAGGAGAACGGCTCTTAGAGCCCACCGCATTGCTATTCTCACCAAAGCGTAGTCATAAGAAAATAAAATAGAGCTTATAGGAGAAAATAAAGTTTTTACGATTGCTCTGCTCGGGAAGCATGCTTTGTACCAGTATTAGACCTGCAGCTAGACTTTCCCCTTGAAGCAAATTCATCATATGGCTTTCTAAGCATGGCTTTTTTGTCTCGCTAAAAATGGTATAATTTAAGGACAAAAATCTTTGATTTATACTCGCCAAATCTTATTCTTCAGTTTGACATTTCTAAGATCAGATTGTATCAAGTTGACCAGGTTAAACTTGTTATCTCTAAGGCATTGAGAAGTGTCAGTTCGTTTTCAGGAGCATTGACTAGACACATTTGACTTTAAAAAAGGTTAAAGTCTAACATGCTCCAGAGTTTTATCAAAGGTGTTCCTATTGGCATGTCAGAGGCGCTCCAAGGGGCGACTTCTAGATTTTGTGGTTTTGGGGCATTCAGTGGGCATTTTCTGGGGTTTCTTAGGCAATTTATGAGCTTTTGGGTTTGAGCTTTCTCATGGCTAATTTCTAAGGACAATATTTAATATGGGCTTTTTGGTTGATTTCTCCCTCATTTGTTCCTTTTAAATCTAATCAATATAAGAAAAAAATAACATGTTGTGCCACTATTTTAAAAAACTTGTTTATTCATGCCGCATTAAAAAAAGTTATGTCATATTACCACTTATATTACATGTTGTATCACACTTCAACTTGCGTGATATTTTTAAAAAAAATTAAGTTTCAAAGGGTGACATTTATGATAATTTCTCATAATTTAAGCTCCCAAGTGGAATTAAGACCTGATTGGACTAAAACGAGAATTACAAGAAGAAAAAGACTTAGATAGGACACATTTAGGGAAAAAAATGCTGAGAAAGGATTGCATCTGTCACTGAAAAAGAAACATCTTTCAGTACATCATATACCATAGATTGTGAAATATCTTCTAACCACACCATATCTTCTTCTAGCCTAAGACCATGCTTAGCTAATCCATGGCCTATATAATTTGCAATGGAAGAGTTAGAATGGAGAAATTGAAATTTCCAAGGCATCACTCTTTACAAAAGTGACAAGCCAACATCTATCGCTCAAATGGGGCTGTATCTTCAGCTTTCTTAAAGGAAAGCTTTCCTATGCATCTAGTAGACAGAGCAGCCATAACAAAGCCTTCTTCATCTCGAATCGTCACCAATTCCAAGCAGATTTTCTTCTAAAGAGATTCTTACATCAACAATAATCTTATAAAAGCATCTTTTGTTAGTCAAGCACCAAATCTAAGTTCAATATGGCAGCAAAGAAGACTGGAATTACAAGCTACTGTTAATTTTTCATAATTAGTTGGAACAATATTTTTCCCTTTATAATCATGATAAAAAGAAAACTATGTTCAACCTATGCATATAGAATCCTATTCTAGCTCTTTTCAGTCCTCCAATTCGTTCCTCAAAGATCCGTTCTCAAATATCCTCTCCCTTGCCTTACTTGCCTGAAAATTTAAAGCAATATACAAACAAAAGACTGAGTTCAGCAAAATAAGCAAAGCAATAAAAGTCTTATAGACTAGACGCGCACGCGCGCGCGCTAACATTGTTCTTGAACACCCTTTAATCTTGTTGGGATACAGACACCATTGGAATGCTAAGTGTTGGTTAACCATTTCTTCTAAAGCTTGAAAAGTTAGAAAGTGGGGTAACAAATAGTTTATATTCTAACAATACCCTTCACCTGTGACATGGACAAAAGGCAATGTGTGGCTAAATATTAATTGGAAAGCCCAACGCGTGAATATCATGTAATAAGCCTCAATACATCACGACAATTTTAAATAATACAATTACGGGAGTTTATACTCAAGACCTCTCTTACCATATATTATAGGGTGTTTGGAAGGGTGGTGAGAACCACTTTTACTGTAGCATGTGAGAGTTTTATACTATAGCACCTTTTTTTTATTGTTATTGTAGCATATGAGAGCTTTATACTGTTTATAACTAAGTTTGTGGTGGAAAATGAGTGGTGGAACCACTGCCAAACACCCCTTTAATTTACCATTTCTCCTAAAGATTAAGCTATTTAAAAGGTGGGCCTACGATAGTTTATTTTCTAACACCAAGAAAACTGTTTAAAATCTTAACAACTTTTTGGATTGAGATTGTAAATATTCGAATTGGGATGGCTTACGATTAGCTAACTACTTTCTTGGTATTGACTATTCAAATATGTGTTGCATTGGATTGCCAAAAAAATACATGAATATATATATATATATATATATATATGTGTGTGTGTGTGTGTGTGTGTGTGTGCATTTAGAACTTGTATACTATTAGGTGCAATGATATGGGCATTTGGGATTGATCACAAGAGTAGAAAATTTGAGATAGAGGGCAGACCTGTTTTTCCCAATTTGTGCAACTGGTTACAAGAGACAGCAGAACAGTTTGCACAAAAGAACCAGATTGTATGCCAATCCAGAGGCCCTTTCCTCTGAGCTTGACCCAGAAACCCAATATTGCAGCTATTGGAATTCCACAAAGATAAAATGCCCCAAGGTTGATAAAAGCCCCTATATGCTGCCACCCACATCCTCTAGCAACACCTGAATTAAATTTAAAAAATAAAAAAAAAGGTCACTAATAAAATAAAAAAACATTTATGAATATCTTGGCAGAAGAGAGCTAGAAAAGTTGCGAACCAACCTGAAAAGACCCCTTGTATGCTGTCTAGTATAACAGTTACACAGACTAGAGGAGCCATTTCTGTGACATAATCCACAACTTCCTTCTCATTGCTGAAACTGTAGCCAAAAACACGGCGGCTGGCTAAGAGGGCTGTGGTCACTATGCTTGTCTCGACGATTGCCAAAATCATTGAGGCAAAGGTAGCAATACTAGCAGCCTGCGCATTCCCGGCTCCCAGTTCATTTGAGACTCTTGTGCTGTTGTGAAACACACAGAGTACATACCGATTTATATAAATTTTTAAGTAATAAGTTTAAACATGAATTGCTTCATTAATTCGGACAAAAATGTAAAGGAAAAGATGAAGAAATTTGCACACCTTACTGCAGCACCTAGCCCATATGAGATTGTGTATAATGTTGAGACGGTACTTAGGCTGTTGATCAAATAAGACAATGAATTAGAACAATCACATTTCTGTACAAGGGAAGTACATCTATTGGAATGAGATGCATAAAGGCCAAATTTGCAATTTGTAAAATCTCACCACACGGAAAGAACTGAAGTCTCCAGGGCTGGATTTGGTAAAATCCCAGACAATAGAATAAGCAGTTCAAATGACCACCATTCAAGGCTATGATAATCTCTCCAGAAAAAAAAAAAAGGCACACACACACATAAGATGAATATTGAACATTTAAAAAAGAAGTGTGGAAAAGAAGAGTTTGTGAATGTGAGAAATTACCATGTCATTACTGCTGAAGGGATGGCAAAGCGAAAGAACTCTCTGATCCCTTGGAAAAGCTCCAGAGAAATCGGAACCAGAGTCTTTGCACATGAAGGAGAAAACTTCATGTATAATACAAGTAGGATCACATTCACCCAA
Source organism: Artocarpus heterophyllus (assembly GCA_025403435.1). NCBI lineage: Eukaryota > Viridiplantae > Streptophyta > Magnoliopsida > Rosales > Moraceae > Artocarpus > Artocarpus heterophyllus. Next base: position 11,560,875 of record CM046340.1, on the reverse strand, counting down.
TAGGAAATACTTATTGCCAATGCAGCTCCAAGGTTTTGTAATCCAGACTTGAACACCAAAACCCAACAAAGAGGAATGTGGAAACAAAGGGTTGCACAAGAGCTTATGAACATTGGAATTATCAAACTTTGTGTCTGCAAATATCTAACAAGCGGTTGAAGAGTTGCAAAAGCAAAGAGAGCAGGAACAAGCCAAGTTGTGAATTTGTCAACTTCATGAGAGATAAGAGGGTCTTGACCAATCAAAACAAGTAACTTTCCCATGTAGATCCAAATCAAAGATATAGGAAGGCAAACCAAGAACAAAGAAAATATTGCAGTGTAAGTTTGAAGCCCAACTTTCTGATATTGCTCAGCTCCATATGCTTGCCCACATATGGTTTCCAGTGCACTAGCCATTCCCACCTGTTTCAGACGTACAAAGTTTAAACCTTAATTAGCAGGTGTATAAATGAGTTCCAACAAAATTTAGATTAGAAATGACCTTAGTACTTAAAATATTTTCAAGAACATAATCAATCTGCTCTTGCCAAATGGATGTCTTCACCCAAACATCAAAACAGTGAAACTGTTTACATGAAACATTTAATGGAAACCGCCATTAAATGTGCCACCTTGAGTGCGTTGGCTTGGCTCATACACACATTAGGCAACCATTTAAAAAACTGTCGTAGAATGTCAAAGACATTTGACAACTCTCAATTTGGCGATCCTGTTTTAACTGTTGTCTACTCTTTTAACGGTGTTTTTAAACGTTGTCGTCTGATCCAATACTTCTACTGTTTGTTTCACTAACCAAATCAGACGATCCTGTATATTTCATGAATACGAATCTGCCTACATTGTTAACAACACATGGGCTGTGTATTAGAGAAAATTACCATTGAATCATGTGTTGTAAAAAGCATAAGGTCTAGAAATTAACTATGTGTGATTTTTGTCATGACTAATACAAACCTTCAATCTAATGTGCAAAACCATACATGTAATTCTAGTAAAGCTTTGTTTTTGACCCTATATATCTTCAAGGGATTGAGAGATTTGAATAAGGATGTCAATTGGAATTTACTAATTCACGCTCTAAAGTCCTTGACCTTAATAGAAGTTGCATATAGATACATATAGATAGCTACGACTTAATTATAGTCTCAAGGTCAAGCATGTAAACCTCATTTAATCATGAATAGTTGAAAACAAATTACTAAATAAATAATGTTTAGTCATGTCCCTCTTTAATTTGTATGTCAGAATCAGGGACGTGCTCTCATTTTTAACATTATCTATCAAAATCTGGCAACTATCATAGCAAAAAATAAAGATGGTATAAAAAAAATAAATAAATAAATAAACAATACAAATCCAATACCGACAAGCAACTAAATGGTGGAATTGAAAACTGGGACTCACACACAGAAAAGTACAAAAAAATATATAAAATGAAAATGAAAATTCTCAAACTGTTTTTTTAATTATTTTATTATATTATTTTTTTAATCTTTGTCAATATAGGCAAAGAAGAACACAAAAGAAAGTTGGAATTTGCATCTACAGAAAAGAACAGAAGAGATGAATAAATAAATAAATAAATAAAAGTTAAGAGAGAGAGAAAGAAGGATATGAAAATGATGGAAACTCACGAGAAGACTAAATCCGGTGACCCCAGAGAGAGAAATGGCAATGGCGGAGCTAGAGAGAGAAAGCTCGCCAAGGTGGCCAACCATCATCATGGAAACGACCTGCAGCAAGTACTGGGACAGCATCACGGCCACAAGGGGCCCCGCTATATATCCCAATCTCTTCACTTCTTGATACAAAACCCTCCATTTAATTATACTACTTTGATAAGAAGAAGCCTCTAAATCTGCTTCTGATCTATTATTATTGTGCTTTGGCAATCCTAAGAGGAAGGCCTCTTCCGCGCTTTTATGTCTGTTAAGGAGCGAGTCTTCCATGGAAACATAAACTCAGGAGTAACGTTTACTTCTCCCAGGGCCTCAGCCGCCAAACTCGCCCCGTATGCCCTCTACATGTTATATAACATATATATATATATATATATATATGTATATATGTATGTAGGGATTTGCTGAAATTTCTCACCAAACCCCTTTGAGAGAGAGAATTTTGCGTGTGGACGTTACATGAATTGTTTATTTTTAGATTTGGGAGCATTGTCGTCTCCGTCGTAACGTGTCTACAACCATGTTATATGTATTGTTATATATGACACATAATATATTATCACACTTACCCACGTGCCAGTGTGTAAGTGTTTTTTTTCGTTGTTTTCAAGGTCATTCTTTTTTATTTGATGCATATATATATATATATATATATATATATATATATATATATAATATATGGTGATTTTAGAAGAGTGGGACAAATATACTACTTTGACCAGAACGAGTAATATGTAGTTTGTTAGTATAATTAATCCAAATGTAATTTTTATTTGTAATTTAGAAAAGGACACATTATAATATATATATATATATACGCTTTATTTCTTTCAAAAATAAGAGATTTTAATTATGTACCATTCGATTACTGTTTTCGCATCATTTCTAAAAAAAAAATAAAAATATTACCGGCCACGTCATTTATATATAGTTCCTTAAAATCCAGCTGACCAAAGACGAAAACGTATCAGACTCTCACTTCAAAAAAATTGTTTTCGCTAGATATATTTTTAAAAAAAATCCAGCTAACCAAATGCGATAATGTGTCAGACTATTAACTCCATTTAAAAAAAATTGTCTCACCGCTAGCCCTAGGCACCGGGCAGCACCGAATCGGCTGATTGGCATGATGTTAGGGTCTGTTTGATAAATAAATTTAAATTAATAATTTAATTTAAATCAGTGATTTGAATTATTATTTGAACTAATGTTTAGATGTATATTTAAGTTTTAATCTGAATATAGAATAAAATTTGAATTTGTGTTTGTAGAGACAGTAAAAAAGGTTTTTTTATTTATTAACAAATCTAATAAAATCTTAATGTTTATGATCCTAAAAAATATGCAGTATAAATCTTAATTTGTTCCTCTTTTTACTAGGAATACAACGAAAAAAGAATCATCTCAATTGGATATCGAATAAAGAAGTTACGATTTTTTCCCCTCAAATATAAGAGAGAGAATTTCAACTTTTACCATAGCAAATATATTCAAGTATCAAGAGTTTAGGGGAGTCAAAACTTTAAAAACTTGGATTGTTGATACTTATTTGATTCAGATTTTGAGGAAAATAAACACGTATTTAAAGGATTTTTGATCTTCGAACTTAAATTTAAGTTCATTGAGTCCAAAAAATACTTCAACCAAACACACTCTCACGTTAACTTTATTCCATTTTTTACCCTTTTTTTTGTTAATCCTATTAAATTTTTCTACTCATTTAATACACATTAAATCAAGGAGATTTTATAACAGGTAATTTTTTTAAGGGTGTAATAGGTAACAACATTCATCCTACCGAATGAACGGGGAGGAAAAATCTTCCTTTCAAGACGAATAAGCCCTTGAATTGGAATAATGGGCGCGCAATGTGAGAAGCATGATATCAATTTGAAGTGGATCTTAATTTCCAAATGAATAAGCCCTTGAATTGGAACATTGGGCGCAATGTGATAAGCGTGATATTAATTTGAAGTGGAAATCATGCATTCCAGAAAATTAAATATATTTTAGTCTTCGCAAATTTTTTTGACACGAGATTTCAGGTGTTTCAAAAAAAAAAAATTAAATGCTTCACAAAAGCTATAATTGTCCTTGGCCTATTTTGTGTGTAAATTTATAGGGTGTTTGGAAGGGTGGTGAGAACCAGTGGTGGGAACCACTTTTACTGTAACATGTGAGAGTTTTATACTGTAGCATTTTTTTTTTATTATTACTGTAGCATATGAGAGCTTTACACTGTTTATAACTGAGATTGTGGTGAAAACTGAGTGGTTCCCATCACTGCCAAATACCTCCTTAAACTCATAAGTTTGAAGGGTGAACAATATAATAGGCTCATATACTATGATATAAAACAAAAAAAAATTGTATATTTTTTTAGTTTAAATTTCAAACTTAATCATCAAACACTCTAAGTAAAAGTGTATATAACAACTGACGAAGTGATGTTCTGGCAAAAAAGAGAACAAACAAACACAAAGCAAAACAACACATGGACGTTGATTCATGTAACGCCCCTATGTGGGGGTTAACAGTTTTTAATGAGATAAAATAAAAATAAATAATAAAAGTAAAACCTTAAAAATAAAATTTGCCCGGGACTTAAATGAAAACTCTCAACTCAAAAATAAAAATATAAACGACAAATAAACCACAGTTTTAATGTAACACCTTAAATTTAATAATATAAACTGTTGTCATCATCATTTTAACCCTCAACACATTATAATTACAGTCACAGAAAGTAACAATTGATGCTTACATTATCATGAAGAACATTCTTTACAATTGAGCAGTCCCAATGTAATATAGTTACATCGCTTCCTCAACTATATTTCTCGTAGCCACCTCACACTTAGTGAGTCCTGAAAAGATATAAACATAAGGGAATGAGCAACACTATGCTCAGTAGAGAAAGCCATTACTCACCTCTATCATTACCACATTAAAATCTGCATGGTTAGTAAATCACATCATATTTCAGATTATGAGGTTTATTATGATCACATCTTATGGATACCGTAGTTAATCATTACCAAGTGTCATAATTACACATTTATACAAATATTACCAATCATCATTGTTCCTAGGTATCCATGTTAAATTGAGTATCACTCAACTCATCGAAACCCAAATGGGCGCACTTGATCACCCTATAAACATTCCAAGGGTGTTCCGGTGAGGGGACATCAAGCCCCGAGTCCTCACCAAATCAATTCCTGTACAGTGTGTTCTGGGACTTTCAACCCAAGGAAGCGTCATCACCTTCCCCCTATTTTACCTTTTAGGGTATTCATGCCCAAGGACGTAACCGTCGCCCTTTTCATGTCTCACAATTTCTCTATATTAAATCATTATTAATAGAGTTAATTTTCCTAACCATGCTTCTCAATTTATAACATGTGTCAATTCATTATGTTCCTCGCCGTACAATACAAGACGAGTCCATGTCATAGTTTCATATGTGATACACATATAATATCAGTTCAACATAGATATATATATATTGCAGCAAAACAATTAATTTTAATTCTATAAAAACCTCACAAAAGATGAGTAATAGAATCCCTACCTTTTAAGCTTATCAACAGTCTCTTAATCCTGGAATCAATTAACGTTAGCTCCATACTCCCTTGATCCTAAGGCGTGCATAAGGACAATTAAAACTAAAGCACAACATACAACTACATTCATAAAATTTATTTTAATTTAATCTTAGAATTTCAAGAAATAACCACTGCCCATAGAGGTATTATAAAGTTTAACAATATAAATTTTTTGTCTAGGGCATATACACTTAGACTTCATACATATGCTCCAAAATAGCAACAAACATATACTTAGGTTTAAGAACGCAAATTTGAATAATCCTTTAGTATAAAAGAAAATTTATAAATGAAAGACTAAATTTGTTCATAAGATTCTAACCTCGGATTATGGTTAGTTGGAAGCTTGAAATGGCTTCAAAACAGGTTCCTTTAGTTCGGTATGACTGAAATTCTTGCTCAAATGGAGGTGATCGTGGCTGATTTTTATGGCTGCCTTGAAGAAGTTCTCTAAGTATTTTGCTTCAGCAAAGAAATATGAAGAAGAGTGTGGGAACCGTGGAAGGGAAAGGAAGAAAAGATGAAGTCTTTGAAAAGAAGTGATAGAAACAATTATAGAGGAGACATGTTGAAGCATGTCACAGAGGAAATAAAGAAAATGAGGGTCAAGAGTAGTTGGAAAAGATATCCTTATGTCTCATCTAAAGACTTTAACACACATAATGCCAATATGACATTTTTGAGATTTATTAGAAGTTCTAAGGCTTTTTAGTAATCATACTAAATAAATATAGGAGAATTTTAGAAAATTTAAAAATAGATAAAAATAAATATTATAAAATAAATTTAAATGAAGCAATTTTTTTTTTTATACATTAAAAATTAATTTAATTACCTCAATACCCGTTAGGAGAATAACGGGTGTCACAGCTCTACCCCCCTTAAAGAAATTTCGTCCTCGAAATTTCAATTCTAGCAATACTAGTAAAAATTTTAATTCCATTATGATTCCAATTCCGAGTCTAAACCGTTAATGTTGTTTGTCCTCCAAATTTAAGTCATCGTATTTCCACTTATTTACTTGCATAATAAATCTTACTCTAATTTCTAAATCCCTCAATAAGAGTATTTCTGACAAGTTTCAACTTGTAACACCGTATAATAGTCTAAGAATCTGATCAGGCATACATATTGACCATATCATGATTCCAGTCCTTCATTGTCCATGGACTGTGATTTACAATCACATTTAAGGAGATTGCTAGAGAAATTTTATATACTTCATCTTTAGGTTCCTTTTCCTTTTTGAGTAAGGAAAAGTCAAATATATTTGATTTCATACCTCAACTAATAAACTAGAACATAATCATAAAACATATATCACAAACACTTTTATTCAAAACTATACATTAAACTTACTCATAGAGATATTAAACGGAATCTCAGAGTTGCAGACAAACCCGACATATTTTTCATTAAATAGCTATCCTCATGACACAAACATTCAACCCAAATAATATACTCATATTTCATATGGAATATCCCCATAACTGACTCTGGTACTTCCACATAATATTAACAGAATATTACACATTACAAACATGATACGGATACGTTTCGAGAGTACAAGGCACTCCGTATACCAGCTATCCATATCATGCATGCTTATAGGATACAAAAACATCGATAAACAAAAGATCGGACCTTAAGAAGGATGCGTTTCGAGAGCATCAAGTACTCCGTATCCAGCCATCCCGGCATTAGGCTCAATGAATCTAAAAGATTGAACAACAACGTACCACAAGAAACACAGAATACAAGGCAAACGGTTATTCGTAACACACGAAATATGGACACACATGCCTACATGCCAAAGATAAAACAAAAAGATTACAGATGGAGATTCAAATCAATTGGCCGCTCCCGGCTTTCCCTTTCCCATTCAAGCTTGGATGTTGCAGTGTCGGATTCTGGATGTATGATTTGCATTTTATCTATCAATTCCTCAGCTGTTGAAGCAGTGACAAAGATTTGTCTCTCCGATTCTGTAGTGATGTTTTCTTCCACAGCGTAATCTAGAAATTTCAAAAGACCGTCATAAAAACCCTTTACGTTCAGCAGTCCCAAAGGTTTGGAATAAAAGCCCAACAATTGCCCACAAGCAACTATAAATATTTCCTCAAGAGTACCTAGACCACCAGGTAATGCTATAAAAGCATCAGAATTATAGATTATGTCTTTAAAATTTTTAGGGATACTCCTGACTCCTTCTCCCTTACCTATGGCTTCCTTACAAAGGTTTCCTTCAACTGGAATATGAGGCCAAATTCTTACATCAGTAGCGTCACTAGACCTAGCTGCTAGTGCCATATTTACCATCATTTTTATACTACCACCCCCATAGATTATGTTAATCTTCTTGCGTGCTAGGACTTGCCCTAAGTGATTTGCAGCTTCTAAATAAGCTTTATCTTTTCCAAGGCTGGAACCACAAAAGACACAGACATTCTTTATTTTCTTCGTGGACTGGGAGGTAGACATATTTGGTTTATAGAAGTGGTTGCTTAATGTCTGCTCCACTTAGACTTCGGGTTCTACATGAGTTTTTAAAGATGAGAAATATACAAAAATGGCTAAAGAGATAGATGAGTAGGTAATGAAAAGGTAATCCAAAGATTTAAACAAAATCTTGTGCGGATAAGAAAGTAAGATAAGGTGATTGATAGTTTACAGAAAATCTGATTCACTTTTTGAAAAAGATTAGACTCTAATTGTATAACTTTTGACAATTGAGAACAATTTGACAGAAGACCCTCATGACACAACTGTAGACTTTTTGACAAATATACACCAAGTCTAGAAATTTAATATAAACGACAAATACTGTAGAACTTTTGAAATTTGAGACACAAATCTTGAAATATCTGGATAAGCTTTTCAAAATTCAAACATATTACTGTACCGTATGCAACGTGTCTGATAAGATAATATATTTTATTATATATATATTTAAGAAAATCATAAATTAAATAAGATATTAACACTCACTGTATCAATCTAATAATCACAATTATTTCAAACACAAAAGCAAATATTCTGAGTAAAAGAAAAACACAAACTGTTGAACATCAGCTAAAACTGCTTCAAATAAGTAAAGACTAAATAACCTTTATAGAGCGATGACTTATTCCCCATCCAGTTTTCTTATGGCTTGGCAAACAGGATCTAGAAATACCATATTCCTGAGGCGTTGTCTTTCTGTATAAAATTTAGGCCAGAGTTTAAAAATAGCTCTTTGAACATATCCACTAGGGTGACCGTGGAGAGGAGGATGGATGCTATCCAAGTTCTCCTTTGAAAGTCCATTCCTACAAAACCTTATTTTATCCTCTCTATTCGTAGACATATAACCAGGTGAAGTACATTTACCGTTACAATTTTGTCTTCCACATTTGTTACAAGTGATCACGATGGCACGAGCTCTTCTTTTCATTGCACTACGACTGGTACCTGTTCCTGATAAACCGACATCTTGACTAAAGTCACTCGGACGGATTTTCCCCTCTATTAACATTCTCACATCACAAGGGATACCAAAACGCATAAGAATCCACAACCGAGTAATTCTAGCCTTGTATTTCTTTCTGAGAATCTTTTGGGAGAGTGATGGGAAATACTTTCTCAGGTGTTGGTATTTTGGGTCCATGATGAGATGAAAGAAGAGTAAATAGAAAGGAAAAATTAAGATAGTAAATTGCAGAATCCTAGAATTCCTTCTTCTTTTAGAGAAAAAGAAGAATTTTTAATGAAAAAGAAGAGGATTTGCGATTTAGAGAGAAAATAACAAATTAAGAGAGAAAAAGTGAACTCGGAGAAATAAGGTCTTACGCACAGTAAACGTATATGTAAACAATAATTAAACCACTGTATATGACACGTATAGAGACCACGTGGGAGAGACAGTGTGAATCAAACTGATTTAAGATTTGAACTAGGCCCAAATGTTCTTAGTTGAAAATGATCAGGTTGTTTCGGCCTTAACACATTTAGAACGAGTTAAATAACAAACATAAAATTGAAAACCAATTCGTATGAATCTTAAACCCAATTCAAAGCCCACTATAGATAAAGTTGACTATAAACAACAAATCTAATTTAACGACAACAAGGATCTTCCTGAATGATATTTAAAATCATTTCATAACAACATAATCCTCCAGCAACTCAAATAATTTTGTTTTAATCAAAACCTTATTGAACAATACATACACCCATATGTTATTCCTAATACTCAACATCTATCAATGGATTCATCATCATTACTACCAAGGGTTTAGAATGTGACTAACCTTGAAATCAATACGATTTACGTCTTCCAACGTAGACCATATCAATGAACAAAGACACTAGATGTTACTACTTAAGAACATCTACAATCCCCACAATTCTACTCATACAATATATAATTTCCTCATATAACAAAACCTTAGGTAACCAAAAGATTCACTGATACACTTAAATACAATGTACGTAACAAAATATTCCAATTTTGAGATTCATGCATTCTAGACTTTACACAGTCTCAACAGACCAAAAGTCTAACATTTATCTCTCTCATGATTCAATACCATGATTTCCAACTTATATCATATTCCTCAAATAAATAGAACTTTTAAGAAAAGATATTGACACTTATGTGCTCCATCGAATCCACACATAATCATTACTTAGGTTTGAATCAATTACGAAAAATTTGGCATATCTATGTCAAACTTTAAAATCAATAAATCAAGCCTTATATTTCTCATTGTTTTTCACGAGACAAAAGGCTTTTAAATCCTCTTATCTATACGAATTTCTCATCGTTTATACGAATTAAATATGCTTATAGATCCTAATATTATACGAATCTCTCATAAACATTCTACTTATAAACTCATTTCATATAATTATCATTCCCTCATAACTATTAATACTTTCCTTCTATATAATTATTGTACTCATATAACCATTAATATTTTCATTCTATGGCCTTTCCATGTTACATCCTTCTAGACTGTATAAATCAATGTGAAGGTTCATTTTGATGATGACAATGAAAATTCAGCTTCAAAACCATCTCAAAAATATATTTTTTTAAAGTGGTGCTACACTCCCTAGGTTAACCGAACCTAGGCTCTGATACCAAAAATTCTGTAACGCCCCTATGTGGGGGTTAACAGTTTTTAATGAGATAAAATAAAAATAAATAATAAAAGTAAAACCTTAAAAATAAAATTTGCCCGGGACTTAAATGAAAACTCTCAACTCAAAAATAAAAATATAAACGACAAATAAACCACAGTTTTAATGTAACACCTTAAATTTAATAATATAAACTGTTGTCATCATCATTTTAACCCTCAACACATTATAATTACAGTCACAGAAAGTAACAATTGATGCTTACATTATCATGAAGAACATTCTTTACAATTGAGCAGTCCCAATGTAATATAGTTACATCGCTTCCTCAACTATATTTCTCGTAGCCACCTCACACTTAGTGAGTCCTGAAAAGATATAAACATAAGGGAATGAGCAACACTATGCTCAGTAGAGAAAGCCATTACTCACCTCTATCATTACCACATTAAAATCTGCATGGTTAGTAAATCACATCATATTTCAGATTATGAGGTTTATTATGATCACATCTTATGGATACCGTAGTTAATCATTACCAAGTGTCATAATTACACATTTATACAAATATTACCAATCATCATTGTTCCTAGGTATCCATGTTAAATTGAGTATCACTCAACTCATCGAAACCCAAATGGGCGCACTTGATCACCCTATAAACATTCCAAGGGTGTTCCGGTGAGGGGACATCAAGCCCCGAGTCCTCACCAAATCAATTCCTGTACAGTGTGTTCTGGGACTTTCAACCCAAGGAAGCGTCATCACCTTCCCCCTATTTTACCTTTTAGGGTATTCATGCCCAAGGACGTAACCGTCGCCCTTTTCATGTCTCACAATTTCTCTATATTAAATCATTATTAATAGAGTTAATTTTCCTAACCATGCTTCTCAATTTATAACATGTGTCAATTCATTATGTTCCTCGCCGTACAATACAAGACGAGTCCATGTCATAGTTTCATATGTGATACACATATAATATCAGTTCAACATAGATATATATATATTGCAGCAAAACAATTAATTTTAATTCTATAAAAACCTCACAAAAGATGAGTAATAGAATCCCTACCTTTTAAGCTTATCAACAGTCTCTTAATCCTGGAATCAATTAACGTTAGCTCCATACTCCCTTGATCCTAAGGCGTGCATAAGGACAATTAAAACTAAAGCACAACATACAACTACATTCATAAAATTTATTTTAATTTAATCTTAGAATTTCAAGAAATAACCACTGCCCATAGAGGTATTATAAAGTTTAACAATATAAATTTTCTGTCTAGGGCATATACACTTAGACTTCATACATATGCTCCAAAATAGCAACAAACATATACTTAGGTTTAAGAACGCAAATTTGAATAATCCTTTAGTATAAAAGAAAATTTATAAATGAAAGACTAAATTTGTTCATAAGATTCTAACCTCGGATTATGGTTAGTTGGAAGCTTGAAATGGCTTCAAAACAGGTTCCTTTAGTTCGGTATGACTGAAATTCTTGCTCAAATGGAGGTGATCGTGGCTGATTTTTATGGCTGCCTTGAAGAAGTTCTCTAAGTATTTTGCTTCAGCAAAGAAATATGAAGAAGAGTGTGGGAACCGTGGAAGGGAAAGGAAGAAAAGATGAAGTCTTTGAAAAGAAGTGATAGAAACAATTATAGAGGAGACATGTTGAAGCATGTCACAGAGGAAATAAAGAAAATGAGGGTCAAGAGTAGTTGGAAAAGATATCCTTATGTCTCATCTAAAGACTTTAACACACATAATGCCAATATGACATTTTTGAGATTTATTAGAAGTTCTAAGGCTTTTTAGTAATCATACTAAATAAATATAGGAGAATTTTAGAAAATTTAAAAATAGATAAAAATAAATATTATAAAATAAATTTAAATGAAGCAATTTTTTTTTTTATACATTAAAAATTAATTTAATTACCTCAATACCCGTTAGGAGAATAACGGGTGTCACAATTCATTAGCAGAAACAAACAGACTTTGAATTTAAAAAAGCAGTTTGAATTCCGAAGTATGATTTGCTGACCTTAACTAGACTAAGGAAACATCTAGTACTAGCCTCGCACTATAAGGAAACAGACCCTTGCCTGTCAAAAATTTTGCTATCAAACAATTTAGGTAGCACAAGATGCTTTTTCGAGGCGTCAACAAAAAAATCCAACAAGCTGACGAATCTGATTTAACTCACTTAATGAAATTTGAAATAATCTGAATTTAAAGAATCTGAATAAGAATTTCTATTAACCCACTCAATTTGATTTTTCATTGAGTGGGTTTGGATTGAGTTTTCAAACCTACCAAATAATATATATATATATATAAGATATTTATTATATATATTGTAAATTTATAATCTTATATTAAAAAAAACCTTTCTTTATAGTAACATAGTTTATAAAGACTTTTTCTTTTTGGTTCCAAATTTTTAGTTTTTTAACATTTTATTTCTTTTAATACACACTACACTATACTACACAATCTCTTTAAAAAAATAAAAAAGACTTTGATGGTGGAGGCTTTAATTTGTTAAAAAAAATTAGTTGATATTTGAGGAAGAGGAGCCTATAGAGCTTCAAGACTACATGGATTAAGTGCAAGTATTGAGGGAATATGAAGAAGTTACACCAGGTAATGCATTTATCATATCTTAAAAAGTTATTATGTTTTTATGCAAAGTGATAGATCTTAAATTACGGATATAAAAAATGTTTGAATGAAGATGCTTGAAGTTGGAGGCAGGCAATTGTGCAACATGTTAGTTGTGGTTGATGTTTATCGACTAAAAAGATATTTATTTTTTTAGTTTTTATTATATATTGTTTGTTGGGTATAACTTATGTATTTAAGCTTTATTAGGCATCCAATATGTGACCAATTTTAGTTTTTTTATATGTTTCTTATTTTAATAAATTGTTAGTTTGAAAATTTTTATTTATTTATAATGCTCAATTCGATCAACCCACCAAATCCATCCGAAGTTTAATTGCGTGGGTTGCTTTTAAAGTTTAAGTTCATCGGATGGATTAGATTTAAAATTAATCCATCCGAACTTTGATTGGGTAGGTTAAAAAACCTATAAAATCTACCGAAACCACCTGATATTCACCCTTATTTTTTACTACCAAATTTTGGTAGCTTAAAGTCATAAAACAAGATAGAATGTCTGCCATCAAATTTGGTAGCAAAATCGAACAAATCTGCATTGATAGCGGAAAATGTCGTGCCAAATGAATTAGTTTATGCCAAGAATTCTATGCTATCAATAAAAATTTGGAAGCAAAAATTGTATTTTCGCTACTAAATATTTAGACTCAAAAATATACTATAGCAAAATAATTTTGATAGGCAAAAATATAACACCAACCTAAAATAATTTAACGCCGAGACATTTTGGCTATAAAAAAAATTGGCAGCAAAATCGTAAGTTTCCGCCAGCAAACTTTGGTCTCAATAATACCCACTTTCATAAATTAAAATCATTTGGTAGCAGAAATGTAGCGCCAAACTAAAATAATTTGACACTAAGAAGATTCCGCTACAAATTAAATAGGTAGCCAAAAAATATGTTTCTACTTCCAAAGCTTTGGTCTTAAAAAACACACATTTTGAATTTACGAATTTACGAATTCGGCTACCAAAATTCATTAGCTAAATGAGTCCTTTTGCAACAAAATACAGATTTGATAGCAAAAAAGTCTCGTTAATCTTTAAATTAATTTTTTGGTAGCAGAACGTTAAGTTACTAAAAGAATTTTTGTGGCAAAAAGTTTAGCTACCGACTTTCATCTATTACGATTTTTTGGTGGTAGAAACTTTTTACTACTAAAAACAGGCTTTTTGCTTCTCATCCATAGTAACTAAAGGTATGTTTTTTAAAATAGTAAAGACGACAATAATCATCTAAAACGACACCGATCGATGGCAATCTTCTGACAAACGACAAAAGGAGGAAAACACTCACTTAAAAACAACAATGAAAAGAAAAGACAACCAATTAGAAGGACGCGAGAATAGTAAATCGTAAACATGAACGAAGGGAAAACAACAACAACAACAACAAAAACCACAAAAACATGATAAGTGAAACTGAGTCCTTACGAGCTACCTTTGCTCCCAAAATTTCCATTTGTAGCAGCTACTGTTTTAAACTTTCATTAATAGGTCAAAGATCTCTTTCTTCCAAATTTTGGACTGAAATTTTGCCATGTGAAAGATTCTTGACCAGCAAACGCGTAATTGTGAGGACAAGAAACTTAAGAGGTGTTTGGCAATTGAAATTCGAACTACTTTTTCAGTTATAAATAATGTAAAGCTCTTACATGCTACAATAACAAAAAAATATTACAATATAAAACTTTTACATGCTACAGTAAAAACAGTTTTAAATACCTTGCCAAACACCCTATTAAATGGCCAATTTTAATGGTTAAAGTGCTCGTGGGGTATAATAATTTGGAGGCTTTTGGGAATTTTTTTTAAAAAAAAAAATAGGACTAATGAGATAATTTTTTGTTGCCCTTGAAAAAGTGAGATTCTACCATAAGACCCGTTAAAAGCTCTTCTGTATCAGACTCATATTGGCTAGCAGTTCTTCATCCAACGGTTAGAAATAAATAAGCTTATCAAACGTTAAATGAGATCAAAGACACCGAATTTATCAAAACCCAAAAATTAAAAAATCCTAAACGAATCCCTATATTATATCTGAAAAAAAAAAAGAAAAGAAAAGCAGCCGCTGAGTGGTTTCCAGCGCCTGGAAAGCTTGATTGGGAATAAGACCCACACCCACTGAAGGTGGTGGGCAGTGGCCAGCGCCGCCCATTAAGGTTGGGGCATAGCATCCTTCAGAAAAGACTATGCTGGAGGCTCCAACCTCATGCCCCTCAAGGCCTTCGCGGTCACCTCCCTCTTCGTCGGCGTTGCCGCCTCCTTCTCCGCCTTCTTCTCCGCCCTTCATGGCTCTGGCATCCACAAGGTCTTTCTCTCTCTTCCCCTCTATCTATAGATCGTGTGTAACTTTCAATTTTCTAAATTTCATTTCCTTTTCTTTTGTAATTTTGTTTAGTGGGAAAAAAATGGCTATGAATGAAAATTTTGGAGTCTCTTAATGTTCATATTCTGATAAAGATGCCGACTTTGTTGCCAAAATCAAATTTTCTAAATTTTGTTTCTTTTTCCATTTGTTCTTTTTAAAAGAAAATTAGGAAAGAAACCGAATAAGATTATAAATGTATAGATGTATAATAGATCTTTTAGTAAACTTTCTGCATTTGAAAGTTTTGTTCTTGAGTCGCTGTGTTCGCGAGCCTGTCGCGATGTTGCTTGTGGCCACCGTGGGTCGCCGGATCCAGATAAGAAAGGGTGGAGACGAGGACGGAGTGGAGGCTGGGCGGCCGGAGCCGGAGTTCTTTTTTTTTTTTTGAACAGAGCCGGAGAGAGAAGGTTTTTTTTTCTTCCATTTTCTTGGGTAATTATTTGATTGGAAAAAGATAGTTGTTAGGTGTGGTCAGACCTATTGGTGCTTGTATTTGAATATTATTTTATACCACTGAATTTGAATCGAACGGTTAAAAATAAATCTTATTAAAAAAAGAGTGTTATTAAGAAGACCTGTTCGGCAGTCTTATTGTAGTCTTCCCCTCATAATAATAATAAATAAAACCGGCAAGCACTCGGGAAACGAAAATAGGCTCAGTGCAAAATCGTTTTTAAAAAAATAAATAAATAACTGGCTGAACGGGACCACTCCAAGTGGGTTGCTTAGTGTAAAAATAAAAAGGATCATTTTGCTATTTTCACTATTCTAGTATAATTATTTTGGCAAACTTCCCCAAAAGCTAGAGCTAGTTTTCTATTAGTTAAAGCAAAATTTTCTAGGTTCATCGTAAAATTCACAACCCGCTTATAACAAACACGACACGACACTATTAACATAATTATTATTTGTATTTACGTGTTCATACCAACACATTTATAACACACACAACACGGTTAAGTTACTTAATATTTATTTTTTTTTACTATTTAAATTTTATATTTTTTTTACTATAAAATTATAATAATATTTATTTATTAAATATTTTAAACTAAATTTTTTCTCTAAAATTTTAAAGAGCCCAATTTCCTGAGGAGCTCAAATTGAATAACAATTATTTTAAAACCTTTTAGCTTCATTGGCAACCAAGAACGAGTATGACAAAAATAGAAGCTAGTCTTTATATAGAGAAGAGTTATGAGAGGATTCTACTTTCCTCTGGATGTGGGACTTTTGCGTTGCAGTTCAAAAGGCTAAAAGAACTATAATAAATAAATAAAAAGGGCGTTCATTTGACATTGGATGCTTATCCAGTGTGGCGGTGACAAGAGCAACAACATACCCTTGAGATGCAAGGTTTGCAAATTCGAAATTTTTTTTGTTTCAAGCTTTTTTTGTTTTGTTTTAAGCTTATATTATTTAATATATGAATATATATTTCTTGATTGATTTTATTGATATTTTAGTGGAAACATAGGTCTAAAATTAGGGTATTTTTTATATAATTGTATTTTTAGTATAATCACTTCACTTAAACAACCTTAAAAAGGGTTTTTTTTTAATTGACTTAAATTAAAAATAAATTAAAAATTAAGGTTACATATCCTAGGTATATATTCTAATAATAATTAATAGAAAGAATGGTTTATAAAGTTATAAAACACATCTTAAACTTAATTAATTAGTTTCAACATCCTATTAGTTTTTATTATAAATTTTATATCCTATATTTTCTTATATTTTATTTTAATAAATATACTTGAAATATATTTCTTTTACTAAATACTATAGTTATTAAATATGCTATGAACGTACGGGTGGTGTCATGTTATGTTGTGTTGGCACGTTTACTGCACGTTTAATTAAGCGTGTTAACGTGTTAGCACGAATCTAACACGTTTATTTTCGTGTTATTCGTGCCAACCCATTTATGGTTCAATTAATATACGTGCATTCTAAACCAGTTTATATCATGTCGTTTTCGTATCATGTCATTGTGCATTATACAAAATTGCCAGCTCTAATTCTAATCTAGCTCTTCTCAGTCCTCCAATCCACTTCTTTGAGATCTATGCTCGAATATCCTCTCCCTTGCCTTTCTTGCCTGAAACATCAACACAACAAATGCGTTAACTTTTGAAAAAATATGCAAATTAAATTATTTTTTGCAAAATAAGTTACTATTTCTATGGGGCTTCTAATCCAACCATCCACAATCACATATTTTTCTTACATATTCATTTGTATTAGTGGGAAATGTGTTCCATTGAATTACCAAGAAACATAGTTTAGAATATTAAGAAGTACTATTTGGATTAGAAAGGATAGATTAAGATTTATAACATATTTTGGTTATGGAGTTTGGGATTGACAAGGAGGAGAAGAATTGAGATGGAGGGTAGACCTGTCTTTCCCAGTTTGTGCAACTAGTCACAAGAGAAAGCAGAAGTACTTGCATAAAAGCACCAGATTGTATGCCAATCCAGAGGCCCTTTCCTCTAAGCTTCACCCAGAAACCCAAAATTGCAGCTATTGGAATTCCACAAAGGTAAAATGCCCCAAGGTTTATAAAAGCCCCTATATGCTGCCACCCACATCCTCTAGCAATACCTGAATACAATTTAAAAAAAAAATTCACCAAAAAATATAAATTAATTAAAAAAAACTTTGTATTTCACTGACAGGAGAAAGATAGACTAGTTATGTACTAACCTGAAAGGCCCCTTGTATGCTGTCTAGCACAACAGATACACAAACCAGAGGAGCCATTTCTGTGACATAGTCCACAACTTCCCTCTCATTGCTAAAACTGTAACCGAAAACTCGGCGGCTGGCAAACACTGCTGCGCTTAGTATACTTGTTTCTATGATTGTTATAGACATTACTGCAAAGGTTGCAATCCGAGCAGCTTGCGCGTTCCCAGCTCCTGGTTCGTTTGAGACTCTTGTGCTGTTGTGAATCAGACATGGAGTCACATTGATGTACATATATGTTTACGCATCAAGTTTGAACAATTTACGTCGTAGGATCAAGATTAATATATGTATTTCTTATTGCGTATCCACTGCGTTCCGAAGTAAAAGAAAAGGGCATACCTTCCTGGAGCACCTAGTCCGTATGGTATTGTGTACAATGTTGCAATGGTATTTAGGCTGTCATAGGCAAACAAATTAGAATTCGTAACATTTTATTAAAGGAATAATTTTCTGAAAACAAATCAAAAATTTTAGCAGCAGAAAACCCACCACACAGCGAGAATTGAGGTTTCAAGCTGTGGGTTTGGTAAGAGCCCGGACATCAGAACAAGCAGCTCAAATGACCACCATTCAAGGCTATAAATACCAGCATGAAATAAATAAAGAAAGAAATAAAAGATAAGATAGAGGAGAGGGAAAGAAGAATCGTGGAAGAATAGTTCAGAAAATGAGGGAGAAATAAGTTACCATGTCATGACTGCAGAAGGGATGGCAAAGCGAAAGACTTCTCGGATGCCTTGGAAAAGCTCCATAGAAATCGGAACCCGAGTTTTTGCACAGGAAGGAGAAAACTTCATGTAGAACACAAGTAAAATCACATTCAACCAATAGGAAATACTAATTGCCAATGCACCTCCAAGGTTTTCGAGTCCAGACTTGAATACCAAAACCCAACTTAGAGGAATGTGGGAACAAAGGGTAGCACAAGAGCTTATGAACATTGGAGTTATCAAACTCTGTGTCTGAAAATATTTAATAAGCGGTTGAAGAGTTGCATAAGCAAAGAGAGCAGGAATAAGCCAAATTGTGAACCTGCCAGTTTCATGAGAAATAAGAGGGTCTTGACCAATCAAAACAAGTAACTTTCCCATGTAGATCCAAATCAAAGATACAGGAAGGCAAACCAAGGACAATGACAATATTGCAGTGTAAGTTTGAAGGCCAAGTTTCTGATATTGCTCAGCTCCATAGGCTTGCCCACATATGGTTTCATTCCTAACTGTTTAGCAACAGACAAATTACAGAACTTAGTTAGTGACAGTTGATTTACAACTTAGAATCAATTTACTAAAATTAACTTGGTAAACTTAATTGGTTTGTTCTACGTCTCACACAAGGGTAGAGCCACATAAGGACAAGAGTGGCAGACCGCCCCCATGAACTTTTTTCTTATAAATTTTGTGTATGAAATTCTATAAAAGTTAAAATACGCCCTCTAGAATTGTATTTCGTATCTCCTAAAATTAATTTTACCTCTTATCTCGTTAGTTTACTTACGCCTTCACCTCTTCTAATTATTTTTTCTGACACCGTCTTGATCCCACATTAAGTTTAGAATGCATGTGGTCCATGTACAATAGAAAAGCCACGTCGCTTCATATGTTAAAAAATATTTACATGGATTCGATCGACCCTCTATTTCTATTTATGGATTCAAATCACTTATCTAAAGTTTGGTTGTCTTAATTGATGTTCAACCAATTACATTGTATCATGTCATTTAATAAACTTAAAATTAAAGTATATAAAGTTAAAAAAAATAAAAAAAAAATCATTTCAAATTATAACATAACTTGACATGATGTGGTTGATTAAGACACCATTTTAAATATTAAAATTGGATGGATGATTTGAGTTTCTATTTTTATTATATCATTTCACGTTTTATTTTATTTTCTTATTCAAAGTATTCAAATAACATTAGCAACACAAGGACATTAAAAGGCTTAATCCATCACCGAAGACATTGTAGGTGTGTACATTAAGGTATTAAAGTCAAAAGGACAAATTAATAAACATTATGAGACACCAACTTAAGTCTCGAGGTCAAGCATTAAATATTTATTCAAAGATGAAAAAAAAAATGTTCAAACATTCATTACAATCATGTGCAACACGACAGTAGTGACGAGGAGCCGTAGTCCTTTCCATGGCGTGGGCGACTAGCAATTCAGCATTGTAAAAAGTGGTCCGCGTTAAGATATGGGGAAAAAAATAAAACAACATAAATCTATTTATAAAAAAATTATCTTTAAATTTTATTATGTCTTTTATTTTATTTTTTAAATTTTTAAAAATCATTATTCTATCTCTTAAATTTTTAAAACTTTTTATTTTATTCATCAAACTATAAAAATCATTACTTTATCTTAAATTTTTAAATCTCTTTATTTTTTTTAAATAGTTAAAATTAAATCTACATAATTTATATATAAGTTACTTATAAAGATAACAATAAGATTTTATTACTCTTATGTTTAAATCATATTGATTTAATTTTAACTATATAAACAAAAAAATCAAAAGTTTAAAAGCTAAAATAAAAAGGCTTAAAAAGTTTAAGAAGTAAAAAAAAAATATTTAAAAGGTTAACGAGAAAAATAAAAAATTTTAAAAGTTGGCAAAATAAAATTATAATTTTTAAAATACAAAAATAAAATAAAAGAGACCAAAAAACTTAAGACCATTGCTATTAAAAATCCTTGTCCACGAGAAAGCAGAACCAGTGTACCACACAAGCTCATATGATCACAAGATCATCATAAACAAACTAATATTTGCGTTCGGAACCCTGAAGAAAAGCAGAAAAGGAAAACCTGCAAGCATAGAGAAAGACAAATTAAGAAGAAGAAGAAGAAAAAGAAATTATATCAACAACAGAACTCACAAGAACACTAAAGCCGGTGACTCCAGAGAGAGAAATGGCTAAGGCGGCGCTAGAGAGAGAAAGCTCGCCAAGGTGGCCAACCATCATCATGAAATGACCTGCAACAAGTACTGGGACAGAATCACAGCCACAAGTGGTCCTGCTATGAATCCCAGTCTCTTCACTTCTTCAAACAAAACACCCCATGTTGGTGCAGTAGTACTATAAGTACTACTACTAATTGAGCTAATTTTTGTTTCTATTTCTTGTTTTTCTTCTCTTTGTTTTGGCAATAATGGCAGCAAGTTGTCCTCCATACTTCTTTTCTTGTTTATCTCCCACTTCTTCCATTGGAGTCACTCAGTTCCTTGACTAGACTTTTTGAGAGAGAAAGAGAGAGAGAGAGAGAGAGGAAGAGTCCTGTTTATGGACGTTACATGTATTTGTCTGTCTTTCTACTTTGATTTTACATACGCTTGAAAAGGATGGGGACAAATAATATAATATTCCGCATCAAAGAAAATAATGAATTTTGCCGAGCCACATTTTTAAGTTTAAGGTAAAATTTTGGACTTAAATGATAGATAAATGAAGTTAGCCAAAAACTTGTAATTTTGATGGCTCTAATAAATAGTAAAATTATACTTTTTTCTTTTCTTAAAATAATTAGATTTTTTTAAAAATGAAAGAGTGGAAGTCAATAAGAATTTAATACTTCTCAATTAGATTAATTTAAGATTACACTATACGTATATTTTTTTCTTATGAAAGAATATATATAAAAATTAAAAAAATTAAAAAGAATTTGTATGAATAAAAAATTATAAATTATAAAAATGCCCACTTGGCCTCTGCTCCTCCTGTGAGACGTGTGATTAACTGCCACATGTTTATGACCAATAACTGCTACTAGCAATTTATTGAGTAACCATTAAATAAATAATTAATATTAAAAACATTATTAAATGATAATATTTAGATGGTGATATGTTGGTTACTTGAAAAGATTATGTATATTGATTAGTCCTCCCCTCCTAACACACACGAAAATCTCCATTAAAAATTCCTAAGATCAAGAGAAAGAGGGTAAGAGAGAGAAACTGATCTTTGAAGCAAAAGAAGAATGAATTCTTCATCTGCAAGTGCATGTAAGTCTTGAATAAAAATATATTAGGCCATTTGATATTATTTTTAAAAAAGATAAAAATATTTTATTTTAAAAAATAAGAATTTTTTAAAAATTATATTAAAAGTGTTTTTAAAAATTTTATATCAAAAAATATATGAAAAATATTTTTAAAAATTTTAAAAATAAAACCAAACAGAACCATTATAAATGTTCTTCCCAAATTTTTTTTTTTTTTATATATTATGAAAATCATTTGCTCAAGACCTTGGGCATTAAGACTTTTATGCAATTTTGGGTATTAAGACCGTTTATTTCGATATTCGAATCATAATTTAAATTATTTTATCATAATTTTTTTTTATAAAAATTTAAATTTTTATTTAAATATTTTATTTAAATATTTAAACCAAACGGACTGTAAGACTTGTGCATGAATAACGGTTTGTTTCGCATAAAAAGAAAAGTCGGACAACGCCACCCAGTCAGTGCAGCCCTGATTTAATAGGCTACGGCAAGGCGGCTTATTTTGGTAAACGACAACGAAAATGCTTTTGTTTTCCTTTGAAGGCATTTTCCACGAAAGAGGTTTTTTCCATATACCAAATAAAATAAAGTATTATTACGTACCGATGTTATACACGACTTTTTCAATTTTTTTTTTCCTTTTTTTGCTGGATCTAGTCTATGGATATTACTAAAATGAAACATATAATATACTTAAAAGATGAAATATCCTGTTTTGTTGGACAATTAACCCCATTTGTCCATCTCTCAGTTTCTTTCTTTTGCAAAGCATCTCTTTCTTCGACTTCCATATCTAAGAACATTAGCAAATCCGCAGAATCTGATCAGCCCAACTTCCCCGCTTGAGGTAAAGAAAATTTCTGCAAAAAGTTCATATCAATAGTTTGATGAAAGTAATCAAAAATAATCTCGGTCTGCTTTCTCAATGCAAGAAAAAAAAATGCTTATATGTTTATCCATAGTATTTGAATGATCCTTATATTTGTAGTCAAGGAACAAGTTCTAGTAGAAAAACAAAAACTAGAACTAGTTAATGACCCATTAGATAAAATTGATTTTGCCATCCAGATATAAGTTTCTTTTTTTTTTTTTTTTGATGTGTTATTTATAAGACTGTGGAAATCAAATAGCTGTCCGGAGACTGGGGCCGCTCCATCATGAGTTGTTGGATTGGGCACAGCTCATCCCTTTCATCTTATTTCATATTTTGTTGAGTTTAATTGTACTCTTGCAACAATTTTTTTTTTTTTTTTTACATGTCCTGTTGTCTTAAAGAAAATCACAGGAAGAAAACAAGTTGTCTTATTGGGATGGAAGGAGGAGAAAGTTTGGGTCCAGAATCTGCTCATGGTGAAAACCATGGAAACAATCATGTAGTTGGTTCAGAAGCATGCCAACAAGGTTGGTTTTTCGGGTTAGATGTTTTCGGCGAAGCAAAACAACAACTAGGACTGGCTGGGCCTCTTATAGTGGTTAGCATTCTGCAAAATAGCATACAGTTGATATCTGTCATGTTCAATGGTCATCTGGGGGAATTGCCTCTTTCCAGTGCTTCTTTGGCCACTTCATTTGCTTCAGTGACTGGTTTCAGTGTTTTGGTAAGTGGGATTTTTCTAAACACTTCTTAAAATACATGCCAAGCCTGCTTGACAAAGCCTAGGACTCTTTTATTTCTTGAAGGCCTTGAAAGAATTAGCAAAGCAGGTTTCTGTCCTTAAGATTGTGATTTTTCAATGTAGTTCATATAAATGTGTCATATTTTAAGGAAAAACATAAGAATATAAACGACTTATAAGCTTTGCTAGTGTGAATTTTTCACATATAGAATTATAAGAGAATGTTGTCATGAAATTTTGTTGTTAATAATATAGATAAGACTGTCTTACTTCAAGGAAAAATACAAGGATTTTGAAGGAATCGGCCATTTTAGTTCTGTTTGAAACTTGGGGGTTTTGTTATTGCTTTTGTTTTATAGTCCAAAAGATTGTTACTTCAAGCTTCTCTGAATTTCCTCCGTAAACATCTTCTAAAAGTTAGGAATGGCTAGTGCCTTGGAGACTCTGTGTGGACAAGCCTATGGAGCCAAACAGTACAAACTACTCGGAATTCACATGCAAAGAGCGGTGCTAACACTGTTGGCCATAAGCATTCCCCTATCAGTTATTTGGTTTTACACAAGCACCATTCTCATTTCACTGCATCAAGACCGCGACATATCTACTGGGGCAGGAACTTTCAACCGTTGGATGATCCCAAGCCTGTACGCCTTCGGCCTGCTTCAATGCCTAAACAGATTCTTACAAACACAGAACATTGTCTTCCCTATGATGATAAGTTCTGGGATCACAGCTCTTCTCCACACCATTGTTTGTTGGCTTCTTATCTATAAATTTGGTCTCGGGATAAGAGGAGCCGCCTTGGCAAATAACATTTCCTATTGGTTTAATGTGTTTTTGTTAGCAATTTATGTGAAATTTTCTGCCGCCTGCAGGCATACTTGGGCAGGGTTTTCAAAAGATGCCTTGCATGATTTTTTTAGCTTTATGAGACTTGCCATTCCTTCAGCGGTGATGATATGGTAAGTATCAGAAGCTCCGATATGAAAAGATCGTGAACAATTTCTCAGCTTCCATTCCATAACTAACTTCAAAAAAAAACCTTGGTCGACAGTTTCGAATACTGGTCATTTGAGATGGTTGTTCTCTTATCTGGTCTTCTCAGAAACCCAAAGCTAGAGACATCGGTGTTGTCAATAAGGTATTCGTTATCTTTTTTCATATTAGCAGTCTGCAAAGTTACTACACCAATCATTTGTATTTCTTCCGAAACCATTCTTTGATTGTCATATTTATGTGTTCTAGTGTGAACACAATGTGGATGGTATACATGATCTCTGTTGGACTTGGTGGAGCCATAAGGTCTGTGACTTCTCTACTGCACTGATATTCTTTGCTTTATCAATTTTTCTTTAGCATGTTGCTTTGACATCATGATAAATTGCAGTGATTGTACAATAAGACAGTACTTAGCTCATCTTATTCTGTGTTTACAGTACAAGGGTGTCCAACGAATTAGGTGCTGGGCAGCCGCAACAAGCCCGATTGGCTTTAGTTGTTGCCATTGTGGTGGCTTTATCAGAGGGTGTCCTTGTAGGAATAGTGACAATTTTAGCACGCCTTGTTTGGGGAAAGCTCTTTAGCAATGAGAGAGAAGTGATCGCATATGTTGCCAAAATAATGCCACTGCTTGCACTGTCTGATTTCTTGGACGGATTTCAATGTGTGCTTTCAGGTGCAACTATTTTGCAAATACTCTTTAAGTATTTCTAAAAGTTCAATTACGTCGCTGCATCAAAAACAAAACAATGTGCAAATATGACCAAATTTTGCGAAGACTTAACGGTGCAAAACTGCGTAGTACCAGTAGGATCTTTTTTTTTAGCCCACTACAAAATTCTCCAACTTGTTTGACTGTGTTTAATCATGATTTTTTTATGGTAATTTTATGTGTGGCTATAAATGTAGGTGCTGCTAGAGGATGTGGATGGCAAAAGCTCTGTGCATTCATAAATCTTGGGGCTTACTATGTTGTGGCGATTCCTTCAGCTGTGCTCTTCGCTTTCTTCTTCCATATTGGAGGCATGGTGGGTTTCTCTTTCTAGCTCTCAGACTCAGTCTTAGGTGTTGATGTTGTGGTTAAAGTAGTTAAGACTCATTGGCAGGGGCTTTGGATTGGGATAATATGTGGACTTTCTGTTCAAGTTGTGGCTCTTATCGCTGTAATTGCATGCACTAATTGGGACAAAGAGGTACATGTATTGCTTAATGTTGCTTAATGTTCCTGTACCACTCTTCAAGCTCATGGGGCTTAATGTTGCTTTCATGGCCTCCAGCATAACCAGACAAATTTATTTCTATATGTTTTTTTTTTTTTTTTGTTCAAGTATCTGTTTTGAGAATTTATATTCAAAACAGTGTAGTTTTTTTTCCATTTCAGGCGTTGAAAGCTGTACGTAGAGTGCAAGAAGCTGGCAGTGCTATCGGCAATGAAACAGAATGTTTGCTTCCTTCATCCAAACCTACCAGCATTCAGCAATGACATAAACACTCCTCCTGAGAGAGCAAAAAATTTAATTGTGAATAAAGAAATTAGTATGCAGTTGCGTTGGAGAACTCGACAAAAAGAGGCGGGGAAACACAAGCAAGGACAAGCAGATCACCTTTTCTAGCCAAAAAAAACGTATAGCAGATCCCGAAACAAGCTCTACAAATTACTTCAAAAATGAAGGTCTGTTGTTCCATTGTTACGGATCTATAGTTTCTCAATACATGCTAAGCAAGCCAAATAAATAGATGTGTAAACAATGAATGTTTAGACCATCCAAATGCTTTCACCAAATATGTAATTTATCGCAGTGTTAAACATTGCTGCTAAAAGGTTGCACGCTTTTTTCCAATTTAACTTCATGTCAAAGACCTTGAGTTCTTGCTTGGTAAAGTCAGCATTATAACAGTCCCATAAGATTGAAACATGTGCAAGTCCAAACAAGGAAACTTTGGAACACAAAATTTTGAGACAATCACATGGGACGTTAGAAAATATTCAACCCTGCATTATACTATGGATCCACAGAGAAAATTATGGGATAACACGCTCCACTCGGTACTCCAAAGTGTATTAGTCAAAGAAGTATTTAGCAAATGGCGGACCATGGAGACTTTTAAAAATTGGAGAGCCGGAACTATCTGAAACGATTCCCAATGTCATTATGTCAAACATGCACATCTGTTATTTAGCCACTTCATCAAAAAACCGCTGCTTGTCATACTAAAGATGATAAAGGCAAAGAGGGTGTTTCTTCGCCAGAGCCGTTGGTTTCAGAGGCATGATTGGGTGACGGAGGAGGCTGCTCTTCACCTTCATTGTGATCAGGGGAAGGAAGAGGTTGCTCCTCATTTTCATCATGAGGCTGCTCCTCATGCTCATTGTTCTCGGGATGAAAATTGATTGGGAACTTGGTGACCCTTGGTTTGTCGGCTAAAATGTTTCTCTGGACCCTATCAATCAAAACCTTTGGTGGCGGTTCTTCCCTCAGTTGTTCATCATCATATTCATTGTTCACGTAGTAGCCCACTCTAACAAACTCTTGTCCCAGGTAAGAACAAGTTAGTAGCAGTACCGTAACACCAATAATGTCTTCCTCTCGGATTTTTGATGGGTCTGGTGGGTCTGCCTGCAAGAGATTTGGAACATAAATAACCTAAATATCATTTCCATAATGCATAAGCAACTGGCGCTTCAAGCCAGGTTAAGAAGTAGGCACGGGGATTCATAAAAATTACCTGAAGGACAAACCGGTAGTTGCCAACGTTGACAGGACCAACAAGAACACTCTCTAAGAGTTGGTCATATGTCTCATCCTCCGCAGATCCAACGTATGTGAGTTTCCATTCCAAATCTGAAATAAGTTTAAGATCATATGATGTCAAGGCTATCAAAACTTGACATATCAATATCTTATTCAATCCATTGAACCAAAGAGATTTTAAAAATGGGAAAATTTATACAGAAATAAGCATCCAGTTTGCTTCATCTAAGTATATTGCAAATATTTAAGTGTCTTCTGTACTTCAAGGTACTTCAAAATCACGTCATCAATGCAAAGCCAAGTATTGGCTTTTAAATCCTTCATTCTTCAGCTATAAGCACACTATATTAATCATTTTTCTTTCCTAAATATAAGAACTGGTGATGACGAATTGGAGTAATACAACAATCAAGATTTTTCTAATAATGCTTTTAGTGAACTCCTCTGAAAACATAACACTCCCTTCCTAACTCCCCCTCATCAAAGTAAATGTTCCTCCCTGTTCAATAGTCACCAATCCACGGTCTGTGAAAACTACAGCTGTTATTCAAGCTGTAATCAACCAATGGCATAAGTAAAGGGAACAAGGGATTAAAAAGAACAATTGAGAGGCACCATGAGGCCAACGAAGAAACTGCCTCGACATAGTTTATTCCAACATGTTTGGATAAAAGTTAATGGTGTATAGACACACACTACATTATCATAACTCAAAACTCCCATAAAAGCTTGTTTAATAGGAGAGACAGAATTAGTGGGAGGATTTTAGTAGGAGAAAAGAGGAAGGAATGATTGGGTGAAGGATTTTCCACAAAAAAACCACAATTTTAATATCTCCAAAGATGAAGAGATTAGAGGGGGGAATCCATACTAAACGCAATAAGAAAGATAGCCTAGAATCGTGGGTCACTCTTGGTCAAGCCGAAGATTCCACCCCTAGGGTTAAACAATCTAAAGATGAAATAAAAGCTTAAATTTGTCAAAAAATAAAGGCATGGAAGCTCAAATATGCAGAAGTCGTCCATGTGAACAAATGAAAAAAAATGATATGAAAATCAAGAAGAATGGAAAAGGAAGCTTCTCATTCTGAATTTCATTTCATTTATAAACAAATTAAACACAGTGGCAAACTGAACTCTTACCTTCTTTATAACATTACAAAATAAGAAAGGTAAAGGGTGTAAAAAACATTAAATTGTGATTACTGTAAAGGGGAAAATATAGAAGAGAAAATTGAACAGAGAACTAAAAAACCCTAAAACTAACCCCCACCCAAAAAAAAAAGACCCACACAAGCGCACACAAAAAAAATCTAAAGCTCTAAATTTTTAGTGAAGTACATGATTTCAGAACCTAGAGCTAAGAATAAAGTACACGATTCCACTAAGTAATAAAGTACATAACTTTAGAGCTTATGAACAAGATATCAAATGCAACACCTGTAATTAAGGCTAAAAATCCGATTACAGTTCACAAATCATAAATTTCCAACCACTTGAATTTCAGATTTCAAATTTATTCTGATGATCAGTAGAATCAGAATTTTCGAGTATCTGCTTCTGAACTCTTCAGTTAAATTATAATCCCAAATCAACATCTAAAAAAAATTCAAAATTGAAGGAAAGGAAAGGAAAGAAAAGAAAAGAAAAGAATTACCATCTTTGAGAGGAGTCAAGCACTCGTAGGAGATTTCGAACTGGAAGGGGTTGAGAAAGGCGGCTGGGTTGTCCAAAACGGCGACGTTCGTTATGTTGACAGCACTCATCTTCTGGGAACCGGTGCTGGTACTGATACTGATGGACTAATCGTAACCCTAGATTGCAAATCCTTCATCGACCGGGAAAAAGGCAAAACCCTAGAGAGCGACGCTCGGTGGCACCGGCGACCGGGAAAACCGAAACTCGTAGAGTAACCAAAAAAAGGGCTCTTTTACCCCCTCTCTCTCTCCCTCTCTGTGGACCCTGGACGGCGTTCTTGACGTTTGGAAATGGGTGTTGTGGCTCGTTTATGAATATGGGTTGTGAGTGGGTTCTCTTTTTTTTTTTTTTTTAACCGGCTACTGCAGGTGGCGCTGTGGAGGGAAACGACATTGGGAATTACAATTTGGCGGGAGTTTTTTATATTTTTATTTGTTCTTTCTAACTCTGGTTGTACTTTGAAGCCCGTTTGTTATTGTTTTTAAAATAGATAAAAATATTTTTATTTTAAAAAATAAGTTTTTTTTTAAAAACTATACTGAAAGTGTTTTTAAAATTTTTGTCTCAAAAAACGCTCTAAAACACTTCTAAAAATTTTAAGAACAAAAACAAACAAAGCCTTAATTATTCTTTTTCAAGTTTTTTTAGATTTTAAATTTTGGGACAGCATGAAAAAAAATCTTATTAATAAAGCATTCAAGAACACAGTTAAAACTACAAAATGTATAAAGCGTTTGGGAATACAATTAGAACTGTGGGTTAGAACTATAAATTATGTAGCATGTGAGAGTTTAATACCTTAACATTGTAGCATACTTTTAATTTACACTGTAGCATATAAGAGCTTTACACTCTTCTCGATGGAAACTATAAGTACTAACTAAGTTGTCAAACATCCTACTAATTCAAACAAACTTTTACTATAAGTGTTTTTCACACAAAATTTAAATCAAAAATTGGTTAGAATTATAGATTTGTAATCCCAACTGCGTCCCAAAGCATGCTATCTATTGGTTTTACACTATAGTCTTATAGTTATTTGCCCTATCTCTTCTCCAACCCAAATATAAGGGTCAAGTTAGGCTATATTTTAAGGGCAATGAGAAAAATAGGCCATCTAAGTTTAATAGATAGGCCATTTAAGAAGCTTAAATGCTTCTTTTATGGAAGGACTATAACTTTAAAAGGCACTACAAGGACTTCATGACTCAAAAGGGAAATGGAGGTGTGGGTAATCTCTTTTACTTAGAAGCTTGTTTGGTGAAAGATTTTAAAGACATGATGATGATTGATGAATCAATCATAGCATCAACAAAACCTATTTGGAACTTCTCCTTTTCTTACTTCTTCTGCCATAAATCCCCAACCCCCTAACAAAAAAAAAAAAAAAAGAGACAGAGAGAAGAAAGAAAGACTTTACAAAAATGCTTAGGTTCTTTGCTATTGTCTTCAGCAGCCCCTCCCTCACCCCAGCCCTTCTGAACCCATCCCATGCTATCTGAACCGAATTGACATTATTGGAGGCGAGAAAGATCTCAACATTGCTCGTCAATGGCGTGGAAACTAGATTCCTTAATGAAACGCCATGAAAACCATCTTTAAAAGCAACTGAATTGCATCATCCTTGGAAGCTAGAAAGATTTGAATGGCAGCAATGACAATGTCGTGTGCTCCCCCATGTGTCCTTTTAATTGCCCATTCCCAAAGTTCGTCGTTGGCCTCCCCTCCATTGTGTGTATCTAATTTTTTTCCTTAGTTCCTTTTTTTCAATTAAATTTTTTATAATAATATAAATTATGTGATTTTATCATTATGTCCCTTGAAAATCAGGTCATGTGACAAGCACATACATGTTGCCATCAAGTTTTTGATAGATTTTAACATAAGGTCTTTGATCAGTATTCCAAGACGCATAAAAATCGAAAGTTGAGTGATTCTAGACTTGTATTTTGCCTGAGAACCTTCTGGAAAGTAATAGGAAGTATTTTCTTAGGTGATGGTGTTGGAAAACGAGTATGCAGCAGAATTTTAAAAATTTTAAATCAGAGTATTTTTCAAAACATAAGTTAGATATGCTATATACATAAATTAATGATAGATCTTACTAACTTTTTGTATATCGAAGTAGGCTCAAATTCGTGCAAAGAAAAACGTTATAGAAGAGCCTCAACTAACTGGTCTTATTTGCTATTCTTTATCCACAATCAGAGTATGGGTGGTCACACGTCGTACAGCTCTTCTTCTAGTAATTCTTCTTCCAACCATTTGAGAAGACTTAAAGCTAAAATTCGTGATATTAAATAATAGCTCTTAGGAAGTGTAATGACCCTACTTTTGTGGCCATTACTCAACTACATAATCTTATTCTTAACATGCATTAACGTAAAGTACTTAAATCTGCAGAATAATTTTTTTTAAATGAAATCTTGATATTGAATCCTTAACATATAATTTTAAAATAAATAATAATCATTTCTCATAACTTAATTCCATAATTCTAGCATAATAATATTAAATCCTCAAACGTGCTAATAACGTAACTATAATTGTTACGTTCTAATATAATCATAATTTTCTAAAACTTAATTCTTTATATACTTCATACTTTAATTACTTAAAATGTAAAAAATAATAATAATAATTCTTTAAAACTTTTCTTTTACGCGTAAATGTAATTATTAAAAAAAATTACTTCCTTTAAAACATTCCTTAATTAAATGAAAATATTTCTAAAACAATTATAAATTAAATATCCCTATAAATACCTAATTTAAATACTTTAAAAACTCCTTAAAATCATCATATATTTTTCTTATAAATTATTATCTTAAAACTAACCTATAAATTCCTTAAATCTTAATCTTTTAAAACTAGTGTGATAATTTCTCTAAAAATTATTCTTTTAATATTTTTCTTAATTAAAATGAAACTTTGAAAATGTTTATAAAACTATTTATTACTATAATTTTCTATTAGAAAATTTATGTATATTTGTTACATTTTCCATGCAACGTTAATATATATGTTTCTTGTTGAAAGTCTTAAATCCTTTTTCTTTCTCTTGTTTTTTTTTCTTTTAAAATATGAGGTCGAATGACTACAACCTCGGTCTCTAAAGCTCATAATGTAATACTACTCAAGTTTTCACACGTACAAAATTTTATAAAAGACACATAATGTAGAAAATACATTTTTGCATGAGCGTTATCCATTCCCATCAACATTTGCCCGCTGCTCGCCACTGCTCAATCAAGTGATGCTAATAGGTTCCTTACCTATAGCATGAACATACATAAAATGAGCTTTTGCTCAGTAAGTAGGAAATTCAACTCACAAATAATTTGAAGATCATTTAATAAAACAATGTTTGATCATTTTATGCTTGCTTATTGACCTATTTTATGCTTAATTATTTAGGTTTTATCTTATCTAATACCTTGTGCCCAGGTGACCGCACTGATTGCGTGCGATCGTTGAGAAATCAAGGTTCCTGAGGTCCCTAACAACACTGAGATCATGAATTGTATTTTGGTCACTAGGATTTACAAAGTCCCAACAACACCATAAGCTTTTAACATTTAAGCCTCGTCGTAAGTCGATATGTTGGTACGACACCCTTAATTTATCTTACTTAGTTTCACTTTTTTTATTATGTACATGCAGTATGACATATTACTACATAACACAATAATCTATACTAAAAACATGTTTAGCTGAAAGTGCATAAACAGTATATTTTAATACAACATACATCACACATCCTTCATGTCCTAACAAGATTTTAACACATCATAATAAATATGTCGTAATAGAATTATAGCAGCGCGTATTACTAAACATGTATCTCATAATTTTAGAAATGATGTAAAAACAATTTTATTTAAAAACTATTCATATTGTAGGCAAAATTCTTACTTATCTGTTTTCCTGTAGTAGGCATCTCAGTTTACTTGAAATTCTTTATCTTTCTTAGAGAATGATTCCGTATATGACACCCATTAAGAGTGTGAAAGAATAATCTATTTTATACAATTTTTAATTTCAGCATAACTGTAAGAATTTGATCACTCTTTTAGATCGAAATTCTTTGATCATAAAATTCACTATTTCTATTATAAGGATTAATTACATTATTAAATCCTCATAATATTTAAATTTTTCCTTAATTGCCCTTTGTTCATATAAAGACTGATAATTAATTAATTTAATATTAATTAATTAATTATCTATCATCACTAAATCTATATGTTCTTAATGTACTAAATTAATCATTTCCTAAATTCATGATTCTTGATCTAAGTTCTAATTAGCCATATTCTAAATCCATTTAATGAGCTCGTAATTAGTTCTAAACCCGTTAAGCCCGAAAATGAGTTTATGACGTCATATACACTACACCGATGAACTATGACCTGAGTGGTCTTTTAAACTAAAATGGTTGTTGGACCCATGACTAGCATCGCAGTACTAGGACTCTAGCGTATTGGGTTTTTATGATAGCTTAATTGGTGTTAAATTGAAAACTATTAAGGGTCCGTTCGGTAAATGGATTCGAAATAGTGATTTGATTTGAGTTAGTGTGATTTGAATTAGGACTTGAGTTAGTGTGATTTGAATTAGGATTTGAGTTAATAATTTGAATTGTTGTTCGAATTGATATTTAGATGTGCATTTAATTTTAATCTGAGTATGGAAGAGTGTTTAAAGGGGTAGTGAAAATAATTTTTGATTTATTAACAAATCTAATAAAATCTTAATGTTAATGGTCTTAAAAAATATGTAATATGGATCTTAATTATTCCTCTCTTCACTAGAAATATAATGAAAAAAGAATTATCTTAATTGGATATCAAATGAAGAAGTTATGTTTTTTTTTTCCTCAAATATAGGAGAGAAAATTTTAGTTTTTATTATAGCAGAGATATCCGAGTATCAAAAGATTAGGGGGAGAGCATAACTCTAAAAACTTAGATTCTTAATACTCATAGGACTCGGATTTTGGGAGAAACAAAAATACTCCAAACAAAATAAGCACTAATTTTTATTTTTTTTTTACATCATCCATAGAACTCAAAGTTTCAAATAAAATCATTGTTTAAAATAATACCCGATCGTTAATCCACTAAATCTTAGGCTTATATTATCTCTCTATTGATTTTGGTTTAGTCAAAAGTGAGGTTTCTAGTCTACAAGAGGTACGGATATCTATTGTTAATTTATTGCATATAACATGTCTAACTCGTTTTATAAAAAAAGGTTTTATTAAAAATTTTAAAATTTCGCTGCGTACTCATTTTTCAAAATATACAAGGTGTCATCATGTCGAAAGTCGATCAAGATAGTAGAAGAGGCCGAATCGAGTGTCAATCAGTGATAGTCAATGTAGGTATATTATCGAACAACTATAAATAACGTTTGTAATTTTTTCTCCCTTTTTTTTCATTTTTGCAAATTTTATTTGATTGATTAATTCTCTTGGTGATATTTGTTATCTTAATTATTCACATATTTGTGTTATTTTGACAAGTTTCTTAGTTTAGCTCATTTAGTGATTTGTATTCTTTGTCCGTTAGAGCTCTCTTATCTTTTTGATTTTATGATTTGCTCTAATTTTTCAATAATTTGAAAAAAGTTTTTAAAAACCCAATTTACCCTATTGGCTAATCATTCTTGGGCTAGCATGAAAAAGTATCATTTTGCTTCTCAACTAAATTTAACAATAACATTTAGCTTTAAACATATCATCTATCCTTCTAACATAACTAAGTTTTATTTCCCATTAAAATTGACGTGTCACTATCTTATTATATTAATCACTTTTGACAACAAAAGGTAGCCATGAAGATGTTGTTTTTGGTCCGATTGTTGGATTTAAGACTGGACAAAAAAAAATCTCTTATGTTTACTAAAAGAGTAAAAAGAAAAAAAGAACTTGTTCCGTAGATAATTTTTTTAAAATGTCAAAAATATTGTTGTTATATTTTATAAAATGTTAATGTACTAAAAAAACAAATAAGATAAAGTTTAAAACTAAGAAAATGTTTTTTTTTACACCATTGTCCATGTTCTTATCGCACATTTTCAAATTACACTTTTAATTTTTAATTTTAAAAACTTACAACATAAACTTATAAATCTATAGCAAATTACTCTATTGATAATAGTGTTAAATTTTTAATAAAAATTGATATGTCACTTACACATACATCATTCATTAATCACATGAATGGTTAAAAGTGACGGCATTTCTTCCTTTTTTGTATCAAAAAAAAAAAAAAACAACATTGGATCTTAATGAAATTTAATATCTGTTTTTCCAATTTTACCTTATTTATTAAAGTATCTTTAAACCTTTTAAGCAGGGTTCATTCGTGGGCGTTCTCTCAAAAGCAATCGCGTCATTACAACTTTTAAACGACATCGTTCAACTCATTCATACAAATTTCCAAATACCAGTAAAAGGTGAAATAAATAAATAAACCGAATATTCGAAAATTGGGCATCGCAGCAGTACATAACGCTCTCACACAAAGTCCACAAACCCTAGTCTCTCTCTCTCTCTCTTTCTCACTCTTCCCTTTCTCTGACATTTTGAAGCCCTATCACAATGGCTTCGCGAAGGCTCTTGGCCTCCCTTCTCCGATCGTCCGTACGCCGATCGCCGTCCAAACCCCCCATTGGAAATCCTTCCCCAAGGATTTCCCCATCTACGGCTAGCCGATCCTCCGGTTACGTTCTCAATCGCCTCGCCCACTACGCCACATCCGCGGCGGCGCAATCTCCCGCGCCACCGGCTCAGCCCAAGGATGCTTCCAAGGGCGGCAAGATTACCGATGAGTTCACCGGTGCCGGCGCGATCGGTCAGGTTTGCCAGGTTATCGGTGCCGTCGTCGATGTGAGGTTTGACGAGGGTTTGCCGCCGATCTTGACGGCTCTTGAGGTGCAGGATCACTCGATCCGTTTGGTGCTCGAGGTGGCTCAGCACTTGGGAGAGAACATGGTCCGAACCATTGCTATGGACGGGACCGAAGGGCTCGTCAGAGGACAGCGCGTGCTTAACACCGGCTCGCCTATCACTGTAAAGTTCTCCTCTTTGACTTATATTTCGGATCCGTTATCTTGATTGAGCTTTTGATTTGCGTTTCTACTATGATTTTGTCGATTTGTGTTGCGAAATGTTGCATTTTTATTTGTTTGGGTGAGTGGAAATGAGTTAGGATTTCGTTGATTGATGATGTGATTTTGGAGATCCTGCTTGTATGGATCTCGATGTGTATGTTCTTTTCTGTTTGGTTTCGGAAAAATGTCGGGAAAGGATTCTCAAATTTATGTAATAGAGTTTTTCCGATCGGGAAAAAAAATTAGTCTTATTAGCTAAAAGATAAAAAAAAGTTGTTGTCCATTTCCATGGATGTCTTGCCTTTTTTAATTTTTTTAATGGGTAAGGGAATTGGTTAGCAACAGTGTAATACTTAGCTTGGTATGTTTTAATATCTAGTATGATTGTTATGTTCTTGGTGCACTCAATTTATCGTATATTTTCTCTTCAGGTTCCTGTTGGTAGGGCTACCCTTGGTCGTATCATCAATGTTATTGGGGAGCCCATCGATGAGAAAGGCGACTTGAGTAAGTAAACCAGAAAGTGTGCAAATTTTTGCTAAATAAAAAAAAATTGTAGTTTCTGTTGTGATATACAGATTTAACATCTGGTAACGATTGTTTTGCGGCTACTACTACAGAGACCGACCACTATCTGCCCATTCACAGAGAAGCCCCTTCTTTTGTTGAGCAAGCAACTGAACAACAGATCCTCGTTACTGGAATTAAGGTCTATTATTTATTCTATTGGTTTACACTTGTAAAAGCATTGATTGTTAATTACATACGTCTTTTTTTTATTTAAAAGCCAGATAATATACAATGTACGCAGTATATTTATTTTGCTTTCATGTACAGGTCGTTGATCTTCTCGCACCATACCAGAGAGGAGGAAAGATTGGTCTTTTCGGTGGTGCTGGTGTAGGGAAAACTGTGCTTATTATGGAACTTATCAACAATGTTGCCAAAGCCCATGGTGAGTTTAAAGATGCTTTCTAAGTTACTGTTTTTTATTTTTGTTACCAAACATGTTTGTTGAAAGCTTACCTGTCTTCTTTGATAAGGTGGTTTCTCTGTGTTTGCTGGTGTTGGTGAACGAACTCGTGAGGGTAACGATTTGTACAGGGAAATGATTGAGAGTGGTGTCATTAAGCTAGGTGACAAGCAGGTCATACAATGTTGTTCCATGCTTTCTCTTTTACCCTGAATGCCTTATAAAAAATCAAATGCGATTGTTAGAAGTATGAATTAACTGTTTTATTATTTCAGAGTGAAAGCAAATGTGCTCTTGTGTACGGTCAAATGAATGAGCCCCCAGGTGCTCGTGCTCGTGTTGGACTTACCGGGCTAACTGTTGCCGAGCACTTCCGTGATGCTGAAGGGCAAGATGTGCTTCTTTTCATTGACAACATTTTCCGGTTTACTCAGGTAGATAAGCTGGTCCTGGTACCAAATGCTTTTCTTTCTGTATTTTGAATGTTGCAGTGACTAATGGTGCCCCTTCTTTTGTTCTTGCCTTTTGCAGGCTAACTCTGAGGTGTCTGCTTTGCTTGGACGTATCCCATCTGCTGTCGGTTACCAGCCAACTTTGGCTACTGATCTCGGAGGCCTGCAAGAACGTATTACAACCACCAAGAAGGGTTCCATTACTTCTGTGCAAGCTATTTACGTGCCTGCTGATGACTTGACAGATCCTGCTCCTGCTACTACCTTCGCTCACTTGGATGCCACAACTGTGTTGTCGCGACAGGTTTCCTCCTGTCTGCTGGGTGTTATTTTGGAACAAAATTTCCAATTCCCTCTTTCAATGCACTTACTCTCTTTGTTTTCAACTTGACAGATCTCTGAGCTTGGTATTTATCCTGCCGTCGACCCCCTAGATTCAACATCTAGAATGCTTTCACCCCATATTTTGGGTGAGGAACACTACAACACTGCTCGTGGTGTCCAGAAGGTTCTTCAGAACTACAAGAATCTGCAAGATATCATTGCTATTTTGGGAATGGATGAGCTAAGTGAAGATGACAAGTTGACAGTGGCCCGTGCTCGTAAAATTCAACGGTTCTTGAGCCAGCCTTTCCATGTTGCAGAAGTTTTCACGGGTGCCGCCGGAAAGTATGTCGAGTTGACGGAGAGCATTGCCAGCTTCCAGGTAAACCTCTCTATTAAAACTTAATTCTCTCTATTTCTGACATGTTCTCGTATTAACTTATCACGCTAAGGTTTTAATTGGTTTGTTTTGTTTTGTTTTGTTTTGTTTTTTTAATTAATTTTGAATTTCCCCATTAAACTGCATCACGGATTTTCCTCGTTGTCACAGTTACTTGAGGACAATCCACCAGTGTATAGTTTTTTGCCTTAACAAATGGCTTAACCTAAAATTTGAAAAGAATCTTGCTTTTAAGTGTCAATATATCTTTGATAGTAAGTGTCAATTTATCAAATTTTGTGAGCACCTAGACATCTAGAGCGTTGGTAGGATGTCATCTGATCCTAGGAGATAGATAGTGGATCTCAAGAAGTGAGTGCCCCTTTAATAACTAAACTTATCAGTCTTTATGAAGGTCTATATCCTACCGTCAGTCCTGGTCTCTAAGCAAAGCTTTTGGTCCACTTGGGCCTTTTCTCCTCGTTTGAAGGATTCTGTTTTTTGTCTTGTTTTCTGCCACTTGGCGACCGATCCATATTGGTGTTTTTATACCGAAGTATACATGTACTTCTCTTAGAACAATTCATTACATTTGTACCCTTTGATTCACACTTGTATTTTTATGGTTTTGGCAGGGTGTGTTGGATGGTAAATATGACGACCTTCCGGAACAGTCGTTCTACATGGTTGGAGGTATCGAGGAGGTTATTGCTAAGGCTGAGAAGATTTCTAAGGAATCTGCTGCCTAAGTCCATGTCCTCCTTTTTTACCAAATCTGTTCCCTTCTCTTGATAGTTGCGAAATCAATAATTCAGGAGCCCTGCCGGCAATGTTGCCGGCAAAAGGATTTCATTATTTTTTTTTTCCGAGGACAGCATTTACCATTTCCTGTTTTAAAGCTTGTGTCAGAGTGTTTTTGAGAAATGGGTAATTTAATCCAACTTTTTGGTCCCCTTCGTTTTCTGTTTTTGTTTTTTGTTCAATAAGGGGAAAGAGAAAGACGCATGTATATTTTTCCTTTCGCTATTTCCGTATGTGGATTCTGATTTAACTCTTGTTTTCATTCCTGAGTTTCTCATTTTTCTGTTTCTGGGTTAAGTCAGTGGAATGGAAATTGAAGCAGCAAGAGTGGAAGTATGGGATGTTTGAATAAAATCAGGAAGAGTAGAGACAAGAGACCAACCCTTCCAAGTGTTTGCGATGCAAATCCGTCGGAATGCAAATCCTTGATAATAATAATAAAAATAAAGTGTTTAACCTTTCGTTTAGCAACTATGTGTAAAGCTCTCGGTTGGTAATTACTATAATATTTTGAACAATTTACCACTCCCAAACCGTCTAAAAGTTTGCTCTCTGAATCGTTAAGGGTTATCCGTGCCAAAAAAATTAGAAGTTACACTAGCACGGTACTGGAAATTTGCAAAAGTTTTGGTTGTTTCAGAATGGTTTGAATTTTTTTGGGTTTGAGATAGGGAGTTTGAAAACTGTGGTTTAAAACCTCCAGTTTTTTTTTTTTTTTTTTTAACTCCCCAAATAAATGTCTGTTTCTGTCATGCTTTTAATGAAAAACCTTTTTGTTCCAAGCATTTTAAGTAATTGGAAGTTAAAACACAATGGTGAAAATGTTTTAGAAGCTTAAATCAAGATGGTTTTGAACTTTTTGAGTTTAAGACAGTTTGAAAACTGTGGTTTAAAACGTCCGGATGTTTTTTACTCCCTAAATGTCTGTTTCTGTCATGCTTTTATGAAAAAACCTTTTTGTTCCAAGCATTTTTTAAGTTATTGGAAGTTAAACATAATGGTGAAAATGCTTTAGTAACGCTTTTTTTGTTTGTTTGTTTGAATGGGCAACATTCTCTTTTTCATTTCTAGTCTGTGTTACCACACATTGCACGTGTTAGTTAAAACCGCTATCAATCCAGCAACGCTGGATTATAATCAACCAGAACCACGCCACGTGGACATTCACAACCCAAGAGCAGCAAACAAATCAGCTTCCAAGCAGAGTGGAACTCTTTGACCACACTCCCCCACCGCTTCACCGGTCTTCTCCGCCGCCATTTGCGCCAAATTCCGAAAATCTCTCTCCATCACCCAGCCGTCTTATAAATATCATTAAAAAAACATGTCATCAATTGCCCTCTCTCCTGCCCCTCTGCCCCCACGCACCCATGAGCACCGTAGCCCCCTCCTCCCTCCCATGTCCATCCTGCGCCACCTGACCCTCCACCACCGCCGACGCCTAGCCGTCTCCGCCGCCGCCGCAGCAGTTCGACAGGACACCACCGTCTGGACTCCCGCCCCGGTCTCCGTCGTCGAGCCCGCCGCCGAGTCCCTCTTCCATGTTACCGTTGACCTCTCCGATTCCCCCAACCTTGC
The DNA here is from genome assembly GCA_025403435.1 of Artocarpus heterophyllus. Lineage (NCBI taxonomy): Eukaryota > Viridiplantae > Streptophyta > Magnoliopsida > Rosales > Moraceae > Artocarpus > Artocarpus heterophyllus. The sequence goes on along the minus strand of CM046340.1, from coordinate 11,519,937 downwards.
CGCCTCCCATACACGGGCTGGTCAGTACCTCCAGCTCAAGGTCCCCGATTCGGAGAAGTCGTCGTTCCTGGCGATCGCGTCGCCGCCGTCGCTGGCGGCCGGGAAGGGAGCGTTTGAGTTCTTGGTGAAGAGCGTCGCGGGATCGACGGCCGAGATCCTCTTCGGGCTCAAGAGAGGGGACGTCGTGGAGCTGGGGCCTGTGATGGGAAATGGCTTTGATGTAGATCGGATTCAACCGCCGGAGGAGTTCCCCACGGTTCTTATCTTCGCAACCGGATCTGGAATTAGGTTTTTGTTCTTTCTTTCTTTTGCGTCTAAATTGTTTCTGCGAGTTAAGGTCTAAATTAGATGGATTTATGACTTAGGAGTATTCTAGAAATTGCAAATTTGCAAGAGTGGGAAAGGCCAATGCTTTTCGAATTTCTTAGTGCCTTTTTTTTTTTTGAAGATATTTCTTCTGTGTTTGGCTGACTTCAGAGGAAGGAGGAAGAAATGGGTACAAAGTTTTCCATGCTTTGTTTAGGTTTATTAGTTTCTCTTATTCGCTATCTCATTTAGACTAATTGGAATCGGTAAGAGATTATGTTATATTCAATGTTATATAGTGAAATACGGGAACCTCCCTTCTTTGTTCCACTTTTGTAGTAGCATTCATGCCAACAGGTTGTCAGTGTTTTCATTATCTTTATTGACTTCGTTTGATTGAATGTATTTCATGCTTGTTCTCTTAAGTATATCTTCGAGAAACATTATTGTTTTGTTGGATGATTTCTAAACACTGAACTGAGGACCAAGTTAGAAGCTTTTGTGTGTAGCATTGCATCTAAACTGTAAAGTTAATGTCTTTTAATTTGGTTAGTTTGCATTCGATGCCTATGTAAGGTTTGGCTTGAAAAATAGATTTTGTTATAATCTTGCTCATTTAATTTTTTGCACTTTGGGTTTCTTAATCTTTCTCTTAAATTTGCCTTCAGCTTCTGGATCGGATGAGGTTTTGTTTTTATTTCTGATACGGACAGTTAGAATGGTGCTCTTCAATACCCTTTGCCACAACCCTTCTTTAGATTTTCTCTTCCAAAACATGCCATTATCCTGGGTTATGAAAAAGGACTTATGAACTGGGTGGTTTTCACGTTATTGGAGCCCTTTTTGGATAATTGAATTGATAAGGTAGTTAGTTATTGAACTTGAAAATACGTAGAAGATCTATGAGTATTGTTTTCCTTACCTGAAATTCACTTAGCTTTGCTTGCAGGAAAAACAAAGAACTTTTTCTAGGATTATGTAACGGTTCTGATCAAAATTATAGTTAATTTGATAACGTTGCCTTATGCTGTCAAAGCTTTGAACTTTTCTGTTGTTGCAGACCCAATTTAGTACAACATATTGCTTGGAAAGAGAAGGAAAGATCGCTATAGTCATTTCTTGTTAATAATGATTGTATCCTTAATTTGACATAGAATTTTTTTTCTTGATATCAAATGAATCATGCACTTTCCTTTCCTCATTTTGTGCGTGATTTGCTCTCTTAGAATTTCTGATCCTGTGCCAATGAGTTCTTAAATTATCAATGCTTCCTCAATGTTTACTTTACTCCAATTAACGCCTATAGAGCTCAGTCTAACAATTGCAATATTGTCAGAACCAGTTCAATGTATGTTCTTTATTTTTCTTTGTGCATAGATTTTCTTAGTAACTACTTTACATTCTTATATGCAGTCCGATCCGGTCTCTCATAGAGTCGGGATTTAGTGCCAGCAAGAGATCCGATGTCAGCCTATATTTCGGGGCCAGAAATCTTCAGAGAATGGCTTATCAGGTTGATTAAGCATTATTTTCTGTCAAATCAGCAAAGCTTGTCTGCTTAAATTGTATATGGTTTTGAAGCTTCTGATTTTCCTCTTGCAGGATAGGTTTAAAGAATGGGAGTCTTCTGGTGTTAGGATTGTGCCAGTATTATCACAACCAGGAGATGATTGGAAGGGTGAAACAGGTTACGTGCAGGTAGAGTTTGACCATGACGTCTTTGTAAATTTTATAGATTTCTAGTGTTGTCGTACTTCCAGGGATCAACTAAATTTTTTTTATTCCTTTTGCAGGCTGCGTTTAGGAGAGCTAAGCAAATTTTTAACCCTCTCTCCACAGGGGTTGTACTCTGTGGGCAGAAGCAGATGACAGAGGTTTGTCATTGTTTTGCTTTTGGTTTGTTTGTTAAATTTTCTTATGTTTCTGTGAGTATGTTTATCTAGGAACCTAGGAGAGCAAATAGCAGGGTCCTTAATTTACTTTCATAAATATTCGTTGTTTCCTTGTCTTCTAGATTTTGGTATTTGGAAGAGTGCTTTTGTGCTTATCACAGGTTCATTGAGATCATTCATTGGTAGCTTGGGCATTATTATTAGCAGACACACTTTTTTTGTTTTTCATTGGTTTTTCGAAAAAATAAGTATATTTTTCTAATGTATGTCCTGGAATCGGTAGATAGCGAAATAAACCTTGGTCAGTCGAAATTGGAAGAGGAAGAAAGTTGACAATGATATCATCAGGGTCTTGCTTGGAGGAACGATAATGCATGAAATAAGCTGCTGCATAAGAAGTCATTTTTGGTTTTGTTTTTCCTTTTTTTTTTTTTGGTAAGAAGTAAGGAGTTTTCTATTTAGAAAGTGATTTTAACACCGGAGTCATTGACTAGGGTATAATTGTTTACAAATTTGAGGCGTAATGTTGTGGATTTGTGGTTGCTGCTTCGTTTATGTGTTGACAATGTTGAATAGCTCCTTTGAGGAAAAAGAGTTTGCTCTTGAAGACCTATTTGAGACAGCAAAGTTCTTAACTTCTTTGTGGACTGTAACAGATGTCTCCTATGAAGGCTTTCCTTTGTCCTTGATCACGTTAGGTTGGGAAGATATTTTGAGCCAGAGGGGTGGCGTTCTTTGACTGTTTGTGTATGTTGTTGTTGGTTTTTTTTTTTTTTTGGTTTTTAGCCTCGTCTTTTTTATTGTCTTTCCTATTGTTTCCACGGATTTCTTGCCCATCTGAAACCTTGTTGTAAATTATCTATTTCTTAGTTCAGAGAAGTTCTTGATATTTATAAAAAAAAAAAATGATGAATATCTCCTCCAAAACTGTATCAGAGTGATTTACATAGGAAGTTTTAGTTGGTGGTTTGTATTTGGCTTGATGGGGTTGAGGGAATTTTTCTTTTCCATATGCAAAGACTAAACATGCATTAAGTGGAAATGTTGCACATTTTTCTTTTAAACGCCTCTTTTGATTTAATTTACTTTAGTTAATATGTTCTGCATTCTCACTTCTAAGAGTGTCTCATTTCCAAAATCTTACGTGAGAAAATAATGTCATTTTCCTTACTCTTGCAGGAAGTTACATCAATTCTTGTTGCAGACGGTGTATCAAGCGAAAAAATACTGAAAAATTTTTGACCATCAAATGACTTCCATATTGTTGTACTAGTATTTTTTTTTTCTCCCAATGCTGAGATTAAAAATCTCTCAGATCGGAAAATCAAAATAAAAAGGTTGGAGTACAGAACTTTTTACGTTTAGATTTACAGTGACAGCCTTAAGCTGTTTCAATAGGTTTCATCATGAAGAGAATTGACATTATTAATCTAAAATGGAGTAAAATGTATAATTTAGTCTTTGGCTGTTTATTTTGTTGTAATTACATCATTTATTTAGTAGTGCTTGATAAGACAGGTGTCGTCAAATGAGCTATTATGGTTGAATTTTCTTGTGCTGCCCTTTGGTTTAATGGCATGTGAAGGGGTTATGGAGGTTTTTGGGTGGATGATTTCACGTGTAATCGTTATTGTAGGTGATACATGTTATAATATTCCGTTTTTTGAAAGGGAAAAAAATAAAAATTCTTGTGTCTTCTATTATTTTTGTTTTCCTTCTGGTGTTTAGTTTAATCATTCTTTATAGTTTCTCAATGTGTGTTGCTTAACTATAAGAGAGATGAGTTTATAATCTGTGTTTCCTGTTCTATCTGCTTCTTGCTTCTTCCTCCTCTTTTCTTTTGCTGGTGCTTGGAGTGTAATGGAAATGTTTATGAATTCACATTTCGTTTCTATATCAAGTTGATCTGTAGCTTTAACCTAATACTATCTATTTTAGTCAGTTTGATCACATTAAAGACATTAGAAAAAGAAAATGCTTGATATATAGGAAGACGAGACTCCAGTCCAGGCGAAAAAGAGAAACCTATTATGTTGTGGGGAAATTTAGCTCCATGACCTCCCTTAACAAAAAAAGTTTTACTCACCAACTTTCTCTTTTCTGTCTAGTTTATTTTTTTTCCAATTAATTTATCTTTTTACCAAATTTCCCTTATTATTTACTCATACATTGAATAAAAAATAAATAAAAAACAAAACAAAAAAAAACCTTCTTGGGACCCAAACGAAAATCCCAGACCAATGGATTTTAAAAGAAAAACTCCTTCCCTCTTCCCCACCAGCCTTTCTTCCCCGCCCTCCGTCTTCTCCTCCTTCCTTCCTCCTCTCACACGCTTCATGACAGAGACTTTTACTTTCATTTTGGCGCCTTGATTCTTCGCCCAAGATGGTGAACATTATGGAACCAAGCTTTGCAGATGTCAGCCGTTCAAGTTCGTCTGCAAGTCTAAAGGGTCAAGATCCACCGGTGACAGTTGAGGTAGTTTTTTTTTTTCTTGTGATTTCATGGAAGAATATTGCGTATATAAATTCTCCTGGATTTAGATTGAGAATAGTTAAATCATTGTGTTGATTTGGTTTGTTGGATCAAAATATAAACCAAATGCCTTATGAGAATTGGAACTTGGACCTGCGATTTTTTTGCAAAAAAGAGGGAGGTTGAAGACGAACAAATTACCTCAATTGGTAACCACTCGCAGTGTGTAGAAAACCTGTTGAGGTCATTTGTTAGCAGTCAAGGAAGGCGTTTGTTTGGTTTTTTTTTTTTTTTTTTTTCATGATATGTTTTAATTACTAAATCAACTTTGTGGTTTCAAGTATTGTTTGAAATTATTCGCATATTTATTGGACAACATGTATAATATATAGCTGTTGAGGTGAGGATGTGAACAGTTGAGGTTGGCTGTTAGCGTAAGGGAAGGAGAAAAAAGTATAGTGATAGAACTCAATTGATTTGGTCCATGATTGCTGAAACACTTGAACTAGTTGAACAGTCGCCCGATTTTATTTTTTTCTTTAATTTCTAAAGTTATAGTTCTCAATTTAGATGAAGTGTTCTTGAAGATGTTTATGTACAAATTCTAATTGATAGGAAATGTTGTGATATGGATTTGTCATTTTTTCTCACTTATTATATAAACATATATGTATTTAGAAATAAATAAACTTGTGTTATTCTGTTTAATTTACAGGAATTGACCCACTAGTACTGGAAATATCAACAATGGCCCGAGTAGAAAGTAATACTCCCAATGTAAACGTGGTAATTGAAGCTATTGTTGAACCTTATATTTTTAGTTTATTATTTTTATTTTCATAATATCTATGAAAAAAGTAAGAAAATCGTTCATGTGTTTTCAGTTTTTGAATATTCCAAGACTGAAACTTATTTTGAGGGAGGAGAACTTTGCATGCAAAATATCAATTAAGTCACAATTCGAAAAAATCAATAAATTTATTAAGAAAAGCTTGAATGGTAGCAAGTTAAAATGGTTTAGAGATAAGGGTCAATTTGAACACCTTCTTGACGTTCATGATCACTACCAAGACTCTAGCCAACTAATGTGGTTTATGTTTTTCGACAAGTTGAATGCAATAACTATTATGAGATGCGGGTGTTGTTTAATGAGAAACCAATGTGCTTCTCTATGCATGAGTGTAACTGGACTCAACAACTCTGATAAGTATCTAAACGGTTGGTTTGATTTTAAAAACCTATAGGGAGTTTTGGGACATCAAGAAACACCTTGATGGACCATGGCGTTTCACTATCCTTGGCGATGAACTCATTACACGATTCAAAGAAAAGATAGTTATAGATATTTTCTTCAATGATTGGGATCCTTAGACTATTGTTTTGTATTTGTAGAAGATATAATGACATTTATGTATTCTTATTTTGTTATTTATATAAGAATTTCTTTTGTTATTCAAATATTTTTGAATCCACGTTCACCAAGATATGGTTTGATGAAAGAATGCTATCTCGATATAGGTGGTTACAATTATGTAAAAATTATCAAACTAATGAACCAATCCTATTCTAGTCACCTAAATCGGGTAAAACTTCAACCTAATATGAAAAAAAATCTCACCTCGATTTGGTTTTCAGTGTTTGCCTAGACCAATGCAATGTTAAAGTAAAAAAATAAAAAAAAAGGACCTATTTTGACAATCTTATTTTCACACTATAATGTCCATCACTTAAAAATTATGTAAAACTTGTTCAAACTTATCAAAAAATCCTATTATAGTCACCTAAATTGGGAAAAACTTCACCTCTATTGAGAAAAAGATCATCTCGACTTTGTTTGTATTGTTCACCTGAGCCCTTCTAATTTTAAAGTAAAGTAAAAAAAAATACCTATTTTGACAATTTTATTTTATAGCTTGGCTTACAATAATAAGGCCGGGTTATAAAAATTGACATTTAAAACACTAATATTATATTCTAAGTAAATTGTTGTTGGGACTCCCACTGTAGTAAATGTTTCTCAAAATAATACATGTTAGAACATCCTATGTTAAGTATTCTTTGGGAGTTTACGTGCCTAAAAATATATTATTTGAATGTTATGCAACAAAAGTAGACATTTACAAAATTTTCTTGCCTATCACTTAAAAATTACATAAAACTTGTTCAAACTTATCAAAAAGTCCTATTATAGACGCTTAACTAGGAAAAGAATCACCTCAACTTTGTTTATAGTGTTCACCTCGACTAATTCAATCTTAAAGTTAAAAAATGTATTTTGACAATCTTAAATTGTTGTTGGAACTTCCGCTACACTAAGTGTATCTCAAAATAATACATGTTAGGACATCTCATGTTAAGTATCCTTTAGGAGTTTACATACTTAAAAAATATATATTATTTGATTGTTATGCAACAACACTAGAAATTTATAAAATTTGTCACATTATAATGCCCATCACTTAAAAAATTATGTAAACTTGTTTAGACTTATCAAAAAGTCCTATTATAGTCACCTAGATTGGAAAAAAGATCGCCTCAACTGAGAAAAAGATCACCTCGACTTTGTTTGTAGTGTTCACCTTGACCCATCCAATTTTAAAGCAAGAAAATAAGTATTTGACAATATTCTTATTTTATAGCTACCCTTACAGTAATTAACAATCTTCAAAAACACTTCATATAACAGAAATTCATTATATTAAGATTCATGCTTGAATCCAAATTGTTAACGATTATATATTCAAAAACTAAACTGAATTCATAAAGCAATATATTATCTTTGGCATTCCAACTGCATCATTAAAAGGGACAACTTTTTTGTAGTGGCCCTCTTGTCCTTTGAATTTGGCATATAACTCAACTTTAAGTTGATCTCGTGTCGATCCATATCATCTCTCATATAACTATCTACAGATTTCGATATTGTTATACTTTTCTTGTCAATAATGATGCAAAATAGGACAACTATTATTTGAGCACCATCGATAAGACCTTAGCTCATTCTTCCAATCTCCATCATTTTGAACAATGATGACTATATTATCCTCAATCCTATGATAAATTCTTTTTTAAAAGGTTATCAATAATTTGAAAAGATATAAAAAGAAAAAAAATAATAATGACTTCCTTGACTGCTAATAATTAACCTCAATCATTCACATATTCACCTAACTTGTTATCAATTGAGGTCCTTCTATTAAGCATATTGTGCATATTATGAATATTTTTCACAAAATGTCTTCATAATTTAAAAAGAAACTTGGAATCATAAAGTTTAATCTCAAATTATAACACCTTGTTAAAAAGCAAAATAATAATGTCATCTTGACTGCTAATGCTTGACCTCGGTAGGTGTCATACACACCACGATTGATCACCAATCAATGTCGAATTGTTGGTTTTTGACCCCTGTTTTTCTTTTCAAAAATTGTAGCTCTGAGGTTCAATTCTCGTACATTTCCTATTTTGTTCATCTCATCCTCTTATAAGTAGGAAAAATTCTATTTTAAACGAGATTTTATATAAAAGAACCAAATTGACACACAGATTTAGCTGACGTTAAAAAATTTATATTCGAATCTTCCCTAGGTTTTAAAAGTGAATCCGCCACAAAGAGCTGCTACTTGCCAAAAATGCCAATTACAACATTGAGAACTGGAAGATTTTGAAATGCCAAGGCCGCAAGAACGCAAGAGCGGAACGTCATGGCGGAAGAAGGAAGAGGAAGAAATGGGTATCTTTTTTCTCCAGTAGTTTTTTTATTGTTTTATTTTTTATTTTTTATTTTTTTTTTACCCATTGAGGGGTAATTTGGGATAAGAGACGCTTTTTCATAAAGAAAAGGTAAGTCACCACAACTTTTTAGAAAACTAAAGGTTTCACCACTTAAAGGTCATATTTTTAATTGTCCCTTATGTTGTGGCAATCAAAAGAAAAGAAAGTTGACAGCTAAGGGGTTGAACAAAAGTTGCTTCGTGACCATATACAGAAAATGGTTTTTTGAGTGACTGGTGATCTAGGCCTTTACTATAACCGAAGAAGGGCGTCTCCGTCTATATAAAGGAAAATGGCCCAAGAGCTCCCCTAACGTTCAAAGTGGCAATTCTTCCATATAAAGAGGCAAAAATTCTTAATCTGTTGCCTTCAAACTTGTAAGATGTTGATCAAGTCCAAGCAGTGACTTGATCGATGTCACCCACTTTAGTCACCATATCCACTAGATTCTCAGCAGTCCTAATCATCTGAAGTGGTATTCTACTTTCACAAGGATCTCTCACACAAAAATGACACTGAACTGTTTCCTCCGAGCATGATGAACTTGGTATTTGATCTTCTGAAATTAGCACTAAATGCAAAAACACACTCATACACACACACAGAAAAGGATCATGCTTAACATCATCTATAATGCATTGATTTGAATTACTCAAGTACAGCGTTATTTTTTGCAATGATAAAATTTAAACCATTGTGATTAGTGAACGATACTACTTTGAAAATGAAAAGAAATTCACGACACAGAGCAAATTAATAAGAGACTGTATTGAAGGAAGAAAATCTAGGAGCAAATCACATAAATGTTATATCCATTCAAGTTTGATTAGTCCTTCACCAGTAATAAAAGGAAACAAATCAAGTCATATCACTGAGCATTATTGTCAGTAACCTTGGTGTCATCAGCTGGGTTTCCATCTCCCTCCATGGGCTTCCCATTTGGTTCTGCCAGGCTCTGAAGAGGCTGACTTTTCTCATCATCAGAGGCATGGTGACGATGTTTGTGATGATGGCGGTGGTGGTGACTGCCTCTCTTATGCTTCGATTGCTTGCCTGCTTGCTCATGATCATCATCCGATGACTTTCCCAAAGATCGACTCCTCTGGTTGTGCCTCTGGAAATCAGAGTCCGATGACATTGAGTCAACACTATGTGATCGCCTATGATGTCTATGATGTCTTCTGCTGCCTCTTTTCATTGCATGGTCATCCTTCTCACTTGAACAATCTGAAGAACCAGAGTCTGACTGCCAGTGGCGTTTGTGGTGCTTTGCGTGCCTTCCCCTTCGCACTCTGCCATTTTTCTCGTCACTTGAAAAGTCAGAAGCATCAGAATCTGATCTGTGGTGATGTCTGTGGCGTTTTCTGTGACTTCTTCTCTTAGCAATTGCTTCATCATCCTCGCCACTTGAAAAATCAGAAGCACTAGAATCTGATCTCGAATCATGATGCCTGTGCTTTTTGAGGCCACGCTTCTTCCTCTTTCTATCTTCTTCAGAATCATATCCATGCTCATCACTAGAGCTTAGAGATCGTCTCCTTGGCTTTCTCTTGGATTTCTTTTCTTTCCTCCTCTCATTGTCACCAGAGTCAGAGTGGGCATGCTTCCTATGCTTCTTGTGGCTTCTTTTACTAGACTTCATTCCCCCTTCACTACTGTCATTTTCACTGTCGCTGTCAGAATCAGACTTCGAAACAGATCTTCTTTTGTGCTTTGAAGCCTTTGTTTTCCTTGCTTTGGCTTCAGCATCAGCCTTTGCCTTTGCTGCGGCTTCTAACTTCTGCTCCCATTTCAAAGGGGCTTCCTTCTTCTCCAAAGCTCTTTTTTTCTTTTCCTCAACCAGTTGGATGAACTTTTTGGTGTCCATTCAGATATTAAAACCAGCAAAATACCTGCATTTTGATATGATGACCGGAAGTACATCTCACAAAAGAGAAAAATCCATGTTAGTTGTTTCATCAACTAGTTGAAGTTCAACAAGAAAAATAAATGCATGAAAGAGCCTCAGCGTTTAAATTTTTTTATGCCGACAAACAAACAATAATATTTACTCATTTTTACATCAAATAAAGATGACAAGGTTTTATACCATAGTGTGAAACTGCCTGAATCCCTATTTATCCAAAACCTGTCAGGCACCATTAGCTGCTAATTCTTTCAGTACATATTTATAAATTATGGTCTAGCATTACTCCTAAAATACACATTTACAGGATCTCTTCAATAAACCCAGTCATATGCATGTAAGAGTTATTACAATAAATGTTCTCAAAACATAGCGGATTTAACAGATCAAGCACTATATACGTGTCACGGCTGATATAGAGCTTTATTTCCAACTTCTTTACCAACCCATAAAGACGCAGATCAATATTAAATACTCAATAATCCAAGTGGCTCAAGAAGACCTCAAAAAAAAAAAAAAAAACAGTGGCTCGAATTATAGTCCAAAAATTTAACGAAGTTTCGTGAATATCTTAAACAACTTTCAGCAATGTAAAAATACGGGACTTAAATCCAGAGTACTAGAATCATAAAAATGAAGAATAGAGCATACTAAAATTCGATCCATCTTTCTTACCTTATACGAAGAAAAATTAGAGTACCAAGTCCGAAAGACCGGCCTCAACAGTCCCAAAAGAAGAAGTTTTTCTCCAGTCTACCCAACAAAAGCTGCAGTAAGATAAAGCAACAAGAACAACAAACATCCTTATCACAGTCCATACTTTCTAACCCTAAAACTATAAATCCCACATCAGAAAAAAAAGCTCGTAAGAGTAAAACTCGTAACATAATTTTGGGATTAGCTTTATCCATTTAAACTAATAACAAAAGCCCAAGAATGTCGTAAATGTGGAAATTTCTATCAAACCAAACAAGAAAAAAAGGGATTTTTTTTTTTTTTTTTGGTTTTATATTCAGATCAAATTTGAGCTTCACCATTATTAACGGGTAAGACAGATAAATAAGAGCTAAAAGAAAACCCTAGAGAAGCCATGAAACGAACCGGAGAGAAAAGGGAATTGCCCCTATTGGGCGGCCTCACGGACGAGGAAGGAGAGAGGTAGCGCAGCTCTGGATTCTTGAGTTTCTCGGGTTTCCAGAAACGTCTATTGGCCAAAGCGGAGGGGGGTTTGGTAATGTACGGCTGAGACTATTTATAGAAGTCGTGGGCTGTGGAGACGCGCTTTCGGTCACTTCGTCGGGTCGAACGCGCTACCCGGTTTCACAAGGATTCAACCACTTTTGTTTTGTTATTTTATTTTTATTTTGGAGAATAAAAAAATAGCAAATTTTTAAACTTTTTAAAGTATAGTAGGTTTTAATAATATTTGTAATAAATAACATATTTATAATATAAATAATTTATTTATTACATAAATAAAAATTATATACATTACAAATAAGGATGTAAAAAAATTATTCACGTTAAATTTATTTATCGTGTAAATAAGAATAATTTATATCATAAATAAGAGAGTAAATATTTTTTTTTGAAAAGAAAATTTCATTAGACTCAAATCAGAGTTACAAAGACAATACAAAAGATAATTGACCTCGTAATATCCCTCCAATGAGACTGGATCCATCGGTAAAATCTAATGACATTCAATGCAAGAAACATATTCTAGAGGTCCGATAATAGGAAAGCACCTCAGCACATTAAAATTAAGCACATGTAAAGTCTTTTTTGATGAAGCCCCTACAATCAATAGATTCTTCCAATCGATTGGAGGGAAAAACTCAATAGCATTAAGGCCACCACCTATACTGCCCAGACGTAACTCTGACAGACATAAACATCCACCCAGACTTTGTCACAACCCCTTTTTTTGAGTTGTGATAAACCTTTTTCTTACTTATATATAGGCAAAAACTTAGGAAATATATATATTTTAAATATTTTACATATACTGAATTTAACAACTTTCGAAATACAAACATATACAAATATTTACATAACATTTTCTCTTACAATACTATTTGCCAAACTCTTGAGAGAGGTTTTGTCTTACTTAAATATGTTTCGGCTTTTATACAATATGTTTCAAAATAACATAAAATATGTCACAGCAGAAACAAAACTATGACAGTACCTATACCCACTATGCACATTACTCATCCTTCCACCAGGTCATCAATGAAGTTATTTTGACTTTCTTGTAAGAATATCTACAGCATGAAACACTCAATGAGCGTACGCCTAGTAAGTCCCAATACAGCCCATATACACATTCAATACAATGCGTGATCCCGTTATGCTTTCTTATGAATATTCTTTATCCTTTTCATTTCTTATCTCTTACTAAGACCCAAGTATTCATACCATTGCGCACATAGGTTCACGCAACATCGAGACCATACTATATCCTTAAACTCTTCTTGAGTCAAGAGTCAGTACACTTTTTTCAATTCTGGTGATATATTTACCAGCCTAATTATTATAGTTATCATATCATGCATGAAGTTACAATCACATGTTATGCACCAAACATAAATACTCTTGTACTGTATAGTATACACAGGTACGTACTTTATATATGCATAGGTATATTTTAATATATGTACAAGTATACAACATAATACACATGCAGGTATTTATTCTGTATAATCACAGATACACACTAATATACTTATAAGTACTCATATGATAACATACACACAGGTATACACCTTGATATACATACATGTATACATATACATATATCACATTCGATACATACAATTTCATACTGTAGGTGGGATGGGTACTTACTTGATTTAGGTTTCCATGCACTTTGACCTCAGTTCCTTCTTTTCTAGTCTTCTAGAATCCTGTTTGGCCAATTACAAAGCTATTAGCCAAATTTCACTATTTTTCCTATGCCTTAAAACAAAATGATTGTGAATTAATAAATTGAGTTGCATAACTGTATACAACTCCAAAAACCACAGCTTTTTTTATTCTTATCTTACTATACTCTATCGTTTCTAACGAAGGGCTAGAATCTTTTTAATCATTCCTTTTTTCCTTTTTGGAATGTTTTAGAATTGTTCGGGTTACTCGAGCAAAAATGACAATTTTGCCCTCAGTGGGTCTCCTAAATTTCTCGAGCTTGATTTTGCTATTCTAGCTAAAATAGCCGCGTATTGACCTTATAATAATACCCGGGGGTGTCGGGTCTCCTTATTTTACATCTATACCCTATTTTAGTAAAACCTTGCAATTTGCCCCTTATTTGAAAATTTCGACAATTTTACTTTCGGGATTAAAATTAATCTCTTGAAACCAAAATTTCCTATTTTTCACAAGGATCATTTTTGCTCAAAGTACTGTACCCAAAATCCTTTTGAAAATTGACATTTTTTTCCTTTAAAAATTTTCCCAATTTCAACAAATTTTTGTGAAATTAATATCTCACAAACGGTTAACATTTTCAACGAACTGTTTGCGACACCTGATAGTTTCGTCGAGATATACAACTTTCATGTTTTAACTTTTTTGAAATTCTCATTGCACATGAGTGATTTGAGCATTTTCCAATTATGCCGAGAAAGACTTTTTATTGCAATTTAGTCCTTAGGACATTTTTGTAAAAATTTATTTTTAAACAGCATATCTACCCCTGTGAAGGCAGTTCCAATCCATGTCTAAACCATTTTCATGCCCAATCTCCATTTTTACAAACCTAGCATTAAAATTACAAAAATAACCTATTTTACATAAACTACCATTTTGCACATTAAACCCTGAATTTTCGCAATATCATCATGCCATGATTCATATATGTATGAAATTTAACCAAAAATTTACTTGAATCCTCACATATTTTTGAAAGAATAAAAATCAAAACAAAGTTACACAAACTTTAAGTTTAAGAAATCAAACTTACCCAAATTGAAAACTTTGTGCTTCTAGCCTTCCAAGGCTTCTTTGAAACCTTTTTCCTAGGTATTTTTCATGCAAAAATACCATGGATCAATTTCTCCCTTAACCCAAGAAAAATCCCTAGAAAGCTTGAAAAAAAGTTTAGGTTTTTACCTTAAACTTAATAAAATTCCTTGAGCTTTGCTCCATGAACTTGATTGGGGCCAATTTTGCAAAGATGTGAAGTTGAAATTTTTTTGAGAAAGCTCTTCAATGGCTGTTGTGGGGGTGAGGAAGAGAAAATGAAGAAATTTTGGCTTGGTTCAACATTTAATTCATGTTTATCTCTTAGGGTGACTCACCAAGTAATCAAGTGGGCTACCTAATATGGCATAGTGTGATTGGGCCACCTTTCATGGCATGTTGCCCAATGAAATTCTAATGGGTGTCCATTTGGTGGGCCCCAAAAATTTACAGTGTAATTTTTCACCACACAGTATTTTTCTTATACTGTTGTGGTAAAATCAGTGCAAAACATATTCTTAGAATGTATAAAATATTTCACTTGCCTTTGGTGTGTTTTTGGAGGTCAAACATAACATTTTCTATATCTACATTTTCACTTAGTAATATACTTATACCGTAGTGGGCCCCCATTTACACTGGTTTAAGGTTCTAGCGGACTCTCTATCTTATTTATATCTTTACTACCCATTCGTTTATATCATAATCTTATAACTAATTGTGATATAAAATTCATTTTATGGAAATTATTTACAAATTCTTGAGTATTTAAACTCATAAAATCTGTATTACAAATCTAACATTGCATCACGTTCGTAGTGGAATTTTTGATTAATACCGCTTATTTATACATTAGCATAATTTTTACAAAAAAAAAAACAATTTTTAAGGGTAAATCATTAATTAAACCTAATTAAATATTAGGTTTTATTAATGAATTTTTTTAATGGTCATTACAGACTTGGATCTAGCAAACATAAAACAACTCTTGAAGGTGAGGAGGCCACCTCCATTATTACAAACCAACAATAAAAACATAAAAACACAAGACACCTACAAGGTAGAAACACTGCCTTTATTTGCCAAAAAAATTAAAATACAAAGGCAAAAGACAAAAGAATATGGCAAAGCTTCTAGAGTAAAAGCAACTACTACAAGAGGAAAAAGATGCCCTTCCACTAGCTCTGTTCATTGTGCCCTTCGACCATCTTCAGTTGTGAACAGAAAACTTAGGCCGCCACCTAGAAGCAAGTGCCATATTGCTCCCTTAAAACCTGAGTTAGCGACATCAACCTTAAAGCCAAACAAGCCCCTAGAGAGAACCTAGTTGTAAATAAATTATTTGCACCATGAATTTATTATTTACTATAAATATTTTTAAAGCGTGCTACCTACTTACATGAGTTTTGGAAAAGTGCTATTTACTACAATTTTCTTGCTATTTTTTTGGGACATTTTTTTAGGAAACAATAATAATAGAAGGAAATTGCTTTGTCATAAAAAGGAAAAATCATAGTTAGCCGTGTCCAATTTTTTTTAAGGAAAAAAAAGAGTGAAATATTTTGTGGGAAAATATTACAAAAAATGGTGAGGTAGATTATTTTTCCAAAAATACAAGACGGTAGAATCAACACCATTATTAAAGGCAAACAAATACAATTGAAAGGACAAATAGCCTTAGCCAACCTAGAGGACCCACTAGCTACAAGCTAACCACTGCAACACAAAGGGCCAAGCAACTAAATCTGAGAAGAGTTGCCTCTGGAGGAATGCAACACCGACCATGAAACCAAATGAGAAATTCCCCAAAGGGAGTGCCTGCACCACTAGAATCTAGATCCCTGTACAACAGCCTTGCTGTAACCCCTCGCTTCATGCTCCGTCGAAAGCCCCAAATCTTCTATCTTCAGTACTAAATGCCCCATGACTCAAGCCATCTCTCCTCATATCCATACCAGCGAGGAGGTCAAGACCCCCAAAACAACAATGCCAACGGACCTTCGTCGCTCCCAAAGAAGATGACAAAACACCTTACTATACCACTCCAAGAACTCGCCGTGTCTTTGCCACAACCGCCATCGGATTGAACCCATAAGCCATAGAAAACAACTTGCGATACTCAAGCCAGTCCAACAACTAGCCAACGATAGTGTCGGACTTTGGCTTGGAGGAAAATACAAGTATATGACGAAACATTAACCTCACACACTCTCTCGAAATACCCCAAAAGATGGTCCCTACCATTAGTAAGGCTCTTTTTTCTGTTGTATGAAGTTTTCAACAATATTATTTTAAAAATATGCCCTATCAATGAAAAATTGTTACAACTCAAAAGTCAATTTGTTAAAAGGTTAATCTAACAATCAAAGAGTTTTACTAAATTTTTTAAGTTGGGCCAAACATCATTCGAACTCTTAACTTATGGTTAGGGTGAAGAGACTTACAACCAATTAGGTTGTTCTTACTCGTCAATGCCCTGTTTTTTAAGAGTTTCAAAAAAATCGTATCTTGTAATTTCAACGGTTGTATACTTATGCCTCAAAATTTTAAATTTATGTCCAATTTCTACCTTTTCTTAGTAAAACTTAGTTTCAACAAACTAAAAACACCTATATATCCTTGAAGGAAAAAGAAAAAGAAAAAGAAAGAAGACTAAAAATAGAAATAAAAAGTGATTGCTACAAGCCTGCAAATCAGGGAAACAACGAAAAACACAAATACCAGTCTAGCTCTACATCTCCTCGTAGCAGTTCTAGAAAGTGTAGAAGAGTTTCTTCAAATGCATATGAATATATAGTCCATCCATATATAGGTTGTTAAAAAGATCCACAATTGAAATGGCGCACGTTCAAAATCCCAATTGAAGGGAAGAATTTGACAGAAGGGCAAAAAAAAATTCCTAATTCAGAAAATGACCTTTTTTTAGGCATAAAAAAACACTCTTTTTTAGGCAGGTAAATTGTCCTAATTTTTTTTCAGAAAAAAGATGAAAATAATTGTAACGAGGAGATAAACCTCAACAGAGTGAAAAGAAAAAAAACTGGAGCAATTTTTATGTCTAAAAAGCATGTTTTTTTTGCGTCAAAAACTACAAAAAAAAGTCATTTGCCCAAATTCATTTTTTATTAAAGTTACTTTTCAAAGTCCTCCCCATTTCAAGCATACAAGTTTCCCAAAAGGGTATTTTCTCCAACACAAGAGCGCCATCCTTCATGTAGATCTGGAGCAGCTTGGCTCTAACCACACCCAATTGAAACTAAAACCCTCCCTATTTAGAAACAAGTCAAAATAAAGCAAGCAATGTTGAATGATTTAATAGTTTTTTTTTGTTTTAAGGAAACTATTTTTATGTTTTTTACCCATGAAGTTTTTTAATCTCTTCTTTCTTCAAGGGTATAAGGGTCTTTTAATAAGTCAAAAGGAGATTTGATTAAAAAAAGGTTGGAATTGAGCATAAATTAAAATCTCAAGGTATAAATATGCAACAGTCTAAAATATATGGCGTAATTTTTAAACATACGTAAAATACAAGGTTTACAAACGAAAAAAACAAAAAAAAAAGAAGCAAATTGCAAAGCCAAATCCTCATTTTCCGTAATTTCGTTTGTCAAGAAGAAAATAACAAAGGTCCATGTTATTCAGGCACACAACCCAGTCAATCCCCACTCCAAAATAATAAATAAATAAATCTTACTCTTCTCTTCTTCATTTTCCCCCCAGAAACCTCCAACAATGGCGGCTCCGTCGTCGGCCTCGTCGTCGTCCAGCGTGATGCTGGCCCTTTACGAGAAGAAGACCACGCAAGTCGACCTCTACCGCCCTCTCCGCAACTATATCGCCTTCAATTACTCCGAGCGCGAGGCCCAGAACCTCGACGACGACCTCCAAACACTAAAGCAGCTCCGCTCCGACGTCGAGCGCCACTCCGACCCTTCCCTCCCCGCCCGCCGCGACCTCCTCCAGTCCTACTTCAAAGCCCTCTGCCTCGTCGAGACCCGCTTCCCGATCTCCCCTGACAAGGACCACATCAACTCACTCACCTTCGTCTGGCACGACGCCTTCAAGAACAAGCAGAAGGCCTCGCAGCAGAACATCCACCTCGAGAAGGCCGCCGTGCTGTTCAATTTGGGCGCCGTCTACAGCCAGATTGGTCTTTCGTACGATCGGTCGACTGTAGATGGACAGAGGCAGGCGTCGCACGCGTTCATCGCCGCCGCGGGGGCTTTCGCTTTCCTGAGGGACAACGCCGCCACGAAGGCGTCGATAGGGGGCTCCACGACGGTGGATTTGTCGGTGGAGTGCGCCGGGATGCTCGACAGGCTTATGTTGGCGCAGGCGCAGGAGTGTGTCTTCGAGAATTCGATCGCCAAGGGGAGCACTCCGGGGGTCTGCGCCAAGATCTCTAGGCAGGTGAGAGTTTTTTTGACAGTGTTTGCTTAGAGTTTTTATCTGTTTGATCAATTCATATGTGTTAGAAAATGAAGTGCTTCAATTGAACTGTTATTTTGTATGATTCATGAATTCAATGTCCGACTTCTAATCTCGATACTTTGGATCATTGGATGATTAGACTAAGAAATTTTCGTTTCCTTATGTAATGATAGCAAAAGAAAATTGATTAGTGTTCCTCAGATATTATGGTGTTTCATTCAATTGCTATTTGACATATTTTTGTTTTGGTCTCTATTTGATGGGATTACATTTTGGAATTATATCGGTGTTGTGTACAAACTATTTTGACGTGATTCTTATTACAGGTTGGATTGTATTATGAGGAGGCTTTAGCGGCCCTGAATGCTGCACCTTTAAACCAGCATTTTGATAAGGGCTGGCTATCTCATGTTCAACTAAAGGCCGCTTTATTTTTTGCGGAAGCTTGCTATAGGTATAGTTTGGAGTTGCACGAGAAAGAAGAGATTGCAGAGGAAATTGCACGGCTGAAGAGTGGGATCACCGCACTATCTGAGGCTAAGAAATCTTCAAAAGGGGCTCCTGCACAGCTTTTGGAAGCTATTACCAAGTTGGAGGCGACTATTAATCGGAACCTGGAGAGAGCTGTGAAGGAGAACGACAGAGTATATCTCATGAGGGTTCCTTCCCCTAGTTCTTTACTGCCTCTCCCAGCATTTTCCATGGTGAAGCCAATGGCAATGAGTGAGATGTTGGATGCAAGCAAGGAAAAGATGTTTGCGAGTCTGGTTCCGGACAGTAGTGCAAAGGCACTTTCCAGGTACACTGAAATGGTTGATGATATTATCAGGACACAGGCAGAGAAATTGCAACAAGCTAGTGAGCTAACCCGGGTGAGGCTTAAGGAAATGGACCTACCAGAATCTATTCTGGCTTTGGAAGGAAATTTCACTCTTCCAACAGATCTGAAGGAAGATGTGGAGGCAGTGCAAATTTGTGGGGGTCCAGCTGGTTTAGAAGCTGAATTACAACAGCTTAAAGATCTGAGGAGGGTGAACCAGGAGATGCTGCTTCAGGTTGAGGAACTCTTGCAGAAAGAGGCGAGAGAAGATGGTCAGTTTAGAAGCCAATTCGGAACACGGTGGACGAGGCCTCAGTCCAGCACTCTTACAAAGAATCTGCAGGATAGATTGAACCGTTTTGCGGCCAATTTGAAACAAGCAACAGACAGTGATGCCCGGATCGAGCGTTCAGTGAGGGAGCATTCAGCCCTTATGTCAATCCTTGATTGCCGCCCGGTATAGTTTTGGATTTCTTACTAGGCCTTGTAGGGGACAGCCAGTTACGACAGTGAATTGTGGGCATGTCCTTATCTATAGCTTTTTATGGTTAGATAATTTAGCATCAATGGGTATAATTGTAGTCATATAACAGTGGGAAATTTGTTTCTTTGTGTCAATATTTTCTTTTCATACTTTTATAGGACTTGTCACTGATTAAGGTTTAGTGGTGTCTTCAAACTTCTTGAAGTTTTAATGATACTTTTTACTTCCATCATGCTTTCGGAGTACCCTTTTTGGTAGTCCTACTAAAGAATCTCAAACCAGTGACATTCTTTCCGAGTAATGATTTGTCTACTATTCTGCATCTCCGCTTTAGTTTTGCCCAACAATGATTGACCATTCTCTTTTAGTTTAATTGTCAAAGTAATAGAGTCTCTGTCTACTTTTCTGCATCTCTGCTTTGGTTCCAGGCAACAGTGATTGCCTTTCTTTTTTAGTTTAATTGTTAAAGTAATTGAGTCTCTTTTCCATAATTCCATGTATATGCAAATAACTGAATGCATTTTTTTGGGCCTTTCAGATTGAATCTGCACTCCCAACTTTAGCAAGGCCAATAATGTCTTTGGATGCTAATGAAGATGCAATTTTGGGGGCGCTGAAGCAGAGCTTGGTAATCTTTTGATCCAAACAACTTGTGCATTTCGTGAGTCCATATTTCATGTGATCTATATAATGTCTATTGTCATGAATTTCTGTGCTATGATTTCTGTGCTATGATGTTCTTTCTTAATTGTACATAGTTCAGGCTACGTTTAAAAACAAAAAAAAAAAATTGTTTGGCACTGTGTTCTATTTTATTTTTCTTTTTTTAAATAATCATTTTTTTGATCATATGGTTCCTTTAAGGACATTTGTTCTTGTTTCTTTGCTATGACATCTATTAGTATTATACTAATTACTAAATAAGGAAGTACATTGTTGATTTTCTTTCATCTCCTATTTTTTTTTAAAATAAGAAACAAAGCTTTCATTGATTACAAGAAAATAATACAAAATTTTGGATGGACGAGAAATCCATCAAATAATGCAAAAACCACCATAATTGCTAGACTATGTGTGTGTATTCTAAAGAACTTTCATTACACAAAAATTAGCCAAAAACTATTCCTCTCTAGTCTCTACCAGTAAACACAAACCAAAAAAACACAAAGCTAGGCCAAAATGTCCCTCCAACTTAGCAAAATCAAGATGGGAAATCCGTAAAGGCTGTGTCTATGGACGCCCAAAGAGAAGCCAGAAATTTAGTGTTCTCAAATAAGTTGTCACTATTCATTTCCTTCTCTTCAAAAATCCTCTGGTTTCTCTCAAGCCAATGACCCATATAGTATCTAAGACCATGGCTCTCCACATAGTTTTACTTCTCCTACCCTTTCCAAGCCCAAATAACTCTTCTACCAACAATGCATTACTTTGGGCAGGACAAACCCAAGAAAGCAATGCAGCCCCAAACACCTTACACCATAATTTTCCTGCCACCTTACAATATAGAAATAAATGGTCCACTGATTCTACATTTTCCCTGCACATAACAAACCAACTAGGAGACAGAGCAATGTTAGGATGTTTCTTCTGCACTAAATCACAGGTATTCAATTTCCTATGAAAAACTAGTCAAGCAAAAAACCTTAACCTGAATTGGAGCATGTGATTTCAAAATGAATTCAAAAGGTACAAAAGAAGGATTATTCGGACATTGAATCAAAGATTGGAAAAAAAATTGCAGGAGAACCCTAAAGAACTTGCAACCCAAACTCTCGAATCAGGAAGCAAAGTGTTTAGGGTGAAATTTTGCATAGAGTTCTGTAATTCCAAAAAATCCTCACAGTCTCGATGATTCAAATTCCTTCTAAATCTAAAATTGAAATCAGGTTGATATCCCTCCTTACACACCAATATCTCCTTTATTTTCAACCCTTTTTCCCTCACCAAACTTTACAATATAGGAAAGGCAAACTGCAAAAGGCAGGTCACCACGCCATTTGTCTTCCCAAAACCTCACTCTACTTCCATCTCCTACCTTCCAACTCACTCTGTCAAGAAAAGAGTTCAAACCCTGAGAAATAAATTTCCAAGGGTTTCTATGAGTGCCTCTAGTACCAAGATTAGAATCCCAGCCATTGGATTGCGGTCCATATTTGCTCCTAGTAACCGTGGCCGACAGTGCAGTTCCAAGGGAAACTGCCACAACCATTTACCCAAAAGAGCTTGATTTTTCTTCAACAAATTCCCAATTGTTAAAACCCCATCTTCTTTACTAAGTGAAACCACCCTCCAAGCAGCCAAGTTATCAACCGACTCCCTCTCCAAACCATCCCACAAAAACCACCTCATACGAGCTTCAATCTCCTTAGCAATCCCCATTGGAAGCTTAAAAAGTGAAAGGAAATAAATCGGAATGCTCGACAACACTAATTGAATAAGTTTAAGTCTTCCTCCCATAGACAAAAAACCCTTTTTCCACCTTTCTAATCTCTTTGAATTTTTTCCAACACCGGATTCCAAAATTCCTTGGATCTAGGGTTTCCTCCCAATGGTAGGCCCAAATACTTCATTGGCCAAGAACCCACTTCACAACCTACCTTTTGGGCTATCCCCTGAATCACCTCTTCCTCCAAGTTAATCCCATTCAATCTACTTTTCCCTATATTTATACTCAAACCCGAACATTTAGAAAAAAATTTCAATATTGCAGCCATATTTTGAAAATTCTCATTCGATGGTTCCAGAAAAAATAAGGTATCATCTGCAAACTGCAAATGGGAAACTTGAACATTGTCCTTACCAACTTCAAAATCCTTGACCAAATTCATCTCGTCCGCCTTTTCCATCAAACGGCTCAAACCATCAACGACTAAAGTGAAGAGGAACGGAGAAAGTGGATCTCCTTGCCTTAATCCTTTTGAGGCTGCAAATCTTCCTTGTGACTTCCCATTACCAAAATGGAAAAATTTGCCAAACCAATACATCCCATGATCCACTTTTTCCATCTTTGACCAAAACCCTTTTTCTCCATCATTTGCCTTAAGAAATTCCAGCTTACACGGTCATAAGCCTTCTCAAAATCTATTTTGAACAGCAATCCTTGTTTTCCCTCCACTCTATACTCTTCCACAACCTCACTTGCCGCTAACACACTATCTAATATCTGTCTTCCCTTAATGAATGCACTTTGACTCTTAGAAATTGTATCCCCCAGCGCTTTGATCATTTCCTTTGATCAGAGATGTAAAATATTCTGGTCTAAAGAATATGACTGTGACCTCTGGTTTGTCCCATGCTGTAGTTGATGTCTGATTACAAATGATGTTGATGCTATATTGAAAGTGGAAATTTATTCATTTTCTGTTCTTAGCCATGGAGCTATACTTTTTTATAATCGGATGTGGACTTACTGTGTTTGTCTTTAAAAAATCTGAAAAACTAATGCTAACACACAATAACATTCATCTGAGAAGTTAGGTAATGAAGTGAAGGAATTTGAATCTTGACCAATTTGTGAAATTTGTTGAAGGTGAAGGATTCCTACTATTTTCAAGTTCATACTTTTATGTTTTTTTTTTTTTTTTCCCCATCACCTTAATGTTAGTAGGGGAAATGTTCTAATGCTTGAAAGCGTATAAGTGTATAATAGCCTTTTGGAGATTCATACTCGTGGTAGAAATATAAGGAAAGTAATGCATGCTGGCTTGCATATGCAACAAACTATGATGCTCATAATAAAATGGTGGATGCACGGTATCTGGACTTAACATGAACTTCATGATGTAATTTGTTTGCTTTATCTTTTTCTGCAAATATGAGGTTTCTGGAAAATCTTTTGTTCTCTCTTTCCTGCTTTAATTTGCTTGGAGCTGTATATGAAAGGTGGTGCTATGAAAGAAAAGAAAAGGAAAAAAAAAAACCCAGAAAAGTTGAGATTCTGTTAATTTGAGCCTCTGAGGTGACTGATAATATGCCCATGTTACATCTGGATAACGGGCTCTTCACATGTTGCTCAAATAACAAAAGGGTAGAAAAAATTGCTTTAAGTAATGCGTGCAGATATGCAATGGATTTTAATTTTGCAGAGTACATCACTGAATAATTTTGAAAAGAATTGTGGTACCAAGGGGACAAAGGTCTCTGCCCTGAAAATAGATGAGAGGAAACAAAATCTGAGCTTGTTTCAGCAATTGTATTACTGAAAGTAGTATCTTCTCTTGCTGGATCTTTTGTGACTTTATGTTTGTTCGTGTTCAATATTGCAGAGGCAGTTGGAAACCCTTGGTGCTGAACGTGCTGGTCTTGAAGACATGCTTAAAGAGATGAAAAGGAAGGTAGGTTCAATTATCTGTTCGTACTCTTCTTTCCCTGTATGGTGTTGTATTTCAAATTTGGTCTTGTGTCACTGTATGTTAAAGTTCAATGCAAGTAAAACTCTTATCGTGATTGATAGTTGTCCCTTTTGATTTTGCTATTCTGTTAGTTGTTGGTGCTGCTTTGCTGCATCAAGAATATATATATATATATAATTTTTGTTGGGCTCATATTTTTTCATATGGCTTTAGGATGATATATTGCCAAAGTTGATGACATCAACTGGCTCCTATGAAGATCTTTTTAGAAAGGAGATATCAAAGTATGATCATATATGTGAAGAAATTGCTCAAAATATTGAAGCACAAGAACAATTATTGCTGCAAATCCAGGTCTGTTTTACAATGAACCATTTTGTGCCATGCGTTTAAGCAATATCTACTTCATCGTTTCTAGGATAAAATATTGTTTGTAAAATCGTACCTTGAGCAATTATTGCCAAATTAAATTGATAATTCTACATTGACAGAATAAAAATTTTGAATTAAAGTCTCGCTCTTCTTTTTCCCACTCATTGTTTTCCTCTCTCTCTCTCTAGATTATTGGTTTCAGAAAAGAAGAAATAATTAAATATATATATATATATAGAAATAGAGGAATATAGCAGACGTGATAAAATATAATAGCGCACCAATGAAGAAAACTTGTAAATTGAATGCGTCAAGAGGCCTATTCATAGTATTTTCCTTCGTTAGAAATCAATGCCCTTGTAGAATTGGCCTGGAAATATCTCGTATGCTATGATAAATTGTCAAAAAAACTGCAGCACAATTATTTGGAAATCGGAATATCATTTGTTGTAAAACGAAATGAGCCTCTTCTTTCAAAGTGGGCAACATTTGCCATTGCCTTTGTGAAATTAAATTTTATTTGGAGGTTAACTTATCTTGCTGAAGGCTTCATGATAGAATTTTTATTTAATTAGTAGTTGACACATTAAAACATAATTAGAAACAAGGGATTACAATAAAGTATTATTGTTTTTTCTTAATCATTGTTTGTTATTGCTCAGGCACAAAATGAGGGCTTCGCTGCCATCTTTAATCTCGAAGATTATAAAGGTGTTGCCTTTCCTGTTTATGATTTGCTAATCTATGAATCTCTATCTAATAAAAGTTGTTTCGTATTGGAATTGGTTTGAGCACACTGTGATGTTTATTTGAGTATTCTAGTAGCATTACCATCTACCGAAGAGTGAATTGGATCACATAAATAAATACGATCAAAGATTTTTTTCCCTTCTTTTAAATCTATTAGGAGTTGAAAGACAATGCCTAGTCTTGACTAACCAGGCAAGTGTCTGGAATCTGCTTTTAGCATCTTCATACCGCATTAGCAGTCTCAGATCTATAAAATGATGTTGGTCCATCTATCTTTCTTATGTATATGAATTATCGGGCATCTGCTGCCAATTTAGCCGATGAAGTTTTTAATCTGCTAGTTGATAGGATCTCCATAGTTATTCGGGCGGTTAATTTGTTAGTGTTTGAGGTTTAGTTAGTTGGATCTACCTGATGTGAGAATTAGAATAAAAGGGGAATAGAGGAGAAGGTCAGTAGGCAATTAGTATGTGAGTGTGATTTAGTCTCAAGGGAGAGAGCAGGGCCTCTTAAAAGCACTGAAACTATCTGTGTTTCCTTTGTTTTCTGTTCTATATCTTGAATACAATATCAGCCTGTTTTCCTCCAGATTGGTTCTTATCAATAGTCAAGCTTACATTTCACGTTTCAGTACATATTCCTATCTTTACTGTGTACAATTACTTTTATTCCTTCCCTTATTTTTGAACATTTTCTTGGGAGGTGCACCGTTTTAGTTCCACTGCAGAACTACATTTCTTGCTTTCGTAATCCTTTTTTGTGCACTTTCGAACACAACGACGTCCATTATTCTCCTTTTTGCGAATGTATATCTAACTCTTGTGACTTGTTGCAGCATCTCGTGAGAGATGTTACAAGCAGATTCAAGCTGCTATAGCAAAGTTCCGAGAAATTAAGGACAACATCAACGAGGGGTTAAAGTTTTATGTTACTCTTCAGGTAAAGAAAATGGGCATTTTTTTTTAATTCTTTTTGCTTAAATTGATTTCATACGATGATAAAAATAGTAATCAATCTTAATACATTCATAACATTTGTATGTGGTTTATATGCGGTCATTATATCTAGGAACGGCTAGCATTATCAATGCTGGATAAATATATTACATGATTTCTGAATTTAACAAGAGATGTGTTAAACAAACTCTCTTGCAATGAAACAGGATGCAATCACGAATGTGAAGCAGCAGTGCAGCGACTTTGTAATGACCAGAAACATGCAGTGCCGTGAAATGATTGAAGACGTGCAGAGGCAAATGGCAGGTCTGTCCTTCCAGGACAACAAAACCACAGGTGCATACAACAACAGTTATCCTCCTGCAGGCCATCAGGCTCCAAGGTCCAGTTCACACGCACAGACCGATCCTCGTCCCCAACCGCCACCATACTACCGGCCTCCAGAGCAGCCTGCAATGGCTGGATATGCTCACCCTGCCCCTTCCTATAGCTCACCTCCCTATGGTGCACCACAGCAGCCGCCACCCCAGCCACCTTACCACTTGCCACCGCCCTCTGGAGCTCCATACACTCTTCAGGTCCAACAGCAGCCTCTGGTTGGCTACGAATATGGCCAACCTGCGTACCCTGGGTGGCGGGGTCCATACTACAATGCTCATGCACAACAATCTGGTTCCATGCCCCGGCCTCCTTACACAGTTCCTTCTCCTTACCACCCCCCTCCGCACCAAAGTGGCTACTATAAGCAGCAATAATACAAAAGCCATAGAGGGCAATGATTTTATTTGTTTATTTGTAAGGTATTTGATACTTAATGTCTTGGGGATCGCGGATTTTATGTTGTTTGCTGTCAGTTGAGTTTGTACAGCCTATTCATAAACAATATTGTGGTTAAATATGCATAATGGCCTTTGAAGGGCATAGAGCGTTAATGAGTGGATTTTACTATGTATAGGTTGATCTCGATATTTATTTTTCTCAACGATCTTGACATGTTTAGACATGAATTTGAACAATGACGAATGCATATTTTAATATTTTTTTAACTTTTTATTAATTTATCTTTCTATTACTGTTTGTAAAAAGATATTCAACTTTTCCTATCGAGTAAAGTTGGATGGTGTTGTAGAGAGAGAGAGAGAGAAGAAAAGTTGGATGGTCACGCAGTAATTTTTCAACTGTTAATGCCTAGTAGACGAGGCAAGCTGCATTAGTTACACCACTGACAACTAAATTACCCGCTTTCAGTAAAAATTGCATTGTACATTGTGAGTTTGATTGGGCCAATAAATGTAGAAGGAAAAAATTATCCTGAGAAAACTAAACATGTCGAAACGTTTCTTTTAAATACTAATACTCCACTAGAAATTTTAAACTAAAAGGATGCATTAATATAGAACTTCGTCTTCAGAGGAAACAAAGATACAAAGTTGTTGAGGAAATAGAGAAATGAAATTCTAGGGAGTGTGATTAAAGTCACGCTCATCTACACATATGTAGAGGGGGAAAAAGTTTAGAAGAAACTAAAAGGAAAATGTACATTAAAGGAATAAAAAAAGTTTCAAAACTAAATGGCATTTTAAAACTCTAGCAATGAATGATGAAGATTTATGTAGACAAGAAATATCATAGAATCAAAACAATAATCTACCAACCTATACAACACGACGACGAGCATCCATGACTACGAGTATCACATACAGAGAGAGAGAGAGAGAGAGAGAGAGAGAGAGAGAGAGAGAGCAAATTGATCCATATAGCATCGTATTCTAGTTTGTTGTTTGAGAATTGAGAAAGTCTACAAGTCAAAACACAACATCCGAGAAACAAATTAAATTCGGCTTCTTTATTTATTAGTGGTTCTTGCATCACCACAATCTTAAGCAGATACTAGTCCCTTTTCATTCAAAACAAGAAAAAGAGAAAAATTAAGTTTTAAATTAATGTTAATAAACAATATAAATATTAAGAAAACAAATTATTACCCCAAATTTTAGCATTAAGATTTATTATGAGCAATAGCGTAGCCATATGCCCCTACTCAACTTTTGAAATATTGATATTTTACCTAAAAATTCTTTAAAAAAATTTAATTGTACATTATTGATGCTTGTTTTTCGCGAGACATAAACCTAGCCCATACCTTATAGCATGCTTAAGGTAAGGTATGTGGACCTAAGCCCATGGTTTGTCTAAGCCAAGGAATGTGATTGGGCCAGTTTTATTTTTATCCAATTAGACTTTTAACTCACTTAGAAAGTTTTAAGTCGGAATTAGATTAATAGGCATAGAGGAAATTAGAGTAAAATAGAGCCAAAAAACCCACTTAGAAGTCTAAGCTCAAACCAGAAAAAGTCTATTTTTTTGGTCCATCTGACGTGTCAGTCCATGTGTCACGCTAGTTCACCTGCTACACCAGCCTTGACAGCTCACCCGTAGTAAATTTGCTATAAGGACATTTGACTCTTGCAGTCGGAGACAAATTCCCCTTAATTAGGGGGTGGGTCAGATGGGAACCCAACCCCAAGGTTTGAACCTGTGGCAGGCCACTTGGAATAGCACTCCTAAGTCAGTTGACCATTAATGCTCTTGATACGCTCAGTCTCGTGCTGAAAGACCAAATATGAATTGGAGGGCAAAATCTCCTACCATAGAAAGTTGCCACATATGACTGCTACCGCTGCACTAGACCGAAAACTACTCCAACCAAATGCTTGAAATAGAAGGACCTCAACCGAACTAGATCTTCACTCTCCTATATAAATACCCCCTCTAACACCCTTGAAGAAAGGCAAATGAACCCCATCTTACTCAGACCACCAAGAACAAACCTCTGTAGCCACCACAACCACTATCTTCTTCATTATCATCTCCACCCAAAAGCCTCCATAACCACCATAACTATCATCCTTCCTAAGCTCATAATTACTACGAAACACCATCAAACCACCTTAAAATACCTACAAACCTCACCCTTGACCTCAATACCATCTAGGAAGAATACCATAATGACTCAAGTCTACTATCTCCCCTTGCTAGAAAGCTTCAAACTCCATATTTTTCGAAAAACTACGAGAAAGCCCAAGACACTCACCCAATCTCATTCAAACTTGAAAGCATCACCAAATCTCCTTAAATTTGACCTTTTCCATGACGCAAGTAACCCCCATGCATGAAGAGGGTTGAAACCACCATTAATTAACTGCCATTCTTTCTCTATCTAAGCTTTAAACTACCCCACCCGTAATTGTTCTCCCGTGGGACTGCTTTCCCTGTGAGGCCAACAAATTACGTTACTTCATCATAAATTCCATATTTCTAACAAATAGGCATATCACCTTTGTCAAGTGCATAAGGAATTCCTCCATAACCATTTACGTCCCTCTCCTACGCCACGTGCATGCTCGGAGGCCTCTTTTAGCGAAGTTATCATCTCCAATGGGTCTAAAATTGCAACGGGTCTCACCTTTAGACTTGACCGTCCTTGGGGTTACCTGGGTTTAGCTTTAACCTCACTAGGCCCACACAAAGATGAGGCTAAACAACCCATTTCGGCCACTCCCAATATTAAAATAGCTACGCATACTTGATCAGCACCATCACTCGTCACACAACCACCTCAGCTCTTGCCAGGCAGCACCTGAGCCAATGGAAAGAGGCCATGAAGTCTACAACCTCCACTTGTAAAGGCTTGTGATAAAAGTGCCCCAACATACCTTTGTTTTACATGAAAAGTTATAACTATGCTTTCCTTAAAAAAAAAAAAAATGTGCCCTAATTTTTTTAAAAAATTATGATTTATGCCCCTACTTAATAATCAAAACACATAACTATGTTGGCATGCAATAAAATTTATCAATAATTTTTTACATAATGTGCTCACTAATAAAAATTTTAGCTCCATAACTAATTATGAGGTCATTTACATATTGGTGCAAAAATCTTCTCGCCCAAAACACGTGCAGGACCAGTATCTCTTCTCTCCTTTGAAGAATCCATTCTTGAATTTTTTGAATACTCTATTCTTCAACAAAGCCTTGATGACTAGCTTGAACTTGGTTACAAAAAATAGCTACATGCTTGAAAAGGTACCCTGAAACTGATTTTTAAATAGATTATGAACCTCTGAAATCTTTCCATTTGAAGTACGTAGAACACAAAGTCCATTCCGAAGAATAGAAAACTTCTTTTGCTTTTCTTGGACTTTATCCTTCTTTCTCCTTGGCCTTAAAACCTCATTTAGAGGCCTTATCAATAAATTTCGAAAACTCATAGGGGAAAAAGGACGATGATCTTTTCGTTTTCATTGCGTCTAGATTGTGTGCTTTTGGAACATCCAAACTCCTCAGAGTTTGCATGTTGGTTTCGATTCTACCAAAGCCGTCGGAACAACTTGTTGGGAAAAACAGACTGCGAAACGACTGCTAAAAACTTGGCGTTAACAAAATTATTAGCATATCAGACAAACTACAGCCAACAGGAAGAAATTTACTACGTAAAAAATTGTTTGCAGAACGTAGTTTTTTCAAACTCTATAAATAGAGTACTTGGCGGGATAAAAAAAAAGAAGACTTTTTGACCATTTGAAGAATTTTAGAATGAGATTTTCGTGAGAGAAACTCTCAGGTCCAAGAGAAAATACTTTCTCTCATAGAATCTTAGGCTTTCAAGCGAGTTCTAAAATTAAGATTTATTGATTTGTTTGGAAGATTAGAAATGCACCCAAACATTTGCGCTTATTTGTGTAGAAGTGAAATTAATGATCTTGTAAGAGTTATATTACTGTGTCAAAGTTTGGTTTGGAATTTTCTAGATCGATTTTCCTTGCTGTAATAGGAGATTTGTTTAAAGAAAGGCTAAATTTAGAGAGAAAGTAGTCGACGACAGACATATTCCACATGGAGTATATCTCATGACAATAGTGTGTTTTTTCTACATAAATATAAGTAAATAACAGAGACTAGATATCACCTTAATAACCCTCAAGGAAGAAACTTTGACGTCTTGCAAACAGGCGATGTCTAAAGTCAACTAGACCGCCCAAAAAAAGGGCGTTTAAAATAACACCTTTTGCAACGGATATTTAGATATTGAATTTCCAAGTGGCGTGTAAGGCCTTAAAACATCGCTTTTCTAGTGTCATTTAATGCATTTTATGTTCTAGTGTATATGTTAGAAACTTGAATTGGCAATTATTTTTTTTAAGGATTCGATGTTTTAATTCTATATTAATGAGGGCAATAAAGTCCCGAGATAAAATTAAACAAACTAGAACACGTAATGTTTATAGTGATTCAATCTTTATACGATAGTTATGTTCACTTTTAACTGCTGTAATAATTTACTATGATGAAGAAATTTATAAGATAAAATCACACCTCTCAACTCTATGTTTCTCTAATAACCCTAAAATCAATGCTCCTTTTTATAAAGAGCACTTACACAACTGAATTTACAATTGTGAAATTTCTAAACTATCCTTGATGATTTTAAGGATTCAAGAGCTTCATCCCCGATCCTCTTTGTCTCCCTTCCAGCCCCGTAACAACCTACAACAAAAGTCGAAGAGCAATGATAATAATTATAGGCTTCATAACTTAACACTAAAATCTACAATCTCTTGGTACTAAACCTTTTTCATATTCATTATTTTGATATATCATCAAAAATACTTAGGTCGAACTTTCCATATTTCCTTATTTAGTTACTTTCAGGGAAGCTAACATAGTCAAGAGCTTCAATAATTTATTCTCCAAGGTTTTGTCCATATTTGTTTTTTGTTTGCTTTTTTTGCTTATATTAGAGTCGTTTGTAGACAACCTTTTGTTTCTAGGTTATCCTTTTTTAATGGCTTTTTTTATTTGTTGAGAGATTTGTTGAGTAATAATAGAGATACATACTAAATTCAAGAACACTATATGTGTAGAATGTATTTGTACTCTAGCTTAACAGGGCATGATAGACTAGGTCATTTTTTGTAATAAATTCAGAAGTTTTCGTCCAAAACCCAACCCTACTTGTTTTTCAATTCTAATATACTTATTAAATTAATAAATAATATAATATGCATTTATAATTTTAAAATTAGTACTACATTTATCTATTGTTGAATTGCATGATTATTATTTTTTATTTGGACCTTTGATTTTATACGATCAATGAATTTAACAGGGTATTTAGCAAACATGTTTGAATTGAAAAGATGAGTTCAAATAATATAACATGTAAAGTTTTCACTCCAAGTGTTTTTTTACTGAGAGCTTTATATTGTGAACAATTCAAACTAATAAGTTTGAACTGATGTACCATACAGGAGGTAAATTTAAAATATTGTGATGAGCGAGTTACAATGATATTAATGATCATAATAAGGCTAACATAATGAGGTTGAAAAAAAAAAAATTATCTTACCCTTTCTTTTTTGAAAAGAGGAATTTCATATTAATGAATTAGATAGATACAAATATTAATATTAGCATGAGTAACCTCAAAACACACACCAAAAAAAAAAAAAAAAAACTAAACCCAAAACTTAATGAAACGTTTAAGGAAGGAAACATGTGCCAAGTTTCAACAAAGAAAAACCCAATAGACAAACAGAATATCGAGTGCACATATATCACTCTTAATTCCTAAGTAATAGACCAGGAGAGACACGCAACAAGCGCTAGTGATATCGTGGAACTTCATGTTCTTCTTCTTCTTCTTAATTTTAATTATTTTAGTTATTATTTAGACAAATATATTACTAATAGTTTGGCTTGCGTTTAAGGAGGACAAATAGAACAATTGACTTCTGATTCTCTGGGTCCAAGAAAAAGGAAGATTCCTTAACTTTCTCGGAGAATCTGTGAAACAGCTCATCCACGATTCCAGCACCAAAGTGCATTTTGAGCAATCCTTCTAGAGCAGCTCTCAGGTACGACACACGCATTTGGAGGTTTGGCATTTGGACATGCTTTTTTGGGTTATTCAGCTTCTCCATTCTTTCAATGCTAAAATGCTCATTTCTTTCAATTATGCCCTTCAATTCGCTTGGTGACGTGTAATACATGGGCAGGTTGAAACTGTCCACTTCTTCTTCACTCACTAATCCCTGCAACCAATTAACAACATAATTAATAATATTTGGACCAAGATCTGTGATTGTTTCTCTATTTCAATATTAATTTTGTCAAATTCTTCAAGATATACGTACTATATAATGTTATGCTACGCTTATCTATTAGTTATTCTTTTCCCTTTTTTTTTTTTCCTGAAACATTAAGGTGACACCCATTTATAGACTGCTAGTCTATATATTAGGATAGCATGAAATAAAATATATCTATCCATTACTTTTGCATGTAATCAAGAAATTTCTATATATATATATACACACTAGGGAATTACGAGTAGTGCATTTTCTAGTCTATATATTAGGATAGCATGCGATAAACTACATCTATCCATTACTTGTGCATCTAATTTTGCATTATATAGTAATAAAGAATATTTCTATACATACTAGGGAACTACTAGTAGTGCAGTTTCTTTTGAAGGAAATAAATTCACAATGATACAGAAAACTTATGATGATTAGGTTTGATGAAAATCGGACGGCGAAAAATATCTGGAGGTTTAAAGTAGTATTTATATGTGTTTCATATCCTATATACAATTGTGACTATTATAAAACCTATGTATTTGTGAGACAAAGGAAAGTAAAACGTTGTCAATTTTTGTTTTTTCTTTTTAATAATTCATATGAGTTATTACTAAGAAAAAGAAAAGGAAAAAAAAAGAAGAGAAAAACCTTTTTGAATTACCATCTTCGTCATGTCCGTTAGGCAAGATCCCAGGAGGTCTTTTTCTGTACCATTGGTGGTATCAGACGGTAGAAGAATATCAGGTACTGCAGGAACAAGAAGTGCCATAAGCCCTCCGACGACAAGCTCTTCAGCTCTGGCGCGAAGGAATGACATCATATCCTTCTCATACTGACATGCATAAGCCTCCACAACTTGCTTGCCTGCGTTTGTGTAGTGAATTCTCCCTTTGTTCCACGCAGGAGAATTTCTGTCCCTAACTTCTTTGGGAACTTTGGAGAGCCAATGAAGAGAATAAGAGCAATGGATGAAGTGAACAGATGACTTGGGGAACAGGTAACCATGGAATGAGCCCGGAACTCCATATGCGTAGTAATTTCTGTTTGGAGGGAGGGATTCGAAAAGCGTGTTGAAATCGTTGGAGAAATGGTCGTTGAACAAGACTTGGAATGTTAAATTTGGACTAATAATTTGATCATCATGATGATCATGATCCGTGTGATCTGAATGGTTAGTATTATTTTCTAGTTGGTATTTAAGTTGTATGGATTCAAGTATGTTTTGGACAGCAAGGAAAGTGTTGGGTCCAGTTGAACAGCCTAAATCGGCTATGCAAATTTGGTTTTGAGATGAAGAAAGTGCTTTGATATTGATGTCTAAGTTCTTGATAATTTCTTCCTTGATTATTTCTTTGGAAGCTTCCACGGCTCCTCTCTAAAAGGATTTTTTTTTCCAAAGAAAAAAAAGGAGGAGAAACATCATTAGTATAAAAAATAAATGCGAGAAGCTGATTATGGATAAGTGTTATTAATTAACCATCTTCTTTATAAAGACTATGTATCAAGGTGACCAACGGGTATGTAAATATGAAATCATATCAAATTGTTTACATCGAGACAAAAATGATAATTAAAAAAATTGAGTTGATATGAAATACCGCTAAATTTTTCCCTACCATGCATAAAAGAAAAACACAAATGAAAGGAATAGCTTCAAGTAGAGAAAAAGCTATAGACAACTACCTGATAGTTGGAGTTTTGAACATAGCTATAAGGTCCTTCTCCTCCATTCATTGGATACGATTCCGCAACTTCATAGTTTATATTCTTCTCCATCTCTTTCTCTCTCTCTCTCTCACTCACTCACTTTCTCTCTCTCTCTCTCTCTCTCTCTCTCTATATATATATATATATATATATATAAATGTGTTGGATGGATGAGGGTCAAGCTCCCCTTATGATATTTATATATGAATGTACTGTGGCATGCGCTAGACTTCATGCGGATTCATTTTGGGTGTGTGTGAGTGTGTCTATTTTCCTTGTAGCAAACGCAAATCCGTAGAGCAAATGCCAAATTGACATGGTGATAATTTTGATGTAATTGTCAACTGTTTATTTATATATTTTTGTAATATATATGTTGCATCCATTAATTATCATTTTAATACTTGGATTTGGCTGGTTAGATCATCTCTAATCCAAAACGAAATGCCTCTAACCAATCCAATACGAAATGCTAAATTCAACTGTTAGATAAAAAAAATTCGAATATAATGTTGTTTTTAATGTAAAATTTGACAAAAAAGTATACATGTGCTATAATTAACATCATATTCTATGCAAATATGAAAATGCTGATATTATAATTGTTTGGCTTAAAATAGATAAGAATAACTTAATGCGTTGTTCTATTTTATAAAGGAATACATATATAATGGTTTCAAATGTTTTATCTCTTTGTCAGAAATTCGCCACATATGCCAAATCTAGCATCAACAAATAAAATTGTATTGGAGAGATTTTTCTACTTAAATGTTTAAAATTTGGCATTGGATACTAATTTAGCCTTGCATTAGATGTGTTCTTAGCGTTGATTATTTGACACTAAGTATAACATATCATATATATTAAATTCTAACATTTAATTGCTTATTGATTAATGAAGTAACTTTTCACTTAGTATATAATTACAACATTTTACTTTTTTGAAATTAATTTTAATTTTGTTATAATTCTAAAACTTAAAATTATGAAAAATAAATATAATATTTAAGTAATATCATGCATTAAAGCATAAAACAAAATAAAACATTAACGTCATTTTCACACCTTCGTACTAAAAATAATACTGGCTTTGTAACATCTACATTTGACTATAGGACAAATATATTGTCCAGGGTGTAAGACTTGAACTTGACGCAAAGTACTAAATATACAATAACTTAAGAAGGTTAAAATAAGTCTTTAAAGAGCTGGCATATGTGGATCAAGAATCGGCATAATACTAAACTAAGGCTCTTTTAGTGAAATTTGGGAAATGGAATGATACTAGTGTATGTTGTTGGCCGACTGGTTTTATCTGTCAATTTTAATGGTTTTTCATAACAAGTCTTGGTTACGTTCAATTTGATGTATCGAGCGGATCTTTTCCTTTAGCCCTCCATACTTATAATTTATCTTGTGCTTCATCCATCCTCAGTAGTAAATCTACTTCCAAAATGGTAATTTGGAAAAAAGAAATCTTCTTCCGTCAATTGGTTTTATCCATCGATTTTAGTGGCCCTCCATAACAAGTCTTGGTTGCATTCAATTTTTTATATCAAGCGGATCTTTTTCTTTAGCTCTTGACACTTGTAATTTATTATCTTGGACTTCATCCGTTCTCAGTCGTAGATCCAATCAATATCTGAGATCAAATTGTCTAGTAATATGTAGTTATTTGTGACTATGTTTGGATATGTATTTGTGTCAATTTACAATGAAATTTTCTAAAAAAAGGGTTTATATTGCTCAGTGAGGCATAATGCCTCATGTTACTTGTAAAATCCATGGTTTTGTTTGAAAGAAAATTCAAAATTTTGATGCCATTTTAGAATTTCTTTAAAAAACTTTGGGGTAGAAATTTATTCTAGAAAATTCTTTAAAAAAAAAGATATAATTTATAGGTCAGATTTTTCCCTGACTTTCCTACCTCCTCATTTTTCTTTTTTCTTTTCTTTTCTTTTCTTTTCTTTTCTTTCCTTTCTTCTTCTTCTTCTTTCTTCTTTCCTATGCAAACAAACAGAGAGCCCCTCTTTGCTCATTGCTGCCTTTCTTCGTTCAACCCACCCACTTTGCCCATCACTGCCTCTCTTCGTTCAACCCACCTTGGGCTGCCGCCTGCCTGCACGTGCCAACCAATCATGAGCGCTGTTGCCCAAAACTTTCGGAGCTGGAGCACTGCTGTCAGATGCTCCACCAGTAGCATGGAACGAAGCCAAGTTCCCAAAGGCTTCCTTGGCTTTGGTAGCTAATTCCAGTGCCGTCTGACTCTTGTTCCTCTGGCCAGTTGTATGACCGTGTTCCCTGCGCCAATAGGAACAAAACCCACCCATTTTCTGACCCGATCGTCGCCGAAAAATCCAATCACCCACTGCCTCCCCTTGCCGAATTTGCTCAGTTTTTTGGTAAGCCGAGCCTTGTTTTGGAAAACCAATCTTGAAAATGTGATCCTTGCTCGAGAGCTTCATTTTGATACCGATCTTTGTCACTGCTTTGCTGGTCAACCGTGGTCAACACTGGCCAACGTCTTACCCAACCACCAAATTGGGAAAATGTCATTTTGACCTATTTTCAACATTTTGGATGTGTTTGTGGTGTCGGATTTGCGAGATGGAATTCCAATGGCAATGTTTGGCGATTCAAAGTTTTAACAGATGATGTCATTTCAAATATTTTTACTGCCAAATATTGTTGACTAAGTCAATAAGAACTCTATTACTCAACTTTCGTGGTATTTTTATTTAATTAACAAATAAATTCTACATTTGAAATTAAATTATATGGATTTAAAAATATTGTTCATTAAACCATATATATTATTATTGTTGTTGTTATCGTTGTTTGATTGTTTGTATTGTTGTTGTTGTTCTTATTGTTAATGTTGTAGTTGTTGTTATTGTTGTGTGGTTGTTGTTGTTGTCATCGTTGTTATGGCATTGTTGTCTTATGAGTCATGATATCAATAAGGTTACAAACTATATATGTTAAACATGAAAAAACCTCTTGCTAATCAAGTGTTTTATAATGGTTTAATTTTTACATCTTTCATGATTATGTAGTAAATCTAATTTGATGGTTGTTGAACAATTGATGAGTGGATATTCACATTTCATATGAGTTGATACATATTAATTTTTTTGGGTGGTATGTCTTGAAGTTATGGAGCACCACAATATATCTGTAGTATGTTTTCTTGCAAGTTTAAATTTTTGGTTTTAAGAAAAAACAAGCAGTTATGCTGCCAAAATTTTGTCAAACTGACTAACGTTGGTAGAATATTTTAGGATAGGTTTTTAGTAGTCAGATGGGTTATAATCAGATCCTATGAATAATGAGACCTTACGGGGCGTCGTCAGACAATTTTTAAGGTCATTCAACGTGTTTCTCAAAGTTATATCTTACGAGGTGCTCATTTGTTAGGCATAACAAACATATATACTTTTGGTTGCATCGATGCTATATGGCCTATCTCACGGGGTGCTCCTTTGAGGCACAACGGACACGGAGTGTTCATTTGAGGCATGGCAGAACTTATTATAATCCTTATTTCTTTCCTTTCTTTTCCTTCACTAATAACCTTAGACGTGTGTGAAAGTAATTGATTGACAATTCCAAATTGTGAGTCATCGATTTGTTTGATAAACTATGAACTTGATGAAATCTTCTTATATTAATATGAAAAATGTTTATTAACTTTATAAGGATTTTATAGATAATATACTTATAGCAAGAAAATCCAAAAGGCAAGTAATAGATTTCTTGTTGGGCATTGTATGCTCACTCCCCTTGCTTTCCTTTTCAGGCTAGTCAAATGATACTTGATGTTTGAGAATGTCGTTGATGCTCCTCACTACTCGATTGGTATACTTCTCTTATAATTTTTATTGGAGTATAGAAGATACATGAAATGAACACTTTCAGTAAATGATTGTTCTGTTTTATTTGTTATTTGAATTTATTTTTATTTATTTTGACTAAAGCTGTGCAGCTGTATTTTCACTTATTTTATAAACATTTGTTTAAATTTTATCTATTGTCATTTTGAATTTTCTATTTGTATTTTATTTCTTTTTATTTGGTATTCAAGACTTCGGAGCATATTGAATTATTTTTATAAATTTAAAGGCCCCACTATAGTTTCTAAATTTTTTTGACTTTTTAGATCTTCAAAAATATTTTTTTTCAATTTAGTCACTACCCCGATTTTAGGTCGTGACAATTAGGGTATCAGAGCGATCGTTTCAAGTTCCTTGGAACATACCCTGTTAGGTTTTGGTTAGTTTAAGTTAACTACTAGGAAGCTATATCAATAAGAATGTCAACTCCAACATCAATCTGTCAAGCTAACGAGTTTGAAGTTTTTTTTCTTGATTCTTGAATCTCTATTGAAGTTTCTCTCGTGTTTCATAGTCGAAATTCATTTCTTTTTGGTTTTGTGATTTTGTTTTCATGATTTCATTCATACCCTTTTCCAAGTCATGTCATTAATTGTGAACTAAACGCTATTGTTTTCAAGATCCTATATTAGCATTAGCTTTGTTAATTTACAGCAATAATGTGTATCATTCAGCCTTCATGTAGTACTCCTACTTGTGGATAGCTAATTGTCAGTTTGTTTAATGTATCAAGAATAAAAAAAGCAACTGTCATTATGGTATCGTCTCGTTTTTCATTCTATTTTGTAAAGAGGTTATCTCATTGTATGTAGCGTTGACTTGCTTTTTTTTTTCTTTGTGAATTCAATACAACCAAAACCTATCTAGGTTTATTCAAACTGTGAATATGACTATTTTTGGTGAAATCCCATAAAGAGTTCTTTATTTTTGTTCAAAACATTATCCTCATTTAATTTGGCTCCTATGTAGTGATTGGTTACTGATGATTCGTAATAATTGGTGACTTGAGAAACCCAACAGTTGTCATGGTTGTTATTTTATTTTATTTATTATCTCTCGAGGGAAAATTAACAAGCCTTTGGTATGGTTAATGCATGGGATTTAAGGATTTTCTAGTTGCTTGCACTATACGTAAACGTGATTAATACTGGCTAGGTTTTTCTTAAATTATGAAATTTAAACGCATGTTTCTTGATCTGGGGTTATGACTTTAAATGTAGGTGTAAATCTTTATGTCTTAATTTGGACTTATTAGATCATATTATATTTGTTTTTGATATAGCGGTATAACTTTGAAGATTTTTTACTTGGTGATAAAAATATATATGGCATAGTCTCCTCATAGATTGATTTGGCTTGAGTTATGCCAATCATTACCTTGGGATTGTTTCATGGATTAATAGATTTTATTTAGTGCCTTATGTTTGGTAACATACCCTAGGCTCACTTAACGGTTTTCATTCTTTATATGATTTGGTGTGATCTTGACTAAAGGATGGGGACTAGATCGAAATTTTATAGGTTTTGGAGACGTTAGACTTGTCTGGAATGTCACAGTTTAGTTTATTGGTTTTTGAGATTCCTTACTTTTTATATTCTTTAAACATGATAAGGTTATCTTTTCTTATTTAGTTTAGAAGGTATTTGGGAAGTATACGTAGGGATAAGGCGATGTCTGAGTTATGAGCATGCACATATCTTGAGTGTTGATTAACAAATCTAATTTTTGTGTTACAACAGAGAATAAAGTATCGTTTTAATTCAATACTATTGTTAAGAACATATTTTAGATGTTTAAACTCGGATTTTATGGTTGCATGTTGAGTGTTTTTAAGGTTTAAAGCTTAGAAATTTGGTTTGAACATGTTTTAGTTTTTGTTTGTCATAAACTTTGAATTTATGGTTCTTGATTGTGATTTTTATGTAAAAACTTAAGGAAGCTAATTGAATCATGGATTTGTTTTTTTGTTTTTAATCTCAATTAAATTAAAAAAATCTCAAAAAAAAAAAAGCACAAGAACATTAAAAAAAATTATTTCATAAATTTATTGTATGATGTTATTTTAATTTGTTATGCAAAAAATTGATAGATTTAGAATTATGTATTATTATTAAGATTAGTTTAATAATTTTAAATTATGACATAAAAGGTGCTATAAAAAAGCAACTTTTAACTTATTTCTCAACTTTTCTTTTTTGGCAGTAGTTTTTAAAAGCAATTTTACAGAAGTATGGCTTACTAAACATTCTAAACTGTTGTAGACGATTACAAAGCAAAGAAAGAAAGGAAAAAAAAAAAAAACTCTAAAAGCAATGCTAAATGAACCGTAGAAAATTGTCTTGCTGAATCTCTTGATGTACGCTCAAAGGGATTCACCTCGGCTCTGTATGTTAGACGTGTATGCCTTAAGGAGTAAAAATGTAATATGTTTTGAAGACGTTTTTATCAATAAAGGATTTATTTATTATTCATATACCAATTCTTATCCTTTTTTCTTTCATATTTGTTAAATGCATGTTAAGCAAACAAAAGTCTGAAACTGTAGGTTTAAACCTAAAGACTTGGGCATATGCTGGACAGATTATGTAGAAGATACGATTCTTAAGGTGACGGTCTAAATTATAGTTTCGTAATATAGGGAATGAAGTTGGGCGCTTTATT
Source organism: Artocarpus heterophyllus (assembly GCA_025403435.1). NCBI lineage: Eukaryota > Viridiplantae > Streptophyta > Magnoliopsida > Rosales > Moraceae > Artocarpus > Artocarpus heterophyllus. The sequence continues at coordinate 11,478,044 of CM046340.1, read as the reverse complement.
CATGCAAGGATTGTTATGTTGTCTATATCCCTAAGAGGACATGGTTTGTCTTGGCCATCAGAGATGGAGTCCATGAATAGAAACATTGGTATATTGTCATAGGTGATGATATGTTTGGATCGGGACATAAAGTGAATTGATTTGGACTAATAATTCTGTCTCAGCAAATCGATTCACTTTAGACAATCATATGTATTGTATCTTAATCCTGAGGTGAATAATGGGCTCGTTGTCTTGACTTATATCTTTTGATGTATCAAAGGGTAACAACTACATTTTAATAGTGGTACTTATGTCGGTACGTTGGAGGCATGCCTTTTAATAGCGTAGACATATTATTCATAGATATGGAATCCATAGCTCCTCTTTAAGAGTAGTTGATATCCTCTTATATGCATTATTTGTAATTAAAAAACTGGAGCGCTTAACCATTTAGATACAGAGGTGTAACCAAATAGTATACTGTCTTTAGATGGTAAGATGGTAAGTTTTCCAATGGTGAGATAATAGAACGTAAGATAAAAAAAATCAGGAAGGTAAGACAAAATTTATTCTTAAGCCGATTATGGATAATCCTATGGGGACATGATACATTATGATATATCATGGAGACTTAGCTCTATAGGATTCATAGTTTGAGAGTGTAGCTTTGAGCTTTTAGTGGAGTAGCATTAGAGTTGATAATTACGAAATGTACATCTGAGATATTGAGTTTCATAATTATCGAGAGCTTGAACTACATAGGTCTATCTGGTCTCCTTTGCTAACTCACAAAATTCCTATAACGTTATGGCGTGCTTTTCTAATAATTGATGACCTGTGTTAAATTATCAGATTGGTTGAAAATTCGATAGGATCAGATAATTCATGTCTGTTTATCGGTTGAATTAATTTTGTATGAAGTCTTTCTGAAATTGCCAGGAGAATAAAAATCTAAACGTATTTGCATCTACCACTAGAGAATATGTCTCCGCATAATCAATACTAGGTTTTTGCAAGAAGCTTTATGCTATAAGTCGTGCTTTATATCTGACAATTTTATTTTTCTCATTACGTTTTTACATAAATACCCACTTATAGACTACAGATTTTACTCTGTCAGGAGTTTGTACAACAGGCCTAAAAACGACATTTTTCAAGTGAATTTTATTCTACCTAGATTGCAATTTTCCATTTTAGCCAATCATTTCTACATCAACATTTTTTGATAGACTTCGATTTAGGTCCTTTTTTTCTTCTATAATATCAAGAAGGATTGGGGTCAGGATTGTGATTCGAGGTCAATATGGGACTGGGGTCAGAGTCGGGGTTAGGATTTAGGACTGGGTTTGGGTTGGGGTCAAGGTCAAGGAACCCAACCCTACCTTAATCTTTGCCTCGAATCCTTACCCTAACCTTAACCCTAGTCTATAATCCTGACTCATACCCTGTCCTTGAATTTTGACCTCAATCTCGAATCTTGACCCCTACCTCGATTTCAAGTCCCGACCCCGACCACAAATCCCGATCTTGACTTTTAATCTCGACCCTGGTCTCAAATCCCAACCCTTACCCCAATGTAAGAAATAAAAAGGAGCTAAATAATAAGCCAGTTAACATTCCAATGTTATTAATGTTCATGAAGCGTGTAATATATAAAAAAATTAACATAGCTAAAGAAATAACCCCATAAGAGATTTAAGTACCTGAAAATGATGTTAACAAAGAGATCTCAATACGTTATGTCACTTCAGAAAAGAGATGGAATTGAAATTGAATTGTTGCAGACAACACTTTTGCATATGTAGTAGCTATGTCATAACATGATTTATGAAGTGTTTTGGACTGAGTTTGATCACTAGAAACTGATTTATGGTGGAAATTTTGAGTTAGGTTTGAAGCTGGTCATGAAGGAGGGGATTGGGCAAAAGCCTTATTCTGGGCACGGCGGTTGACCGCCCCTTTAGAGGCCGGTTGACTAGAGTGGTAGTCTTGGTTGCTGCCACCTTTCTTCCGAGTCCATTAAGCCTTCTGGCTTGCTCTGGTTTAACTCCTTTGTGTCCCATAATGTAAAAACACTTCAAAAACCTTTGTTTTTGTGTTTTAAAGTCTTTAGAAGACCAATTCAAGTTTTATAATTATTTTGAACATAAAAGGCACACTAAAACTAGTTTTGTACATAATACAAATTTATGGTTCAATTTGTTCTTAATTTGGATGTCCGTTGACCTTATTGGAAACTGTTAAGGTTAGGGAGCAATAAGAGCTTACATGAATGTGGGATTGGATTGTAAAGTTTAGGAGTCATCAATGTGTGACGTTGCTAAAAACATAGGATTTCTAAGCCCTTTATTGGCAGCCTTGTTTTGAATTATGTTGTTTTGTTTTGGCCAAATTGTATTACCTTGAGATGAGTATGTTTCCAACAAGTTATTTATGAAATGTGTTTTCCCCATATTGTCATGATTTGTGAAAAGTATATATGTATGTAAATATGATTGTTTTATATTTTGGAAAATAGGTTTGAAACTATAATTTAGACTTGAAATAAGAAGTTCCAAGCACCAATGATTTTCAAACACCACCAAGGATGTATGGCTTCCAATGGTCGGTTTTAAGTAGCCATAGAGATTAGGTTACATAAAGTATAACCTTGAGGGCAGGGCTCTAAACCTCGATCAGGGCGCTCCGCAACGTGAGTGAACAACTAAGGCACTGTAAATATGTTCGATATAAGATATATCAATGGTTTGTGACCTAAGAATTTAATTGGACTAGGTCATCTCACCTTTTACTTATTAATTTATAAATGTTTGTTTGTGATTTAATTACCTATATAATTACTTCTTTGCACATTTCATCATTTCAAAATCTTGAAGTTTGCTTAAATTACATCATACTGGGCCTTTAACTCACTTTTATCTGACAATGGAAAAAGAAGCTAATCAGTCCTGGCTGAATAAAATGACTCGTTTCTCCTAGTTACTTTTTTCCCCCACTAAATGTGCCCTTTGACTTTCACTAAACTGAACTTTTTTGAGAACATAATTTTGAAAAAAAAAAACAAATATTCTTTCAAAAACAAGTCTTAATATAGAAAATTTATACGAGTGTATAGTCATATATAATAAATTATACATATATGTTCGGGTCTAGACTAGACCCAAGATACGAGATTGAGCATGTTCATGAAACCAAACTTGGTTTCGGTCCAACTCTAAATCATGGTTGGACTAACTTGTTGAGTTCTATGTTGCAATTGGGATGACAACACAAGTTCGGCACCAACATGTGGTTAATGAGATAAATCGACACTAGAGTTGAGCAACAAGTTAGGAGTGGCATTAGGGTTAATTTGATAGGTTGGAACTGATGCTAGGTTAGGCTATGATAGGTATCAAAGTCGGTTTGGACTAACGTCGGCCTTAGGCCAACAAGTTGGACCCTAGGCTTAGGTCCATTCTTGCCCTTCAGTCCTAGCACAGCAACTCGACCATTGCATTGGTTTCAGCCCATCAGGTCGACCTTATCATGGGTTTTAACATATTTGTTTGACTTCGATGTCTATCTTGGCATGTCAAGGTGACCCTAGTGACGATGCCGACCTACCGACTTAGCTCTAGTGTCAGTCCTAGCTCATCAACCAACCTTGTTATTTGTCCAAACCTATCAATCAAGAAATGTTTTTTTTAAAAACTTTTTTATTCAACAAGCTTTTTGTTTTTTGTTCTTAAAGGACTTACCAAACACCTTTTGTTTGATCATTAAATGAGCATCTTAATATGTGATCTACTTTGCACAATGATTTTTGATCGTCGTCTACATTGGACGTAATTTATTTATAGTAGATGATGGTTTCCAAAGAAAACAATCATCTAATACCTACGTGAATGCACATTAGATGACCGTTTTTTGTTAGAAACCTTCGTCTATTGTGCCTTTAGTAGCAATAAAAGATCGTTGAAATTATTTCTTCTTAAAGAACAATTTCTTTAAGTTATTATTCATAAATTTACGTCATCTTCTTTAATAGCCTTAATTCATGTCTCATTAATTTATACATAACAATTTTCAAAGACATATGCTAAAAATTACCTTTGTCATATATAATCAATATGTATTTAACATATTTATTTCTAAAACCCTAAATAAAGTTTCTCTACAAAATCTAATAACCAAAAAAAAAAAAAAAAACTTAATCAAATACAAAGAAAAACTATAAATCCAAACCAAGACAACTTAAATTTTGGTGCCCAACAACGCGATGCTCAGCTTAAAACTATATATATGTATATATATATATATATATTTAAAGCAAAGTACCTAAATTTTGGTATTGAATGGGGTGGTGGTAGCGGCGATAGTGACGCTGACAAATATGACAGAATCACAATAGTCGACGATTCAAGGACATGGTTATGAGGATCTTTGTGGCGGTGGTTGAGGAAGTGAAGAGTTTAGAAGAGATGAAAGATAGAATTTGGAGAAAAAAGGTTAAGTGTTTGGAGTATTAAATTAAAGAGAAAGTTAGGAGGTGAGAAAGAGAGAGACAGAGAAAACTTAGAGAAGATAGAGATTGAAAAGAAAAACTTTAGAGTTTATAAATTAAATAAAATCAAATGGAAGAGAGTGTTTGAAATTTAAGGAAGGGATGGAAAAATTTAATTTTTTTTTTTGAAAAAGAAGCGAGAAAAATCCTACTTGTTATTTAAGAACATTAGATGACACCTAGTACTTTGGACAAGTGTTTCTAGAAAACCATCATCTAATGCTCTCGTACAAATTTCGAAACATGGAACTTCTTGTGTCGTGCTTTTTAAACAATTAGACGACGGTTTTTTGTAAAACATTGTTAAAGAGGCAGTGTTTAATCTTTGATTTATAGTAGTGTAATTTTTGCCTTTAAATTTTTAAAAGACTAACATATATAATTTTTTGACTGAAAATTATGTCCTTTAATATATGTAATATATAAATATAAATATATATATATGTATGACTAAAATAGAAGCTGAATTTGTACTCTAGAGTATACTTGTCTAGAAAAAAGGGACAAAATATTAGGGTTTATTTTTTAATTTACAAGGAGAAGATTTTTTTTTCCTAAAAAAGAGAGAATATTTTTCCAAATAAATAAAAAAATATATATTCGAGTGCTTGTAACAAAATATAATGTAAATATGAGGTGCAAAGTTGAAATTTCTCACTTCCAAATTCCAAAAAAAAAAAAAAATTGATACATTTACATTAGAAAATTTCAAATAAGTTACTTGTTACACTTTAATTTAGAAACCATGCTTTGTATTTAATAAACCATTGCAAAATGTCCATCAAATCAGTAACGACATTCAAAAATTGGACATGAACACCTTCCTACACTTTATTGAGCTTGTTTGAAGAAAGACATCAAAATTTTATATATGACAATTGGAACACGTCATATCACAAATATGGGAACCTATTCTTCCAAATTTAACCTCATTTATCAATTTGAGTGCCCTCTACGACCTTCTATCAAATTCAAAAGGTGATTTATCACAACTAAAAATTTAAGTGATGACTTGCCATAATTCAGGCTAAAAGTGCTAAAAAAAAAAAAAAACCCCATAAATTAACCTTTCCCCATAGTTCTCTAATTCAAACATGGAGCTTGCAAGGTCGGCTGACTTTAAGCGAGGGTGGTGCGCTCATCAATGCAATTTAGCACCATTGTGAGGACAAAAAAAAAAAAAAAAACAAAGAAAGGATTAAAAATCACGCATTTACCAAGATCAGGGAGGGTCGAAGGGAAAAATGGAGGTTACTCCCATTGCATAATCCGACAAATAAAAAGAAAAAGAAAGAAAAGAAAAGTATAAGCAAACAACAAAGGGAAACCCAGCTGATTCCTAAAGAACAGCGACAAGAACTATTTAACTGTTTTTCTCTCCTATATATAGATAAAGGTGATCAAGCAAGATAAAGCATGCTCTTAATGCACCAAGCTCCTGCATTCTGTTGCATTAGTTTTGTCATGACGTACTTTTTTCTCGTCACCCTTCCTTCTATGCACATATATATATATATATAACGTTTTCCCTTGCCTATGTTTTGTCCATACCAAGTCTAATTAGACGTAGGGCTCTCAATATATATTTTTAATACAAAATGGAGAAGCTAATTCTTGTTGTTATCATGCTGGTTGCTAATTCACCATTTTCATTTGGTTTGGCATCTACTTGCAATCTTGCGCGGGCGATCTTTAGCTTCGGGGATTCGATTTTGGACGCCGGAAACAACCACTTCAACAAGAACTGCACGGCTCAGGCTGACTTCCCTCCCTATGGATCGAGTTTCTTCCACCGCCCCACAGGGAGGTTTACTAATGGAAGAACGGTTTCCGATTTCATTTGTGAGTATTACTCTTTGACCCTTTGCTTGGTATTTTTTTCACAACTCATTTGATTATAACTTTTTGATTTTGTTTTTTGCTCTGTGTTATGTTTATTGTGATTCTTTGGTTGATGTGACTTGGGTAGCGCAATTCATCGGCATTAACGTTCAAAAACCCTTCCTTGAGGCACAGATTGCGGTTTCAAATGGGAGTTGGAAGGCCTATCCCTCCAATGGCATCAACTTTGCAAGTGCAGGCAGTGGTGTTTTGCAGGATACAAACAAGGATTTGGTAAGAAAAAGCTTGTGCTTGGATTGGACTTTAGAGGGGTCCTCAAAAAAAAGAGCTAGCTAGTCCTAGTTACTTGAGGTGCAAGATCTTGTTTTAGTTTCTGGGCAAAACAATACTAATTCAGCCAGGTAATTTACCAAGTGTTTTTATCTTTGCTAAAATATTTTAAAGCAATAATAATATGCAACCTCAAGTTCAATGACAAATCATCCAGGGGTCTTATTGAATTAGCTAAGTTAGATGGATCATATATAGCTAGATTGAAAACATAGTTCGAACCAATGTTGCAAAGATAAAACTCTTTAACAATTTAAATTCTTTGAGAGAAATGTTATACCAAAATTAGTTTGAACTAGCAATTTTTAGTTTGAACCATCCTAAACAAGCTATAAGTTTTCTGATTCACTTCAGTGGAGTTCACTTTAGCCAAATGCCAAGCAAGCGATTTGATCCTAGTAGTATGATAAACATCTCCAAGCTGTGAGCTCTATCAAGTGTCCTCTATTTTCCTATGTTACTTTAAGATCCGGTTTCTAGTTTTAAGTTTCTAAAACCTGCTAATACATGGCTTTAAGGTCGATATATGTAAAAATATGGGCAGAACTTAATTAGAAACTTTCTTTTGGGTCCCAAAACTGAATAGAGGAATCAAAGTGATTGAATATAATCATAGATCATAGACGTGTCCCACACACGGGCTTCAAGCCATGCTTACCCACACAATAATAGATCTTTCCAAAATACAAATTTCTTTAGTAAAAATTAAATAATCTGTCCATTTGTAAGGAGTGAATTAATATCTATCTTCGTTATGCAAATATCACTTATATGTCCTTTTTTTAAAATTTCATATATTTAGAACCCTAAAATACCCTCTAACTAAATATTATCATGTATTTAAATTTTTATAACCAATTTTCTTATTTTTCAAATAGTTAAATTAGGGAAAAAATATACATGTATATTTCTTATTTTAACATATTACACAGATGCATTATTATTATCACTTGAAGTCTTAAAAAATAAAATAAATGTCATTAAGTATTATTATCATTACGTATCATTAACTTAATGATAATAAGATGCACAAAAAGACTTAATAAATACTATATCATTAATTTAATTACACATCATAAAAAAATAAAATATCATTTACTTGAAGTCTTAAGAAATGAATGTCATTGCGTATTGTTATTATTACGTATCAATAACTTAATGATATATCAATTATATAACCAATAAGACACATAAAAAGACTTAATAATACTGTGTCATTAATTTAATTACAACACTCTAATTTTAATTTGTTAGTAAAACTATGTCATTAATTTAATTACAACACCTTAATTCTAATTTGTCGATAAATCCAACTTGTCGATAAAAAAATTTCATCTCTTTAGGGAATTTTAAAATCGTTATTTTAGATACCAATTTGAATTTAAGCAATTAACACGTTAATTTTGGGGATTTTTTTTAGATATAATGATGCCATAATCTGTTTGAAATCTTAAATACGTATATTGTAGTTATTTTTAAAAAATAAATTAAAACTAACAATATTATTATTATGGTCATTAATGTCTTTATATATATGCATTGAGACATATAAAAAATATTTATGAACTACAAATATATTTTAATTTTACAAGTAAAAAAAAGTCACATGTCTCATTAACCCATTTTTTTACGCAAGTCTAGTTAAGTTTCGGGCCCTACGGGCTAGGCTCTTTCAGGCTATGAGCATGAATCCTAGCCCAGTCCGAGCCCACAAAGGCTATCCATTTACATGAGAATGAAACATGCCCCGTAACGTAACTTTCACAAGATTATAACCACCATTTTCTCAGAGAAAAAGTAACCTCATATATTTATTTGGTGGGTTAGTAACTTTATATATTTACATGAGATAGTGTCAATAGCATTATAGCATTGGTATAAGACACCGGTGGTATAAGTATCATCCACTAATAAAAGATGGGTCCCGTATCATGGGACTTACGAATAAAGCCTATCTTTAATTAGTGATGATGCTTGTAGTGATGAAGCCAGAAAATTTGTTTCGGAGGGTTGGAGTTAAATAAAAATTTTAAATAGAATTAATAGTGTAATAAATACTTAAAATCCTAAAACATTTTTTCTTAGTATTTGTTTTGTATTGGTCAATAGATATATATATTTTTCCTTTAAATATATAAACTTAAGTAGTATTATATGATAATTCCTTATTGCAATTTTTTTATTATGTGTACAAGAAAAAAAATGAAATAATAAGGTATAATGAAAAGTAAAAACTAAGAGTATAATTGAAATTTCTAAAACTATTTGCTTAAAATTTAAAATTATAAAGAATTAGATGGGTGAAATTACATAAAACAGGGAGAAAAGTATGATAATTTTTTAAAATTAATAATAAGATCATTGTTTGTAATTAAAATAATTTAGAACGGTGAGGCTAAATGAGAAAAAGAAGAAGAAGAAGAAGAAGAAATAGTACAAAATTTATAAAATTGAAAAGTGTATATAATTAGGTTCTTGGGCCTACAGCCGAGGGCTTGGGCCCCTATTAAGTTAAGCTTTTTCATCATTGGATGTTTAACGCCAGTAATGTATTTTTCTAGTGTCAAGGTACTGAATGTAGAAGAGAAAACTACCCAATTTAGCTTACTTTTTTTCAACAATTAAGAAAAAAAAAAAGAGTTAGCTAGTTTACCTACAGCTAAGCGTGGTCGCATCTAACTTTGCATGCTATGCAGGGAGTCACCCCAATCCAACTCCAACTCCAACAATTCAAAACCTTAGTAGAGCAAAACCACATCGATCAAACTCTTGTCAAAAAGTCCATATTCTTCTTGGAGTCAGGCTCCAATGATGTCTTCAACTACTTCCTCCCATTTGACACCCCAAAACTTACCCCAGAAGCCTACGTGCAAGCCATGTTGGTAGAAGTAGGGAAATTCGTCGACGAGATTTACAAGCTCGGTGCTCGTCGAATCGCTGTGTTTTCGCTAGGGCCTGTCGGCTGCGTCCCAGCTAGAGCCCTCTTAGGTGCACCTACTAACCGATGTTTTGGGAAGATGAACAAAATGGTGAAAGATTACAACAAGGGATTGGAAAGTTTGGTTAAGGACATTCCTGTTAAGTACCCTGGCACGGTTGGTGTTTTTGGGGCAGTCTATGATGTTGTTCAGCGATTCCGAGCTATTCCAACGCGCTATGGTAAGTATCTTTACCCTCTAAATAATTACCTTGTCATTGATAATTGTAATTATTTGATCTTTAAATTTAAACCGTTAGATCAATTAAGGAAAATTGAGAAGTTCTGCTAAGTCAAACATGGATGGAAACTAACTACTGATGAGTGAAATTAAGCATAAGAGTTAGGGAAGAAAATTGAGGAAAGAATCAATTTAAATTAGCTCTTCTTTAGTCTGCTAGTTGAAAAGCACACACTCTGCGTGCATGTTAACAAACAAATAAAAAGAAAAAAGAAAAAAAAAACCTTTTTTTGAAGGGAAAAATATTTCGGGTAGTCAAAAGAAAAAAAAATGTTTTGAAAAACAAAGAGAAAAACATTTTAGTTGGAAAATAAATAAAAAAAGACAAAACGTTTCGAATTTCGAGTGTCCTAAGAGTATTATGCAAAACTTATTCTTACTTTATATATATATATATGTATGTATATGTTAAAGATGTATTCTCTCCATCATTGTGGTTGTACGACTTGAACGCAACATGTAGCTTTGATTGTTTGTTGAGATTAGTAACATTAACTTAATCGGTTAAGATTCATAGCTTGAATTTGCACACCCCTTAAAAAAATGTAAAAACAAAAAAAGAACCATTCATTTATAGGACAAACAAATTATATAATCTTTCCTAGATTCCATCACTATTATCAACTTGTCTGCTGATTTCAAATATGATGATAACACTCCTTTAACTTAATAAAAATGACGATATTCCTCCTCCTGTCTGTTTCCATTCAAAAAATGGATAGAAAAAGAAACAAAAGTACTAAAGTCGCCACTTTTATTTAGTTGGGAGTTGTAAACAGGCATATTTATAAATTCAGAGCACATGATGGTACTCTGTGACAAAATTCAGGAAGAATTCTAATTATGTCATTCATACACGCATAGGGAACATGACATGGCATCAACAAGTAACTTCAAATTTGAGGCTTTCTTTTTGTCACGAGACACATTATTACTATGTACAAAGAAGAGGCAAGGATCACTGTCCATTGTACAGTGCATTCCTTTGCGGCCTTTTTGACGTGCTTTTGCCATTTTGCCCTTATTTTCTTTTTTAGTTTCCCTTCTCGCGATGGCTTTTGGGACATTTTAGCCCCTATTATGTTATATTAGGTTTTTGCCCTTACTTGATTGTTTTTTGGCTCTCCTCTTGGTTCTGGGTTTTTTGTCAGTTTACGCCTAAGAAAGTCTGACGTCTAGCCTATTTATTCTCTTCACTTCCTCCCGTGTTTTTGTTTGTGCACCGCTGTTCATCTATATTGTTTGTGCGCTGCCCTTCATATATATTCTCCCTGTTGCATGTTTTGTCTCGCTTTTGGTTGTGTCGTTTGATGGTTGATGTCTCTTTTTTTCCTTTGTTTTGTCTCCTTCCTTCTATGGTAGATCTCCTTTTTTTTGTTTTATTTGTGTTTTTTCTCTTTTTTCTCCCTGTCATTTTTCAATTGTTACATTTGAAATTTTGTGCATCTTTTTTTCTTTTTGGTCTGTTGGTTTTTCTCTATAGTTCATGTTGGATTGAATAAATCGATTTTATTTTTTTCCTTCTCTATTTTTGGCCCTTTCTTTGTGTGGTGGATGTTTTTTTCCCTTGTTCCCTTTTTTTTATTTTGTTTGTGTAATCTTTGCTCAGTTTCTTTTCTTTTTTCTTTGTTTTTGCGTGCTTCCTTGTACATTTTTTCCCTGTCATTTCTCAATTCTTACATTTGAAATTTTGTTTTTCTTTTTTTTTTCTTTGATCTGTTGGTATTTTTCTGTAGTTCAAGTTGAATTGGATAAAAGAATTTTGTTTTTTTTTTCCTTTTCTGTCTTTGGCCCTTTCGTTGTGTGAAGCTTTTTTTTTCTTTTTCCCCTTTTTGTTTTGTTTGTGTGTGATTTTAGTTTCTTTGCTTAGTTCCTTATTTTTTGATTTGAAGTTTGAAATTTTTATCTAACTTTTTGTTCAATCTATGACTGATGTTTTCCTTGGTCCTCTCTTTTGTTCGCATAATTTTTTTTCTTCAGTTTGTTGTTGTCTTCAGAACAAGGCTTTTGTTTGCTTCGTTGGATCTTCGTTGGGAATGAATTGCTCTAGTATTTTACTAATACAAAGAAGGCATAATGTTGTGTAGGTTTTACGGATGTTTCAACTGCATGCTGCGGCGACGGCACTCTCGGAGGTGAGCTGCAATGTGGGAAAGAGGGCTGCAAGATTTGTGCAAAGCCCAATGAGTTCTTGTTCTGGGATTACTTCCATCCAACGGAACACACGTACAAGCTCATCTCCAAGGCCTTGTGGGCGGCAAACGTGGCACGAGTCAGGCCTGTTAATCTCAAGACTCTAGCCAACATTACCTTTTAGTCTAGGCTGAGCAATTGCAGTCTTTGAGGAATTGAATAAATTACAAACCAACCATATGAAAAATGTATTATTTCTTTATGATAATGTTTATCCACGACAGAGAGATAGAGAGGGGGGGGGGGGGGAGGGAGAGAGAGAGAGAGAGAGACTTGTATGGCACTTCAAAGGTGCTTTTGTGAGAAATTGGCTCAAATAATGATAAGTTACCAATGAAAGGAATGTTTTGTTTCACATGATGAGAGCTATCGTGGCTTTTCCTCCTCACAAAAAAAATAAAATAAAATAAAACGAAAAAAAAAACGTGAGTAACTATATTTAATTTTTTAGGTGTTTGCCAAAATCACCTCTAATCAAAACTTTGGGTTATTATAATATATATCTCTCATATGTTAAAGTGATTCAAAAAAGGATAAGATCAGTTCTAACCAAAACTTTTGGTTGCTATAGTGAAAAATTCTCACATGTTAGAGTAATTAAAAAATAAATTATAGTATAAAACTCTTACATGTTATAGTTTTTAGTTCAAAAGTTTTACTTCTAGCTATGCTTTCTAAATATTCTATTTGTTTTATTTTATTTTATGAAGGTCGAATATCAATAATACTACTATTCTTTGTACTAATGACACTTACACTATATTATTATTACAATTATGAGTCTTGAAAAACTAGATTTCCTTGTAAAGGGACTAATCTAATTATGATTAGTCTTTTGATATTATTGACTATTCAACAAAAGAAAAAACCAGCATTTCCTAACACATTAAATCCGGAATAGTAATAAGGGAAATTCTGGACCACTTTTTAATTGATAATAAAACCAATAAATTTAAGAGTATGTTTTGGATTTTGAACTTTTGGCACGTTAGCCTTTCTATTATTCTATTACTATTTTATATAACCTTTAGATAAAATTCTTTAAAAAACTAACTAGATCTTGGAGATAAGATTGGGGAAACAAATTCTATGAAGACAGTCCTAACATTAACTAAACAGATTCAATATCTTCACGTAAATTAAATTTCCAAATTGAAGCGTTTTAAGTACTGCTTGCACAATAAACTTTTCTAATCTTAGATTGCACACAATAGTCCCGGTTCAAGTAGTATACAATTTATACGGCTTTTATTGAGCTTGATCTCTTCAATCCATGTTAATGACATTAAAATTTTTTGCAGTTTTAGTTGCACAACAATTTTGTTCAATATATATACCTCCACCTAACGTTGATGACCCACTATCTATATATATATATATATATATATATATATTTCTTGATGCTAGAGCACCAAATTAACCTTTACGAATCAGATAAATTATAGAATTTTGGCCCTACCAATGCAAGTGACTAATGGAAGATTAACTACATCTGCAAACAAGAATAGTTGCTTTAATTTGACTATAGTGAAACACTATAACGGTGTTCTTTTTCCTTTTGTTTTGTCGTTTTCCTTTTTCTTCCACTTTTGAATGCTTAAATTTTCAATGATTTCGTACCTAACCAAAAAAAAAGGATGAAAATCAAGAATACAGCGGGAACTTAGAAGAGAAAGCGGACCCATATTGTTGTCCTTATTATCTACATTTGTTAGGTCATTGTAATTCATACTTAAGAATTACTCCCTTCAATTTGGTAAGACCAAGTGTAACGTACTCAGTTTTTTTGCCAATCAAATCCTAAACCTAACCCTGCAAACTTTGGCCTAATATATTATGACCAAAAGTAAATATATAAATATATATATATATATGATTAAGACATTGCACTATTACTCGGGTGCACCATATTTTTTATAATTACTTGGGTATACCATATTTGTTGGTTGTTCAAATTGTCAAAACTAATAGAGTTTTTAGATCAATTTTTTTCCGCTAATAAAGCAACTTAAAGAAAGGATGTCCACTAATTACGAGTGTATTTGACAATTTAATTTTAATTTATTAATTTTAATTTTATAATATAAAAGTTTTAAATATTATAATATAAAATAAAAATATATTATAATATAAAATTTTTACATAATACACTATTTTAGTTTTAATTTATTCCAATCACGTAGGTTCCAGAAACACACTCATGTCCACTAATTTTTTTGTACTACTGTTACTGTTTCTTTTTTGTTAAGTGGACCGTAGTGTTTTAATTGTTAATAATTCTAGGATAAGATACCCGTCCTTATAACCGTACATTTGATTTCAAACTAAACGTACTCGTTTCAAACCTGTCTTGAATGGGCATACATAACATGTATAAGATGGCTGTGTGGAGATGGCATATGATATGATTGAAGTCCACCGACAAAATTATAAATTTGTCCATATTTTTGTATATAAATGTGTGAATCTAATAACATGAATTTGCAGAAATATATACATATATTCCACTTTATAATAGGGGCATATATCCACAAGTACTACATGCGTGCATATAATAAGTTGAAATTGAAAACACTGTAGTATATGAGGGTTTTATATTATAATATATTTTTACTTTACACTATAACATGCGAGAGTTTTATACTGTTTAAGTTAAAACTAATGAGTTTTAGCCAAACACCTTATAAGTAATTGGCACTGGTTTTTGGGGCACATTAGACTCAAAGAAAGCAAAGTTAGATAGATATAGCACACTAATTAAAACAGATATATCACAACAAATATATGGTAAATAAACCACCATTCAAATTTAACAAAAAGTAAGCAATGAATAGTTGTTTATGTGATAATTAAAGTTATTGAAGCGTTGGTCAAGGACTAAATTGCAGAATTCATACGCACATATTCACTTAAAAATGTAAGATTTGTTGTCTCTTGGCACTTGTCTTGGTCTGGTTTCAAACTAAAAATAACTCTGAAAATGTGTAAAATAATGTGAACACGTTTGAACGTAGTACAAATGGAACTTTAAACAATGTCTAATAGCCTATTAGATATAGAATGTGAACACATATATGTGAATAAGAACTTTTATAGTCTTTGGGTCACTATAACATAGGGAGAAATATACGAGGAAGCAACGCCAGCCGGCCAAGCATTGTGACAATTCAAGACAAATTATAAACCATGATAAACACCTTAATTATAGTAAATTATACATGTAGTCGTAGCATGACGATAAGAGAATGATCTATCAGATTTTTCTCTCTTACCATTTAAAAATCGTGTCTTTTGTCTACAATAAAGCTGTAATTAAGCTTTTTAATAGATTTGTTGAATATGATTCGGACCATTGTTATTTAGACTCTTTAAATCCTAATGAACAGAAGCACAAATTAAGTTCCTTTGTCGTTACACCTATCACGCTAATAGATTTCTTTGTAAAATGCTGAGCGGGATTATAAGAACACTATTGATGATCTTTTTTATTTTTAATTTTATTTTTTAAAAAAAACAACTCATAATAAGTTGATCATAAGAAGACACGTCAAGATATCAAACCCCACTTGTACCAGAAAGCAACAACGAAACAGAAAAAATTTGATGATAAGATTCAAAAACCGTTGGCGAAACTGTATTGATCTCTCTTTTTCCCCGAAGTTTCATCTGGGAAATCAAAATAATACCACTTTCTAGTTTCTTCAAGTAGACACAAAGGCAAGGAGTCGCTAACTGGGTCCCACACGCATTTACAGCTAAAATTAGCGTGACAAGCAGACATGAAACACATGTGATGCAATTTCTTTTCCTAACCCAAATAACGCGCATTCCATATCATTTTTCTTTTTCAAAAATAAACAAAAAAAATGCCAAACGAACCAACCCCACAAAAACAAAGAAAGAAATAGTGAAATACCTACATACCACACAACTTCCATAACTTTCTTTTTTAATTCCCTCACACGCACATGATTTTAATCTTTTTTTTTTATGTATCAAATATTCCGGCTTTCATTGACTCTACTCTCATTGCCTATATATATCAATTTATGTCCCATACACATTTTCCTCAAATCGCACCAAACCCATAATACCATATTTTGTCCCCTCTCTTCGAGAAAAAAAAAAGGCCAAAAAAAAAAAAAAACTTTCTCTTTGTGTCAATCAAAAGACCAAAAATTTGAAATTTCTTAACATGGGCAACTATGTGTCATGCACTTTGGCAACTCCTCTTATGAAGAACTCCAAGGCGGTTAGGGTGATCTTCCCCGGCGGCGAGGTCCGGCAGTTCCGCGAGACCGTCAAGGCGGCGGAGCTCATGCTGGAGCTCCCCAACTTCTTCTTGGCGAACTCGGGTGCTTTACACATCGGCCGGAGATTCTCCGCGCTCTCCGCCGACGAGGAGCTCGAGTTCGGCAACGTCTACGTCATGATCCCAATGAGGAGGGTGAATTCCGTCATCACGGCCGCGGACTTGGCGGTTTTCTTCATGGCGGCGAACTCGGCGGCTAAGAGAATTTCCGGAGGGAAGGTCAGGATCTTGCCCGCGGACTCCGGCGCCAGCAATAATAATGCGAGAGAATTGACGGCGGCAGTTGATCACGATGATCAGGACGTTAAAGGGACAACGTTGAGTTTGGATGGAGTTCATGAGGGTTTTGATCAGGTTTTGCCGGAATTTAAGTATAGATTAGCCTCATGCAGGTCCAGGAAGCCTATGTTGGAGACCATAAAAGAGGAGCCAATTTCTTTGAGATAGAGATTTTTGTGCACTCTTAGGATATGATTAAAGGGTAGTTTTTTTGGTTTTTTTTTCCTCTTTCTTTTTCTCATGATACTTTTTACCAATTACCGGAGAGAGGGCTCCGGCGATGTGGAAAGAAAAAATAGTTAATTTATCTGTAAATTAAAGAAAATGTTATTCAATTTGTGACTGTGGTGGGCAATCACTAATTTGCTATACCACATCTAAAATTTTATGATCGCTTTTTATTATTAATGTTTTGGTCACGTAATAGTGAATTAGCTTACAAATTGCTCTGCAATTGTCCAAAAATTAAATGACGCAGAAGGAAATGAATCTTGTGAATTGAGATGCCGTGTGGGGTCAAAGTAGCCAAGGCAAAATGTTGGAATTTTCTTGGTCCAATCAAAAGAGCGTGACTCGAAAAAAATATGCAAAGAAAAGTATACAAGAGTGAGCCTCCATGATACGTGGGTCTGTGTCGTATTCCTGGGTAAAATAATGCGGCTGGACGTTGATTCTGGACTAAATGCATAAATAGATAAAATAATATTCTAGTTTCCAGTTATATATATATATATAAACACACACAATTTTCTATTCACACATCTTTTTTTTTACTCTTAAATTAATATTTCTAATTAGAAAAACCTTCAAATAAAATGAAAAAAAAAAACAGTTATGATAGCCTTAATTACTTAACTAAATTTTATTATAAAAATTAAATTAAAAATAGGTTTTTCTTTCTCTACACACGCCATGTGTAATACTCCTAAATTACAAATTGTTCATAATTTTGTCTATAACAAATCCCTAGTTGTCACCTTTCAATAATTAATCTAAAAAATTGCATGGAAGTGTGTTAAATGTTCTCCGCTACTTGTTGCATGATGATCGTTCTTTTGCCTTTTTTTTTTGGTGTGTGTTTATATTGTTTTAATCATTTCCCTTCTCTAGAAAAACCTTCTATATTTTTTTTTCATTTTTCATAAAATTGGATTAATTGTTAATTTTGGTGTCGTTTTTCTGTTTTTATTTCATTTTTTTGAGTTGTTTTGCTTTTTTTTTTTTGGCTAAAAATTGATTATTTTGCATTTTTCTATATTTCCTTATGCCATTTGGATGCTCTTTTTTGTTTTTTTGTTTTTAAACAGGATGACATCTCCACTTAACGCAATATCATTTTTCTAGATTGTCAAATAGATTACAAAATGAAATTATTATATGCCTCAAGTCAAAATTCCTCAAAATATGATTTTGTTTTCAAAGAAGCTCAAGATTCAAATTATCGATTACAACATCTTATTTTTTACTAATATGGCTTTTTTAGATATTCAAGAACAGAGAAGATTTAATTTAGTGGACTCATGATGTTGAAAGAAGGAATAAATTTAGTTATTATAATTATGACTTCTGGTGCAGTTAAATTAATATGGGAAGAGACCATGAATTATATTTGGCAGTGAAGATGTCATATATTTTAAGTATGTTCGAGGAAAAAAACACGAGAGAGAGACAGAGAGAGAGAGAGGTCGGGCCATGAATGTCATCCCCCTAATGTTACGTTAGGCTCATTAATCAAATATATTTATCTAGTTATTAAATTTTTTTTTCCTTATCACTTTTCTATCTACAATCGTCATATTATTTGTTGTAGTGAGATCTGATGAGGCATTAGTGCCTAAAGGTTTAATGTGAAGGATAACAATCATTCTTATGTGTGTGTAACAGAACCTTTCAAGCAAGGACTAAGACCAAGGAATTTATTTAGAAAAAATGACAAGATATGGTTTTAATAAGACCAATGGTTGCAGGTGTAGTTTAACGAAAATTCCATGCTTGACTTCATTTTAAGGTTTAGAATTTAAATCATCTATTCTAAAATTTATTTTTATGATACTATTCTGTGTACAGGAATTATTTTTTTCATAAAATACTGATAATAATATTGACATGATAAGTTATCTTTATTTTAATTTTGTTTCGAGGGATTATATTTATTAATATTAATTCTATAAAATAATATTAAAAAAATCCGTCGATGTATTTTTACATTTTCATCCTTACGGTGATATTTTATTTTGAATGTTGACTTACATTTAAATTAAAAGTCTCCATGATCATTTTCCTCGGCGTCTGAAACTGAACTTTAACCAATTTATACTTTGAGCCTTTGAGGTGACCCACATTCGAATTAGGTTCAATTTTTCCTCTCTCTCTCATTTACTGTTCTTGTTTCCTCCGCCATGAATGCCATAGATTTAGATCGAGTGCTGGGCCATCTTAAGTGACATGCAGTTAAAAAAGTGTGTTTTTGTTACATGCGAAATCAACAATAAAATGCACGGCATCCTGAATTGATTGGTGAAATATGTGGATTTCATCATGTCCAACAAGTTCATCTTTTTTGTTAACCATATATAATGACGAAATTTGCCCTTAGTTTCTCCTGCAGTTCGGCCTTTGATCGTGGCCCCATTTTTTTTATTTGTGGAAAATTTTATGTGACATTACATTTCCACATCCTCCTCTTCTTTAGCACAAATTCGGGGGTTTACCAGTAGAGCACATTGTTGGATCAAAATCCAATATATATGTGCTAATATATTAAATAAATATGAATTAAATGCTATCAATAAGGTTGCCCAAGTAAAAGTGATCAAATTTGGGGTTTGGGCTTTTAATGCATCATTAAGTGTGGACCTCCTATGTGTAGAGACTAAAAATATAATTACTAATTTTATGATGGGCTAAATTGGTAATTAAAGATAATTGCTAGGGTTTAGCAATTATATAAAGAGGTTGTGGTCCCCAAGTCAGTACGTACATTATTTTTCTGTTTCCCATCTATAGAGAGATTACAGAGCATTCTGAGAATGATGATTTACGTACCAGACTTGAAAGATCCTCAACCAAAAGACTCAAGAATCACATTCAATCAATGGATTCAGGTTAGCTTCCGCATCTTATTAATATTCTTGATGATTTGACATAAACGATCCTGGGTAATGATGGTTTTCATCACAATTTTATTCCAACAAGTGGTATCTAGAGCCCCTTCATGTTAAATCATTGAGAATCAATAATTTTTTTTTAGATGTGATTCTCATAAATAATTTTCAAATTTAACAATCTATAGTATCTTTAAAATTGTTGAATTTGAGAACAATTGTTTAAATTTTTGGTTTCGGATTATTCATTTATGTTCTGGTTGTAAACAATCGGTTTGCAAAAGAAAAACTCATTTATACGGCACGATTGCCGAAAAGAAAATCCATTTAATGTTCTGAAGCTTTTGTTCGGTTTTGGATTCCTTATACATAAACTTTTTTTTTCTTTTCTGCCTGTATACGACTCTGTTGCTGAGAAAAGAAAAAAATAAAATAAAATAAAATAAAATCGTTATTAACGTTTCAATGGATTCAGATTGCTTGGTTTATATATATATATATGTATGTATATATATATATATGTATATATATATATATATATATATAAAATCTGGGTTTTATGGATCGGGAATACGAAAAGCCGACGGCATCCTTACTGTCACCGACGAAGGACTCCGTGCGCGGCCGTGAGGCTGCACCGGAAAGACAGTGCCACAACCTCTGGCCGTGGCGGAGCAGGGAAAGCGACGGCAAGAGTTTTTTTTTTTTTTTTTAAAGGACAGAGGGGATCGTTTCGCAGGCGGCTAACCCTCCTACCGTTGGCGTCAGCCCTTTCTGGCGGCTGCCGCTAAGTCGTTGACAAGAGTAGAGCAGCTGCGGCCGTTTGGCTGCTGCACAGGGGCGGCGGCCGTTAGGCCGCCCGTTTTTCTCCCCTAGGGTCTCTTGGAAAATCAGTGTTTGGGCTTCGGCCCAGACTTGATTCAAGGGTCTTTACACGGGCCCAAATTGGGCCCATGACCAGTCTTAACCCAGGAGTTAAGCTCCTGGGTTACCAGTAGATTTAAACAACAAAAAAAATTGTATACACCGGCCTGTTGGACCCGACACTGGTTTATGTGGCATGATACACGGGCTGGGCCCGTGACAAGTAAAGTCACCAGGGGCTTAGCTCCTGGGTGACCGGTTATTAAAAAAAAAAAAAAAAGGGGGGGGGGGGGGGGGCGGGGGGCTGGGTTAGGATCCGGGTGGGGTTCTCCCGACCCAGTCTAGCCCTACCTAGTCAATGTTGACTTTGACTATTGACTTTGATCAGGTTGACTTTGACCATTTTTTTATTATTTATTATTATTATTATTTTTAATTTTGGTCATTTTTGGTGCAAATTTAAATTTAAATATTGGTATTTTATATATATTTTTTGAGATGAATTAACTGAAGCAACATGTCACCAAAGTGGCCTCTCTTGTGGAAATTAATTTGTTTTGAAATATAAACGGTTGTGTTCATGCAACTTATGTGAATATTGACCAGCCCAAAGGAAGGCAATATTTGACAGAATTGCATATACACATGTGGTGATAAATACGTGATGATTATTCAGTTTTACATGCAAACAATAAATTGGCCCAAAGGAAGATTTATTGTTTGGCATGTTCTTATTGTTAGTGTTTGATTACTACACCAAGATATCACTTACAAGTTAATATTTCTGTCTAAAGACTAAATATTAATGGAGTGCCCGATATCTTGAGATGGGGTTACCTTTATTTGGATTTATTATTGTTATTATGGATTCTTATCTGAGCTTGTTTTGGTTTTGTTTATTTTGTTCTCTGATTCAGCTACTAGTTCTGCCTCTAATATATAGCCAACATCAATTCAATTCCTATGTTGAATGGTAGCAACTTCAAATCATGGCAAGAGAACCTCCTAATAGTTCTCGGAGTCATGGATCTCGACCTTGCGTTAAGGGTTCCTTCTTCTGCACCTCTTACAGATAAAAGTTTCTCTGATCAAAAGAAGGACATGGAAAGGTGGGAAAAGTCAAATCGCATGTGTATGATGATCATGAAGAAGGCCATTCCAGAAGCATTCAGGGGCACTATATCAGAAATGATAAAGACAGTCAAAGAGTTTCTTGAGGACATTGAGAAGAGATTTACCAAAAATAAAAAGGCTGAAACAAGTACACTTTTGGCAAACCTAATCTCAATGAGATACAAAGGTAAGGGGAACATTAGGGAGTACATTATGGAGATGTCTCATCTTGCTTCAAAATTAAGAGCACTTAAGCTTGACCTTTCTGAGGACTTGCTAGTGCATTTAGTTCTTATATCTCTTCCTGCACACTCCAGTCAGTTTAAGGTGAGCTATAACTGCCAAAAGGAGACTTAGTCTCTTAATGAGCTCATCTCACATTGTGTGCAAGAAGAGGAAAGGTTGAAGCAAAAAAAGATAGAAAATGCTCACTTGGCTAATACTTCCAAGGACAAAGGGAAGAAAAGGAAGAATGATAAGGAAGTTGCAGTTACGACACCTCAAAAGAAGCAACAAAAGAGACCGGTTGATCTGGAAGGTACGGGTTGTTTCTTCTGTGGAGCTACAGGACATAAGAAGAAGCATTGCACCAATTATCACGCTTGGCGTGCTAGAAAAGGTATGTTTCTTAATTTGGTTTGTTCTGAGGTTAATTTAACTTCGGTATCTGAATACACTTGGTGGATGGATTCTGGTGCAACCACTCACATCAGTGTGTCTATGCAGGGATGCCTGAGATGCCGAAAGCCAAATGACGGTGAAAGATACATCTACATGGGCGATGGCAAGAAAGTTGAAGTTGAAGCAATAGGAAAATTTAGATTATTGTTAAAGACTGGATTTTATTTGGATCTTGATGAAACATTTATTGTACCATCTTTTAAACAGAATTTGATTTCTATTTCAGCTTTAGACAAATCTGGTTATTCTTGTTCATTTGGAAATGAAAAATTTATTTTGTTTCATGATTCAAAATTAGTTGGTTCCAGTTCTTTATCAGGTTACGATAATCTTTATTTACTTGATACAATTGCTTCATTTAATGAATCCTTGCAATTAAGTACATGAGGTATAAAGAGAAAATTAACCAATGAGAATTCAGCTGCGTTATGACACAAGAGATTGGGTCATATCTCTAGAAGAAGAATAGAGAGACTTGTGTCAGACGAAATTCTCGACCCCTTAGACTTTACAGATTTTGATATTTGTGTTAACTGTATTAAGGGGAAACAAACCAATAAAAGGAGATTTGACGCCAACAGGACTTTGGACATCTTAAAACTTATACATACAGACATTTGTGGGCCATTCCCTACGGCTTTTTGGAATGGTCTATAATATTTTATAACGTTCATAGATAATTTTTCTAAATATGGCTACATATATCTCATTCATGAAAAGTCATAGTCGCTAGATGTGTTCAAAATTTGTAAGGCTGAAGTTGAAAATCAACTCAACAAAAGGATTAAAAGCGTCAGATCTGACTGTGGTGGTGAATACTATGGTAAATATGACGGTTTAGGTGAACAATGTCCGGGACCGTTTGCTAAGTTTCTAGAGGAAAGCGGTATCGTCCCACAGTATACTATGTCGGGTTCGCCCACTATGAATGGTGTTGCTGAAAGACGAAACAGAACGCTTAAGGACATGGTGAGGAGTATGATTTCTCATTCTGCCTTACCAGAATCACTCTGGGGAGAAGCACTTAAGACTGCAGCATATATCCTTAACAGGGTTTCAACTAAAGCAACTGTCAAAACCCCTTACGAACTTTGGACGGGCAAGAAGCCTAGTATAAAGCATTTGCATGTTTGGAGATGTCTAGCTGAGGCAAGGCCTTATAGGCCTAATGAAAAGAAACTGGACTCAAGGACGGTTAGTTATTATTTTATTGGATACTCTGAAAGATCCAGAGGGTACAAGTTTTATGATCCCACGACCAAATTGATATTTGAGACGGGAAATGCCAGGTTCTTTGAGGATGTCAAGTTTGTGGGGGGAGATATGGTTAGGGACTTTGTCTTTGAAGAGGAATATGTTGATATTCCCACAGTTGTTATTGCAATTGATCAGGTTCCTACTCCTGACATTGTTCAAGAAGCAGACCCAAATCAAGACAATGTTGGAGAACCTCCCATTCCAGAAATTGTTCCAGAAGAACAAACTCAACCACCTCAAGAACCTATGCCATTAAGGAGATCCACTAGAGAAAGGAGAAGTGCGATGCTAGTGATTACATTGTATTTCTCCAAGAACATGAGTATGACATTGGTATGGTGGAAGATGATCCAATCAAATTCTATCAAGTCATGGAAAGTTCTAGATCTCAAGAGTGGATTGATGCCATGAATGAAGAGATAAAGTCTATGAAAGATAATGACGTTTGCGATCTTGTCCTATTGCCTGAAGGTGCGAAACCCATTGGTTGCAAATGGATATTTAAGACCAAGAGGGATTCGAAAGGCAATGTGGAGAGGTATAAGGCCTGTCTTGTCGCTAAAGGCTTTACACAGAAAGAAGACATTGATTATAAAGAGACTTTCTCTCCAGTTTCTTCAAAAGACTCTTTTAGGATTATAATGACATTAGTGGCACATTTTGATCTTGAGCTTTATCATATGGATGTTAAGACTGCGTTCCTCAATGGTGACATTGATGAAACAATCTATATGGTGCAATCGGAAAACTTTGTGTCGGGAGATGCAAAGAAGATGGTTTGCAAATTAAAGAAATCTATCTATGGGTTTAAGCAAGCTTCTCGTCAATAGTATTACAAATTTCATCAGGTTATCATCTTGTTCGGTTTTGAGATGAATTTGGTCGATGATTGTATATACCACAAGTTCAGTGGGAGTAAGTATATTATCCTGGTTTTATATGTCGATGACATTTTGCTTGCCAGCAATGATATTGGCTTGTTGCATGAAACCAGGAGATTTCTATCAAAGAAATTTGAGATGAAGGATCTTGGTGACGCCTCTTTTGTATTGGGTATACAGATACACCAGGATCGCTTTCGAGGTATTTTAAGATTATCATAAAAGGGCTATATCGAAAAGATTCTTAAGAGATGTGGCATGCAGGATTGTAAACCAGGTGATACCCCTGTGGCTAAGGGAGACAAGTTTAGTCTCAATCAGTGCCCTAAGAATGATTTTAAGGTTAAGGAAATGCAGAAGATTCCTTATGCGTCAGTAGTAGGGAGTCTAATGTATGCTCAGGTTTGTACGCATTCGGATATTGTGTACGTTACAGGGATGTTGGGCAGGTACTTAAGCAATCCTAGAAAGGATCACTGGGTAGCAGCCAAACGAGTCTTGAGGTATTTACAGAGAACAAAGGATTACATGCTCACGTATCGAAGGTCGAAACAGCTAGAGATCATTGGGTATACTGACTCCGATTATGCTGGATGCCAAGATAGTGTGAAATCTACATCGGGCTATGTATACCTTCTGACTGGAGGTGCTATCTCTTGGAAGAGTGCTAAACAGTCCCTTATAGCATCTTCTACGATGGCGGCAGAGTTCATAGCATGTTATGAGGCGTGCAATCATGGAATAGGCTGTAAAATTTTATCACAGGGCTACGTATAGTGGACAGTATTCAAAGACTACTCAAGATATTTTGTGACAATAAGTCAGCAGTTTTGTATTCTAACAACAATAGGAGGTCGACGAAGTCAAAGCATATAGAGATCAAGTTCCTAGTTGTGAAAGAAATAGTTCAGAGTGGACAGTGTTAGACATTTATGCCCTAAGGAGTAAAAATGTAATACGTTTTTGAAGACATTTTTATCAATAAATAATTTATTCATTATATATACCAAATCTTGTCCTCTTTACGTTCATGTTTGTTGAATGTATGATAAGCAAACAGTAGTCTGAGACTATCAGTCTAAACCTTAAGAATTGAGCATATGATGGACTGATTATGCGGAAGACACGATTCTTAAGGTGACGGTCTAAAACATATGATCTGCAATCAAGGGAATAAAGTTGGGCGCTTTGTTCATGGAAAGATTGTTATGTTGTCTATATCCCTTTTGAGAGATGGTTTGTCTTGACCATCGGAGTTGGACTCCGTGAATAGAAACATTGGCACGTTGTCATAGGTGACAATGTGTTGGATCGGGACATAAAGTGAATTGATTTAAATTAATAATTTCGTCTTGGCAAATCGATTCACTTTAGACAGTCACTTGTATTGTATCTTAATCTTGAGATGAATAGTGGGCTTGTTGTCTTGACTTGTGTCTTTTGATGTGCCAATGGCTGACTTCGACATCTCAATAGTGGTACGCATGCCGGTACGTTGGAGGCATGACTCTTGATAGCGTAGACTTGTTATTCATAGATATGGAATCCATAGCTCCTCTTTAGGAGTAATGATATCCTCTTATATGCGTTGTCCTGTAATTAAAAAACTGGAGCGCTCAACCATTTTGATACATAGGTGTAACCGAATGGTATACTATCTTTGGATGGTAAGTTTTCTAATGGTGAGACAATGGAACGTAAGATAAAAATAATCTGGAAGGTAAGACAGAACTTGTCCTTAAGCCGATTATGGATTATCATATGGGGATACAATACACTTTGATATGTCATGGAGACTTAGCTACACGAGCTTCGTAATTCTGTAAAGTTCGAGAGTGCAGCTCCAAGCTTTTAGTGGAGTAGCATTGGAGTTGATAATTGTGAAATGTATATCTGGGATATTGGGTTTCATAATTATCATGAGCTTGAACTTTATAGGTCCATTTTGGTCCCTTTTGCTAGCTCACAAAATCCTGTAACGACACGGCGTGCTTTTTCAATAATTGGTGACTTATGTCGGATTTATCAGATTGGTTTAAAATTTGTAAGAATCAAATAATTCATGTCTATTTATTGGTTGAATTAATTTTGTAATAAAATTAATTTAAGATAAACTTGTTGAATTATTGGATCAGATAATTCTTGTCTGTTTATCGGTTGATTTAATTTTGGATAAATTAGATCAAGATAAACTTGTAGAATTATTGTGAATTGATTTATTTTCTTAGAGATTATCTTGATAAAGTTTGTTTTGATCAAATATCTTCTCTATTGCGTTATTTGAATCAAAACTGAGACTTTATCCTTTAGAATCTCGGGTGGAAAATAAAAGATTCGCAGAGATTTTTTCTCAGGAGTTTGGCCTGCCGAATGACGTGGTCGGCCTACCGAACTGGCCTGTTCGGCCTGTCGATTAGAACGTTCGGCCTGCCGATCAGCGGGAGATAAGATTACGCGTTTTCACGCGGATCTTATCAGATATTGATCTAAACTTGATTCTGTTTTGAGTTTTTGAGACCTAATCTGATAAGGACTGACCCCAAGACCAAGAGCTATAAAAAGGGAGTGAGTCTCATGATTTACTCAGATCAATTAAGAGATTAAGAGTGATACACTTCTAGTGAGCATCTGAAAAAACTCCCTGAGAGCTTTTGTTCACAAATCACGAACACTAGCTTTGGGTTCTCTCTCTTGGTTGGAAGGAGAGTCACCGATGAAAGAGCTGAACGTGTGAGCCCACACTCACTCCGGTTGTGGATAGAGAATAGCAAAGAAGACCAGTTGGTTGAGGCTCTTCTGGAACGTTACTTCTCTACACAGGTTGCGGAGGTTCTTCACATAAAGGTTAGTAAGATCTGTCTAATTTATACATATAGCATGTCAAACTTGTGTTTTGGAAATTACTCTAATGAAAAATTTTTAAAATTCCACTGCACATTTTGTTTCCAACAGACAGTTGTCTATAGAGCACATCGGCACAAACTCCATAATTTAAGATCCGCTTACTAAGGGATTGCCACCCCAAATGTTTCATGAGCACACTGCTTGTATGGGTGTCATATCATTTCAGGATATTTAGTTTTAGTGGAAGTTTGTAATTTTAAATGCTCTTATGATATAGATATTTTTCAGTTATTTCAGTTTATGGATATTTTAAGGTTATTTTTTGTAGAAATAAAGTTTTCAGTTTATTCACACTCTGATTTTGGTATGGTTTGATCTTACTAAGGTATTAAGGTGGACCAGTTGGAAATAGGCATGTTAAGATCACATTGCATGAAATTTCCATACTACACATCTATGCTTGATCTTCTCATTAGTTGTATTGGTATATGTGATCATTGATGGGTCTAGTTACAACATATGTAATGAAGGTTACTTTGGTCCTATATTTATATGGTTAATGGACAAGATTGTTGAGGTGCATAAGTTTTGATAGCAAAATTCATGAGCTCATAAGGTATAATTCACATGTATAAAGTTTCATATATAGCCCAAGTAGGAGATTGTTAGATCAAAATCCAATATATATGGGCTAATGTATTAAATAAATGTGAATTAAAGGCTATCAATAAGGTTGCCCAATTAAAAGTGATCAAATTTAGGTTTTAGGCTTTTAATGCATCATTAAGTATGAGCCTCATATGTGTAGAGACTAAAAATATAATTACTAATTTTATGATGGGCTAAATTGGTAATTAAAGAGACTTGCTAGGGTTTAGCAATTATATAAAGGGGTTGTGGTCCCCAAGTCAGTCAGTACATTATTTTTCAGTTTCCCATCTACAGAGAGATTACAGAGCATTCTGAGAATGAGGATTTACATACCAGACTTGGAAGTTCCTTAACCAAAAGACTCAAGAATCACATTCAATCAATGGATTCAGGTTAGTTTCTGCATCTTATTAATATTCTTGATGATTTGACATGAACGATCCTAGGTGATGATGGTTTTCATCACAATTTTATTCTACACACATTAGTTATCCAATTCTTCTCAGAAAGATAAAAAGATTTTTTCATAAAAAGAAATCGCATGAAATAACATATTTTTCTATTGACTAAGTGAATAATCTCGATAGTTTTTAAAATATAAACAAAATAACATATTTAGTACCAATTAGTTTTCTAAAAGCATTAAAAGACTAGAATAACTTCAAAGTCATATTTGTTTCAAAATTTTAGATTTTTTTTTCTTCCTCCTCCTCTCCCTTTTCCCTTTCTCTCTTCCTTTCTCTGATTTCCCTTTGACACTATCTTTCAGTTTCTCTCTCCCTCCCTTGACACACTCTCTCAGTCTCTCTCCCCCCTTCGTTTCTCACTCCTATGATCATTTCGTCTTCGCCACCCACACCGACAATGTTGACGACACCGTAGGTTTCATCTTCAACGATAGTCATAAGGATCGATGACAGCTACTGCATGCCAAGATCTTGACGAAGATGATCGTGAGATCGCAAGCTGTCAGTGGCGAATCGATCGGCTCTCATGATGGAGCTATAGCGTAAAAAAAAAAAGGAGCTAGAGATTGTGCGAGTCGCAATCTGAAGTTCTCGGTCGTGAAGGATCTAAAGTTCTTGGCGACAATTAGGTTCTTGGATCGACGGTGCATCGACAATGATGGCACTACGGTGAAAGATCAGTGATGTCAAGTTTGTAGATCGACAGGACTCGTGTCACCATTGTGCTTGAGATTTGGAGTTGCATCGCTGGCAAAAAAAGGCAGGGGGATCTCATGGTAATGGCAGAAAAAAGAAAAAAAGAAGAAAAGAAAGAAGAAAAAATAAAAAAATAAAAAATAGAACAGTTTTATTTGTCCTCTCAAAAAAAATTTTATTTGTTTGGTTCATATTTGGTTTTGTTCAAATTACTTGAGATCTAGGTACTTTGATATGTTTTTGTTCAGATTGAACTTTGATTTTGGATTTTGTTAGTTCTTTGTTGTGATCTTGGTGTATGTTGTATGTACAACCGCCAACGGTCCAATGAAATTGTAGGTACATTTTTGTATTTATATGATAACTACAGTATTTATAGGTAAATACCAACGGTCCGGTGAAGTTGGCGTTGAATTTTTGTATTTACATGACAAATATAGTATTTACGGGTATATATTGTATTTTTTAACTGGTAACGGTCTGGCAAAATCATCAATGATTTTTTGTATTTATACTATAAATATGAAAGTTATCGATGAATTTTTGTATTTATACAGTACATACTGTTTTTTCAGTAAGTATTGTATTTTTTGGCCGCTAGCGGTCCAACAAAGTCGTTAGTAAATTTTTATATTTACATAGTAAATACGATATTTTTTGGTAAATATTACATTTCCCAGCCGTCGGCTATTCGGTGAAGTCACCAATGAATTTTTGTATTTATAAGTAATACAATATTTTCAAGTAAATACAATATTTGTTTAGTAAATACTGTATTTCTCGGCCGCTGGTGGTGCCGTTGAGGGAGGAGGGTGAGCGATGTAAAGGTAAAGAAGTGGGAATGTTTTGGGGTTTTTATTTTCAATTTTTCATGAGATATTACTCAATTTTTCATGATATATTGTTTACTACATATTTTGAAACTATATGACATTATTTACTAAGTTTTAACCAAATATGCTATTTTGTTCTTTCTCCTTTTTATAAATGTTATCTCTTATAAATATTATACATGCTTGAAACTTACTATACCATTAAATATTTACAAAAGACAAGTATGACATAGCTTTTTAAATGTGACATAAGACAAGTATGACATAACTTTTAAAAGGTGACATGAATATACACATGTTTTAAAAGTATGACATAATATGTAATTTTTCAAAAGAAAAATTAACTTAGTTCCACTACACCATCACAAGCCCAACACTACACATACCTTATTTGATCCAAAGTAGTTTAAGGTGAGGATTTGAAATAATGAAACTTGAACGCATCCTGAGATATGAAAAAGAAAAAAAGGCATCTTAAGTGCTACACTATCCCACAAATTATAATTATGTCCTTAATTAAATGTAATGTAAAATTATTGAATAGTTAAATTAACAAAAATTGTTTCTCTTAATTGAATTTTCTAGTCAGAACTCTAGAGAGTACTTCTAATTAGTAAGATCAATTGAATGTCATATTGACGTCAAGTTACCAAATACGCAACAACTGTTTTATCAAAAACTATGTGAATGTATAATTAACTTCTTCTTGTCAATTTATAATCTTTGGAAAGGGAGAAGGAAAAAAAATAGGCTGTCATAATACTAAAAAACTTTTAAGTAAATTACTTTAAAAGATGACAAATGCATCCTTATTTTTTTTTGGTTAAAACGATCATGAACTAAAAAAAAATACAAAAGGACTAACTCAATTGACATCTATTATTTTTCTACTTTTTTGGATCACGTGCTTTATCATTTGCTTTAAAAAGATTAAAGTATCCCTAATTAAATCAACTATTATTTAACAAAAAAAAATCAAATCAAATAGCAACTACTTCCCCAACTCAAGCCTGCAAATCGATTGTCCAACCCAAATCGGCCATCCCTCCATCATGAGCACCAAACCAAACTCTAAATGTCCAAACTTAATCGCGCAACCCCTATCATGAACCTAAGCCACCTATCACTCAAAAACCATCCGCCGCAAACCCGCCTTCACAAACCATCAACCCCACTGCCAGTCACTCCATACCCGTCGCAAGCCGTGCCAGTTGCTGTCGTAAACCAGCAATCCAACTGTTGATCACTCCTCCTCCGTTGCACCTCGACGCCACACGAACCTTTCCCGTAGTTGGTAATGAATTTTTCAGGTCTGGTTTTTTGTGTTCTTAGATGAGAGGATGAAAAAAGAGGATAACAAAGAAGATCGGGATATTTTGAAAAAAGAGCCATAAAAAATTTTAAATTGAAAAAATGATTTTTTTTTTTATAGAAAAATATGTTTTTTGGTATAGAAAAACTGCTTCAATCTTTTTTCAGAAAAATAAGAGAAATAATTGTAGCAAAAAAATAAACCTCAATAAAGTGAAAAAAAAAGCTAAAGCTGTTTTTATGTTTAAAAAGCTTGTTTTTTTATATTAAAAAACTGTAAAAAAAAAGTTATTTGTCTAAAATTTTTTTTTCTTAAAAGCATTTTTCAAAATCCCCACAAAGATTTCAAATTTGATTTTTTTAAAGGTCTGCAACATCATCAATCTCGCAACGAAGGCGACTATGGCATAATGGGTTCCCGAGGCTTGATATGCGGCGTTTATGGATCACAAGGGGATTGAGCATCTCAAAGAATATCACTAATTCTAGTTTGATGATTTCATTTAAAACGTAGAATTTGAATCCTTTGTTATTTTATTTCTTCTTTTCAGTCATTGATAAAAACTAAAAAGTCACAATTTAATTCAAATTAATCACTTTCACTTACTGTTTTTATGTATATTATAAGTAAAAAAAAGCAGTAATAATTAGAATGAACTGTGCAATAGCAATTAATGCCAGGACATTTACTTCCATAATTTCGTCATTTCGCTTTTCTTTAATTCGTAATAACGTGGGATTGTTTGAGAAGAAGAAGGAGGCGAGAGATAGGGGCGACACATACGGGGGTCGTTTGGGTTCTGATGGTCTAGGGTGGACAGCGTTTGGGGGGAAAGGGAGGTGGGAAGGGGCGTGGGGCAGTTTGTAGGAGGTTTTTTAAATATATTTTCTTTTTTTTTTTATGCTTTACAATTTAATTTTAGTTTAGTTTAGTTTTTGTATTTTACTAAAATACTAGTAATACTCCATCATGGGCAAGGCAAGTAGTAGCCAAATGAGAGAAAATAAATGAACATCAATCAAGTTGGTCCTTTTGCACCTTTTTTTTTTTTTAGTTTGAGGACATTCAACCAAAAAAACAAAGACACTCGATTGTCACATTTTAAATAGAACAAGGACCATTAAAGCAATTTACTCAAAACTTTTTATACATATTTTAACCTAAAGATAAGTCCAGTTGCTCATATAAGATTTTTCATTCAATTAGACAAGCAATCACATCCATCATATAGTTATAAATTTCACTCATTTTTTAAGGAAAAATCCTTTCAATTCTTATGTGGTTATAACCCTCCAATTTTATGAGCAACGAAATTATAACCCTATGAGTTTAAATATGATTGCTCTTTCTTTCTTCGAACTAGCTAGGAATGGATGAACGGGACAATGTCAAGTAATTTGTCATCTGAATTAAGAATCTTTCAATTGCAATTGATTATAGTATGAAATCTTTAGCCAAAAAGATTGGTAGAACAGAAATTTTTGCAACTAGAAAATATACGTTGTCTTCTTCTGGAATGACAATATACAAATACAGTATGTTATTGCAACGAACGAAAAAGATTGTCGCTTTCTATGCTGAACGTACTCAACTTACTGCTAAAATAGCCAGGACAACATCTAATAGTAATAACGATTTCATTTCAAAAATATGCTAGAAACTTAAATACTGTAGCATGTGAGAGCTTTATATTGTAACAAACTTTTGCTTTCCTATAATATGAGCATTTTCTCCGTATAATTGTCCTACAATATCTCCTCCTAACTAATTCTACATCTGCTAAACCTTTTCCAACTAATTCCACATGATCTGTCGATCATCCCTCCACTAATTGCTCTCAAGAGTTGAACATGCCTCTCAAACAAGCTTCCCCTAAGGTCAATTCAAAATAAACCCCTTTTTGAAAAGTTCACCATACGAAATAGATTCGGAAAGGGCAAACTTTTGGGAGGTTCAAGCCACTTGCATGGGATTTGGCAATCTAAATAGAGTCCTAATGGTATCTCCCAAATAGCCATTTAGATTGGGAAAAGAGGAAGAAAAAGAAAAAAAAAAAATCCAATTATGATTGAAATATATGCATGCACTAACATTTATAATTTCTTATCATTCCAAATGAGAAATTTATCTTTATACTCTATTGGGTATGAGGGACAAAGAGGAAGAATTATAGAAAGAATTAGAAGAAAGAGGAACATAAAGGATAGAGAGAATTATAAAAGTCTTTTATATTGTTTGATAAGAAGGAATGATGATTGAAATGATAGATGATAGTTATTTATCCAATTACTACAATGTACATTATACCTTTTTGTTAATAATTTATTTTGAAGGCTAAAAATTCTTCAATTTAAATATAGGAGGATTGAGGATTAGTAGATCCCTCCATTAATACAATGATTCAAAATAATGGGTCCAGAGAGAAAGAGACTCTCCCTCTATGTCTTCCTCTCCCCCACATGCAGAACCGACACAAGAGATAATAAAGTGTTAGAAAACATGTTTAGGACTACTGATGTGGAGTCATAAACGTTGTTTAGTTGAATGTTTCAAGTTCTTTCTTTCTTTCTTTTTTTTGGTGTTGGTTATTTTTTTCTTTTTTGTTATTCATGTTTGTGGTCATGGCGTAATCTTAAGACCATGATTTTAGTGGGTAGTTATTAATTAAGCTTTAAATTGTAATGTTTCTGATGTTTAAAATTGCAGTTTAGTTTCTTTGCTTCAAAATACGTTGCTCTCAATTTTCATTTGCCTTTACTATAGCAATACTTTCAAAACATAAAAAGGCTTTGTTTTTCTTTTCTTATTCTAAACATAATGACATTTGGTATCCGAGCTTTCTTCTTAAGGGGGATCTGTGTGTGAATTTGATGCGTCATGGAAGCCGAAGCTAGTTTCTCCTCAATTGCTCTGTCAAAACAACCAAATTTGGGCAGTACGCATGGAGACATACTTGGAAACTTTGGATCTTTGGGAAGCAGTGGAAGAAAACTATGAAATCCCTACATTTTCAAATAATCCCATCATGGCATAGATCAAAGTGCAGAAGGAAAAGAAGACAAAGAAATCAAAGGCAAAGGTCTGCTTATTTGTTGCAGTCTCATTCACCATCTTTACTTGTATCATGTCTTTGAAGTCAGCAAAGGAGATATGGGATTATCTCAAGACCGAATGTGAAGGAGATGAAAGGATTCGAGGGATGCAAGTGATGAACCTGGTACGTGACTTTGAGTTGCAAAAGATGAAGAAGACAGAATCCATCAAGGAGTATTCTGATAGGTTGCTTAACATTACAAGCCAAGTTAGACTACTTGGCTCGTCTCTGCCAGAATCGAGGATTGTTGAAAAAAATCCTTGTAACGATGCCTGAAAAATTTAAGGCCACAATTACATCCTTAAAAAACACTAGGGATATGTCAAAGATCTCTTTGGCAGAGCTGTTGAATGCATTACTAGCACAGGAGTAAAGAAGTGCTATGAGGCATGAAGATGATGTTGAAGGAGCCTTGTCTGTCAAGCATCAAGAAAATGCAAGAAATAACAAGAAAAAAAGAGCAAATGGCATCAAGGCTCAAATGGAGAATTCACGGCCAACAACAACAGGAGCAAAGATAGAAATAAAAAGGGATCTTATCCTCCATGCCAGCATTGTGGTGGAAAATCTCATCCACATTTTAAATGCTGGAGAAAACCAGATGCTGATCTTCTTCGTTAGCCACACTATGCTCGATGCTAAAATGAGGTATTATGTGGTTGAAAAGTTGGCTCTTGCATTAATCATGTCGGCTCGAAAGCTCTGACCATATTTTCAAGGTCACACATTCATGATACTATCATCATACATGATGTAAGCCATTTTGCATAAGCCTGACGTCTCTGAAATGTTGACAAAATAGGTTGTTGAGCTGACTGAGTTCGACATCGACTATAGACCACGGACAGCATTAAAGGCACAAGTGCTAGTAGATTTCATTGTCAAGTTGACGTACAAGGTAGACAACAAGGGATAGAAGAAATGGGTTGTGTAAGTCAACAGTGCAAGTAATGAAAAAGGATTGGGAGTAGGAGTGCTACTAAAGTCACCAACTGGTGAAGAGATCGAGCAGAGTTTTCGACTGGGGTTAAGAACTACGAACAACGAAGCTAAGTATAAAGCAATAACCGCTGGCTTAAGGCTAGCTTTTACACTTGGAGCAACTGAGCTCATTATAGAGAGCGATTCTACTCTAGTTGTTAATCAAATAATAGGTGACTTCGAAGCGCACGATGAAAAGATGCTCTCTTACCTTAAGATAATGAACAAGCGCAAGGCTCAGTTCAATCACTTCGAGGTAAAGCACGTCCCGCGAGAACAAAATTCCAAAGTAGATGCACTTACAAGTTTGGGATCTTCTGTCGAAGTCAACAAGAGAAGAATCATACCTTTGGAATGCATCGACCAGCCCTGTATCGAGTTGGTCAAAGAAAGAAATTATATGGATCCGAGGGACGATTGGTGAACCCTCATTGAGATGTACATACATGATGGATGGCTATCTGAAGACAAACAGATTGCGAGGAAGATCAAAGTTCAGGCTGCTACTACTGTCTGATCGACGAGAAGCTCTACCATCGTTCTTTCACAGGTCCTTATTTTTGTTGCCTTAGGGAGGACAAAGTCGAGAAGGTTATCTAGGCAATGCATGAAGGCTCGTGCGGTAACCACTTAGGTGGAAGATCTTTGTGCAACAAGGTCCAAAGGCAAGGTTTTTACTAGCCGACCATGCAGACTGATTGTGAAAGTTTTGCTAGAAAGTGTGATAGTTGCCAAAGACATACACCAACCATCCACCAACCTATCGAGGAACTATCTTTGGTCAGTTTGCCGTACCCCTTCATGAAGTATTCTATGGACGTTGTTGGACCTTTCCCTCCTGCTTCTGGACAGGTTAAGTATTTGCTCATTCTTACGGATGAGGACATCAAGGCTACAAGGAATTTTCACTATCTGATTCAAGTTCCAGTTGGTCCGGTGACGAGGGCTCGAGCTAAGAGATTCAAAGAAGAGTTGAATAACCTGGTCTAGAGAGTTCTACAACAAGAAGAGAGTGTGTTCACTACTGAGGGTGAGCAAAGGCTGGTTTAACTCATCAAAGTAGAGCTAGAAGGGAGCCAATCAGCCATACACGCACATTGAGTTCTTGCATGGCCAACTTGTATATTCATTCCGTACACGTACACATGTAGGAGTGGTGTGTCCAGCAAAGATTCAAGATTCAAGATTCAAGATTTGAATTCTTTGTTCAAGATTTGAATTCTTTGTAATCTTATTTTAGTTTAAGTTTTAGTTTCAGCATTTGAAATTTAGAATCTTTGTTTCAACTTTATTATAGGCGTGAATAAGAGGAAGGAATCCTGAGTTAAATAATTCCATCCTAGGGCTTTATTTAGGCATTTCTTTCATTAAGGGTAGATTAGGAATTTTACATTTAAAGATAAACCCTATGTGAATTTCGGCCATGTAAGGCCCTCTTTTAGATTATGCAATATAGTTTTTGATGTTCATTCATATTAAGAGTTATTCTTCTTGAGTTCTTGAAGAAACTTTTCCAAACTTATCAAGGATTCCTTGTGGCATTCAATTGACTTATCAAACGGACTTTCTATACCCGTTTGTGGCGTCTCCATCATACTAAAGTTCTTGCTTTGCTAAGCAACGGGTCGCGGTTCCACTTAACTTGAGAGGTCTTGGGGTTCAAAATTCCAGATTTGATATCAAGTTTCGTCATGTGGTTGGTGTGGTTCGTATCACTTATAGATTATTTTTTCAAATGGGTTGAAGCCGAACCCTTTATAGATGTTAAAGAGCGAGTGTCGAAATATTCATTTGGAGGAATATCATCAGTCAATTCGGAGTGTCAAGGGAGATCATAAGTGATATTGGCTCGTAGTTCATTTTTGCCTCTTTTAAGAAGTTCTGTCACGACTGGGATATTGTTCTGAGCTTCTCCATGCTAAGGTACCCGTAGGGGAATGGGCAGGCGGAAGCAACGAACAAGACAATCATGAAAGACCTCAAGAAGAAACTAGAGGCCAAGAAAGGATGCTAGGTCGAAGAACTCCCCATGGTGTTGTGGGCCTATTGAACGACTCTGAGAAGGGCGACTGGCAAATCTCCCTTTTTTCTCGTATACAGTGTTGGAAACAAAGTGTGCAGCGGAATTTTTAAAATTTTTTCATCAGAGTATTTTCCAAAACACAAGTTTGACATGTTATATGTATAAATTAAACAGATCTTACTAACCTCAGTGCGCCGAAGAACCTCCGCGACCTGTGTAGAGAAGTAACGTTCTAGAAGAGCCTCAACCAACTGGTCTTCTTTGCTATTCTCTATCCACAACCGGAGTGAGTGTGGGCTCACACGTACAGCTCTTCCACCGGTGACTCTCCTTCCAACCAATAGAGAGAACCCAAAGCTAGTGTTCGTGATTTGTGAACAAAAGCTCTCAGGGAGTTTTCAGATGCTCACTAGAAGAGTATCACTCTTAATCTCTCAAATTGATCTGAGTAAATCATTAGACTCACTCCCTTTTTATACCTATTGGTCCTTGGGGTCAGTCCATATTAGATTAGGTCTCAAAAATCGAAACAGAATCAAGTTCGGATCAATATTTGATAAGATACGCGTGAAAAACGCGTAATCTTAACTGTCGCGGTCGGCATGCCGAACTGTGAGATAGGCAGGCCGAACTGGCCAGTTCGGCAGGCCGAACACGTCATCCGGCATGCCGAACTGCCGAGAAAAAATCTCCGCGAATCTTTTATTTTCCACCCGAGATTCTAAAGGATAAAGTCTCAGTTTTGATTCAAATAGCCCAATAGAAAAGATATCTGATCAAAACAAACTTTATCAAGATAATCTCTAAGAAAATAAATCAATTCACAATAATTCTAGAAGTTTATCTTGTTCTAATTGTCCAAAATTAAAACAACCGATAAACAGACAAGAATTATTCGAACGCCATAATTCAACAAGTTCATCTTGAACTAATTTCTTACATAATTAATTCAACCGATAAACAGACATGAATTATTTGATTCTTATAAATTTTAAACCAATCTGATAAATCCGACATAAGTCACCAATTATTGGAAAAGCACGCCGTGTCGTTACAGGATTTTGTGAGCTAGCAAAGGGGACCAAAATGGACCTATAAAGTTCAAGCTTATGATAATTATGAAACCCAATATCCCAGATATACATTTCACAATTATCAACTCCAACGCTACTCCACTAAAAGCTTGGAGCTGCACTCTCAAACTTTATAGAATTACGAAGCTCGTGTAGCTAAGTCTCCATGATATATCATAGTGTATCGCATCCCCATATGATCATCCATAATCGGCTTAAGGACAAGTTCTGTCTTACCTTCCCGATTATTTTTATCTTACGTTCCATTGTCTCACCATTAGAAAACTTACCATCTAAAGATAGTATACCATTCGGTTACACCTATGTATCCAAATGGTTGAGCGCTCCAGTTTTCCAATTACAGGACAACGCATATAAGAGGATATCATTACTCCTAAAGAGGAGCTATGGATTCCATATCTATGAATAACAAGTCTACGCTACCAAGAGTCATGCCTCCAACGTACCGGCATGCATGCCACTATAGAGATGTGGGAGTCACCCATTGGTACATCAAAAGACACAAGTCGAGACAACGGGCCCATTATTCATCTCAGGATTAAGATACAATACAAATGATTGTCTAAAGTGAATCGATTTGTCAAGACAGAATTATTAATCCAAATCAATTCACTTTATGTCCCGATCCAACACATCGTCACCTATGACAACGCGCCAATGTTTCTATTCACGGAGTCCAACTCCGATGGCCAAGACAAACCATCTCCCAAAAGGGATATAGACAACATAACAATCTTTACATGAATAAAGCGCCCAACTTTATTCCCTCGATTGCGGATCATATATTTTAGACCATCACCTTAAGAGTCGTGTCTACCGCATAATCATCCCATCATATGCCCAACTCTTAAGGTTTAGACTGACAGTCTCAGACTACTGTTTGCTTATCATACATTCAACAAATATGAACGTAAAGAGGACAATATCTGGTATATATAAATGAATAAATTCTTTATTGATAAAAATGTCTCCAAAAACGTATTACATTTTTACTCCTTAGAGCATACATGTCTAACATACAGAACATAGGCTATCATTCCTATAGAGATAGTTGCTCAAAATCTTTAGGATGATTACTCACTCTTAAATGAAGCAAAGAATTATGAAATGCTATGAAATGCTTTGGATTTAATAGACGAAAAGAGGGATAACATCTTTTACTGCCTCAGACGTTACCAGTAAGCAGTCGCCAGATATTACAACCAAAAAGTGAAAGTCAAAAAGTTTGATAAGGTGAACTCGTACTGAAAAAAGTCTTTCAAAATACGAAGGAAGCCTATGCTAGGAAATTGATGGCCAACTAGGAAGGTCCCTATCGAATTCGGTCCATTATTTGAGACGAAGTCGAGAAGCTTGAGAAACTTAATGGCTTGATCATAACCAAAAGCTGGAATTCGCACCACCTGAGGAAGTATTATGTTTGACAACTTGTGTTTCAAGTTTCACCAAGTTATCATTCGATTTTATGTAATTGAACTACATTCGGCTTGATCCTTACATATGGGCATGTAGGCAGCTCATGAAGTATAAACGAGTGTAGCCGCTCTATTAATTTAAGTCTTATTTTCCTAGGATTTACCATCAAGAAGTTCTTGGATTGGCTTGCTTAACTTCGATAATACATAGCCATCATTATGGCTCAGTTCAAACTTTAGGCTCGATCAGCTCAATACGAATTCGCTCCTACAACGCCATCATCATGGCCAACTTTGGACTCGATCAATTCGGTCCAAAATCAGTCCTACGATGCCATCATCATGGCTCAGCTTCAAAAGTAGATTCGATCAACTCTCCTAGAGTTCGATCTCACATCGCCATCTTTATGGCTCAACTCAATCCAATACGCTTCAACACCACAATCATGGCTTAGCTTTAAAAGTAGATTCGATCAACTCTCCTAGAGTTTGATCTCACGTCGCCATCTTTATGGCCCGTTACAACTATGGATTCGATCAACTCTCCCAGAGTTTGATCTCACAACGCCATCATCATGGCTTAGTCCTGACACTTGACTTGATCAACTCGTCCCGAGTTCGATCTTACATCACCATCATCATGGCCAAGTCCAAACTTTGGACTCGATTAACTTGTCATGAGTTCGATCAAACATTGCCATTTCATGGCTTGGTCTTTGGATTCGATTAACTCGTTTTGAGTTCGATATTACAATTCCACGACGTAGCCTAAGGTTCGATTAACTACCCCTGAGTTTGATCTTTTCTAGCCATAATGTGGTACTGTCCGAACTCAGGACTCGATCAAATTAATCTGATTTGTTTTTACTAGTTTAAGTTTTATGCTAAGATAATTCGAGTTTTGACTTGAATAAAAGTTATTCATTACTTGATTCTCAGATTTGAAGTAGTGTTTATTAAAAACTAAATTCTATTTGAAATTCAAAACAAAAACTATTATGAAAAAATTCGTTCAAATAGAAGTACAAATCATTCAAGTAGATTCGATCCAAGCATAAAAATTTCTCATGGGATTTCTCCCTCAGCTTGAACATTTTCCCCCTTTACGACCTGCAGAGCTGGGGGCTTGACAACTTGTTCATTGGCCTTCGAGGCACTAATTCTTATTCAGGCACAACAGTTTCGGCCCTGTCATCTTCGCAAACTGTCTCATTCGCGTCGATCACTTCAACATCAAGCTTGTCTAGAGACAGTAGCTCTTCTAGTTCTGTTATCTCTTTGTTGATATTTGAGGCACTAAGTTTTCCTGATTGGAATTCCTTTAAGGCCTTGAGTCTGGCTTTAAGAGAGGAAGTGCCATGGATGTCGAGTAGTTGCTCTTTGATGTCTTCGATATCTTTGTCCTTGGTCTCTACTGTTTTTGTTAGTTTGTTGACCTCTTCCTCCTCAAGGCGTAGCTTGCTGCCTAGGTTGATGAGCTTCTTGTTTGACCTAGTCAATACACCGATCGCATCATCTAGCTTTCTCTTTTTGTCGTCCCTCTCGGACTCAGACTTCGTAAGCTTTTCTTTAGCATTTTGGTATCTACGGACTGCCTGCTGATATTTGTAAGCAGCTTATTCACAAAAATGTTGTGAAGTTAAAGATCTTGTACAACGAAATGGTTCAATATGAATTGACGAAGCAAACCAAGTTGAATTTCATGACGAGATTTAGTACTCTACCTATCCGAGGGCCAAAGTCGATTCATTGCCCAGCCATATAAATGACTTCCCGCCGAGGGCATCTTCGTCGAGTTTGAAATTAAAGCTTCTTGACGTCCTTAATGTTGCCTCCCTATGCTGAAAGATGCTGACATTTTCAAGGATGCCAAGTGTCTTATCGGTAATCCTTTCTTCGGCATCGTCGTCGGGAGCAGAAGGCTCCAGCTCATTTCTTTTCTTCGACGCTGGTGGTTGGATGTCAAATGGAGGTGGTGGAGGTAAATCAGTTAGACCAACTGAGGGGACCAATTCTTCATAAACTGATGGTTCACCAGCATCAATCTTTTTATTTTTCGTTACCCTTTCAGTAACTCTTCTCTTCTTCACCTCGTCAACTGAGGGTAGTGTAACCTTCATGGTAGGTAGCGTAGCTTCTGCGAGAAGAGCGTCTTCATCAGATAGAGGAATAATGAATTTTGACGTATCATACAGTCGCTAAAGTGCACTGTGGTATACAAAGACCCAATCGACTCACTTTAGAAAACGAATAAGAATACCTGTTGGGATTTCTCTAAACTTTTTCCAAAGAGATGACTTTTTGAGTCGATTAGGGTGTGAAATCTCTATCGAAGTATGCCCTATCAAAGCGAGCAATGCCTCTAACCTTGCGTTAAACCTCTCACCAATGGGAGTTGGATGATTCAGCTTGTAATTTGCAAAAAGACAAAGTTGAGGATTAGTTGGAATTACTGCTTAAAATAAACAA
Organism: Artocarpus heterophyllus; assembly: GCA_025403435.1. NCBI lineage: Eukaryota > Viridiplantae > Streptophyta > Magnoliopsida > Rosales > Moraceae > Artocarpus > Artocarpus heterophyllus. Next base: position 11,435,563 of record CM046340.1, on the reverse strand, counting down.
GTATTGACGCTTACTGATATGGCCAAATGCAAATGGAAAGGGAAATCGAGTATTCAGCTTAACCAAATCATGATTGATCGACATAAAGAAATATCTCTCATTCTAATGCCTGTTTGCACTGACAAAATCCAAAATGAGCTGCTTCGAGCCATGATATACAAAGTAAAATCGACCCTTGTTTTTGTCGTTCGGCTTCAAGTAGTAATATCGAAGGAAGTCAAAGATGTCAAAGTTGATGCCAGCTTCTTCAATGAGCACCACTAGAGCGATTAATAGCTGAATTCCATTTGGCATGAGCTAAGTCATGGAGATGTTGAAGTGACCAACGATCTCTAGCAAAAACTCTGGGATTGGCAATTGCAGTCTGAACTCGAACCACTTTGTATGTACACAAAACCAGTTATCATTTTATGTATCCTCTTGTTCTTCAGGATAGGGTAATCGTAAGTCAACCAAAGATGGAATTCCATACTTTGATGTAATTGTTAGTAAATCCTCCTCGATTAAGACGGACTCTAAATTTTTGGAAAGAACGACACCCCTTTTGTTAGAGAGACATATTTCCTTTTTTTAAGTGCTTCAATCTGATCATCTTGAATTGATGGTCCCACTGGACTATTTCTTTTCTCTGTCGGATTTGCTCCATCTTTGCTGGTCCTAGCACTACCAACTCTAAAGCTCGAATCAATTATGGATTGCTCTAGAATCCATTTGCCTACTTCCCTTTCATTACCACTAGTCTAGGGGTCTTCACCACTACTCGTGCTTAAATCAATATTGATTGCTTTCGACATCTTTCTAATAAAATAGGTTCATGAAAGGAAATCTAGGGTCTCAAAGATGAAGAGGATAAAGGGTCCTAAATTCTGAGGAATCTCAATAGTTCTTGAAGGTTCTAAACCCACGAAAGCCAAACAGGTTGGAAGATCGCGGAGTTTCTCAGAAAATGTGTTGGAAACGATACCAAAATGCTCGAAATCAATGGATAAACAACTTCTGGAAAGAAAAACCACAAGAAAATCAAAAAAGAAATCTTGCTTGGAAATCATTGGAAAACTCAAGAAAATGAAAGAAAGTTGCCTTGAGTTCGAAAAAGAAGAAGCAAAATGAAGAGGAGAGCGAGAATGTATGTTATGTATTGTCCAAAGGAGTCTGGTCAACGACTAAGATCAGTTTAAGACAAATTGATTCGAAGGCTAGGGTTTTGAGTCTTTTCAAACTCAAACTGAGGCGCTGTAATTTTGAATCAAGTGCATACATCAGTGCGACAGAGATATTTTGGAGCCTTCCAATCGTGTTGTGACACGTGTTATAGGTAGTTGAGTATCGTGATTTCCTGAGGAAGGGTAATGATTCAAGTATGAAGGCATAATTTCGATCAAGGTGACATGCTGTCGAACTAAAGTTTGACCTCTGATCTTGTAATCGATTACATTGACTAAGGAATTGGGGGTTAACTATTGAGGTACAATTTGGTCATGCCTAAATTGTCGACAAGGCTTAGAATGATAGCCCACTATTGCAAATAAATCGAGTAGAGTAGAGCGAAGTGACTAAGCTGATCGACGTGAGATGTACAAGTCAAATTTAGGCTTCAATTGGATCGATTGATTCCAACCTGTCCATAATAAATGTATTTGAGTTACATTCAAGTCGGTTTACCAAGTATTTGTTTGATCGGCTCAATTGTCATGAACTGACAATTATTAGCACGTCCGACCATAAGCTTAAACGTGGGGAAAGCATGATTCTTTAGGCTTATCAGAGACTGACGCGTGTCCTACTATTACGGTTACCTAAGACGTATCTACTCCACTCTGCTAGTCAGTTGGAAGTCGCGACTCCCATCTATTCTTTATATGAAAGGATGTCATCTTCAATGGCATGGGGACGAAGGAGAATAATACAGTAATTCTGTCAATTTTATTTCTCATTCTCTCTGCATTCTTGTAACCTATACACCAAATTTCGACATAGTAAAGAACAGTGGATGTAGCTCTAATTTATAGAGTGAACCACTATAAAAATCCGCGTGTGGTATCTTTTTTATTTTCTAGCATTACTTTATTCTGCTTGATTCCAACTCATTAGTGGTTTCCTATAATTTAATATGTCATATTTGCTTTGAAGCTAAAAAGATCCAAATAATGGTGATTCGAGGGTCCAAATTTCTTGAATAGACATATTGATTTGAATTGACACATTTTATCTTCGATTGTAGATCCAACGTCTACAAAAGGCACATGTGATTTTGGCATTAAATTCACAAGGAGCAAAGAGTTCAAGCTGGTCGGTTTCTCAGATAGTGATTGGGGAGGTTCCATTGATGATATGAAGAGCACTTCTGGCTACTATTTCACACTTGGTTTTGGTTTTTTCTCGTGGAGCTCAAAAAAACAAGAAACTATAGCTCAATCCACTGTTGAAGCAGAGTTTGTTGTGCACAGCTGCTGTTAATCACGCTTTGTGGCTGGGGAAGATTTTAATCGATCTGAACATGGAGTAGGAGGAAAGCACAGAGATTGTTGTTGACAACCAAGCTGCTATTGCTATCTCTCATAATCTTGTGTTTCATGGGAAAACTAAGCATTTTAACACTAAGTTATTCTTCTTAAGGGAAGTATAGAAAGATGGAGCTGTTGTCCCTGTCTACTGCGAAACAGAAGATCAGGTTGCAGATGTTTTCACCAAGCCACTGCCGGTTAGCAAGTTCGAATTTCTGAGGACAAAACTTGGCGTTTGCAGCTCCTAAAGCAAGGAGGAGTGTTAGAAGACGTGTTTAGGACTGCTGATGTGGAGTCGTAAACGTTGTTTAGTTGAATGTTTCAAGTTGTTCCTGTTTTTTTTTTTTTTTTTTTTTGGTGTTGGTTATTATTATTTTTTGTTATTCATGTTTGTGGTCATGGCGTAATCTAAGGACCATGATTTTAGTGGGTAGTTATTAATCAAGTTTTAAATTGTAATGTTTCTGATGTTTAAAGTTGCAGTTCAGTTTTTTGCTTCAAAATATGTTCTCTCAATTTTCATTTGCCATTACTGTAGCAATACTCTCAAAACATAAAAAGGCTTTGTTTTTCTTTTCTTATTCTAAAAATAACGACATAAAGATTAAAATAAAGTAAGATGATTAGCATAAAAACTCCTCATAAGATAATAATGAATAAAACACGAACAACAAAAAATCTAGAGGGCAAAGATAGGCCTGTTTAATCTGGATTCCTCTTCAACATTACAACAGAATAAACATTTCACAATTTTATGCAGACGAAACTAATTATTAAACTAATCGAAACAAAAGGCTTTTCCCTGTCAGAATACTACCATACCTTTGATATTGGTGCTTTCCATGAGAGAAACTGTACAGTGAAATGCTTTTTGTTGCTTCATTTGCGTGCCATAGGAAAGTCAGTTGAGGTGAAGCAATATAAACTTCTCTTCGCTTGTATTCCTCAACAGCATGCCTTGCCTCCTTGTAGAAATGAGCTCTTAGGCTGATGATAAAAAAAATAACAATAATAGGAAGATAGCCAAAAAAATGTTCTTATAAAATTGTAAAAAAAAATAAAATAAAATAAAACAAAAGGAAAAACAGTAGAACCTTATAATTCAAATTTTTTGAAGAATCATTCCCAAAACAATAAGAGGAAGAGCATGAGTTCACCACATCCTTAACAATGCTGAAATACAATGGGAACTGTGAAAAGAGTATAAAAAGCATCTTCCAAAATTGTTTTTCAAGTAGTTAGAAAATATAAGTTAAGAACTCTGAAATAAAAGAGAAAAATCTCTCTTGATTGAGTAATAAAAAACTATATATCAGAGTATATAAATACTCATTACAACTAGTAATTAGTCCAACTAATTAGACCACAAACATTTGAACATGTCCCAAAATTTAACTCTCAACTAATTACAACTCCATCCAGAATCTGCAGAAATATTATTCCTAACAATCACAAATATGATTCAAGTAATATACATTCAGGCAATGCGATAGCGTGATCACCTTGTTTCCTCTCCTAATCAGCACGGGCCACACAAGATTACCATTGTTTTCCTCATCTTAAACAAAGCTTTCAAAAAACAAAAAAAAAACATAAGCACGAACACACATTTTAGCAAGAGGGTAGTAGTAAATAAATTCTGAACGAGTAAAAACCAGTTCATGTATAATTCTCCATTTTGCATACAATTTCCAAACATAACTTCTGAGAAACTAAATAAACAAATAAAAGAAAAAGAAAAAAAAAAGAGAGAAAAATAACAGCATAAAAAATAGATGGCTTCCACAAAGACTATACTGGAGAGTCTCATCAGTTAAAGCATTTCTCCTCTCATTGAATAGAAACAAGTGTTTGTTGCCCTTGTCAACGCCATTCTTTTTTCTTTTGATTGAAACTAGACTCTTTGAACATAAACCAGCACGACATGCCCCTGACATCGCCATTCCGGGCATGGGAAGTTTTGGAAACTTTTGGCTATTAAGGTTAAAAGATGCCAATATTCCATCATATTTATTTTGCATTAACAGCTCGTCGTCGTTCCAAAATGCTAGAGGGTAATGAATGCACTCTAGAGGCCCGATTGTAAGATGCTTGGTCCAACAAGTAATGCCTGCAACACCAGTACTGAATTTGTCAACCATCATCCACATCTCAAAAGATCTCGAGCACAATAAGTCTTTGGTAGACACAGAAAGGACCACTGATTCCTTCCATATGGCAAGTTCACCGCTTTTTTATGTTTCGTAGGTTCTGGTCCTTCTGTAATGTGAAATTCTTCCTCGTACAATTCAAATGAAAGAATACTGGACCATCCCTTCGTCATGTCAAAACAATAATAAACATCTTTGCAATAAACCCCTTCAAAAGTAAAGACACGCTTTGCTTTCAAACCAAACTCAATTTCCCTCCAAGAATCAGTACCCAGAGCGTACACCAAATCTCTAGCTATATTTGGACCTGTAACATGAGAAAACAGCATAAAACACTTGTATTGATTAGCTTTAAGATCATACCCGAATCCAGCACTTGGAAAAAACGAATTCATGACGAAAAGATGGTGTGGGGAGAAGCCTGAATTCTCCAAGTTCTGGATTGCACAAAACAAGTCTCTTTTCGTAAGGGCCGACAATCATAGAAGCAAATGATACCATTGCAATGAGTACCAACTAAAGTCACTGGAAAATTCGCTTTCTCTGTCTCTGGGGCAGGTGGGAAACTGATTTCCTCAGTAACACAGAGAAGGACGTTACTACCGCCCTCGTTCTTGTTGTGGATCGTAACCATGGACGGTACTTGTTTTCTACCTAATGATACTTCTTGATGAAACCAGTTCAAACATAAGGTCTTATACAAATGTTTGTTACTGAAGTGGAATTGCTTGTTGATAAATGATTGATCGTTGATCATAGCGTACCATAACTTGCATACACATTTACAAATTTTGAGACTCGGGAGGCACTCTCAATAAGATCTCCTCCAATACCTCTTCTGGAAGATGGAAAAAACTCTTCATTTCTGCAGTGTTCAGTTAATTCATAATTAACCCAATTTAACATGACCGGGTAGTAGTAACCACGTAGTAATAAACATCTATACAATCCAATTTAACATGACCGAACTTAGCATGTGTCCGCGGATCCACACTTCATCGAAGAGAAACCGAAAAGGGGCTGATTTGTGTGCCTTTTATTCCATGTAACCAAGAGAAAATGGCAGTTGTTCTTACAAAAGGACTCGCCAAACAATGTTCAATTCACTGATGGGAGAGCCAAATATGAAAGATACCTACAAATTAGTTTGAAAGGGAGTGAGAAAATATGAATCTTTAGATTCAACTTTTCATATTAATGCTTCTTGCAAAGTTTGTATGCTCATATTTTCCATCATGGATCAAGATACACAATAATCTTAATGCTTGACGAATTTAAATTTCTAGATTGTAAAATATTGTTTAGTGCAAAATTATAGTTTTCATATCAAGTATTCTGAGAAGCAACACCAGTCAATCACACCTCAATATCCTTGTTAGTTTCTTCATAACCCCATTGCTTCAATGTTTTATTTTTATTTTTTACTTTACAGTAACTCGTGATAAAGACACATTAAAATTGGATTACTACCATGAAGAACAATAACTGAAGCTGTAAAAGAACAAGTATTTATTTTGAATGTTTTACAAGACAACTCCTCAATAGTTTGTGAAATAAAATAATTCGAAAGCGTGAGCAGACTCTCCTTTTGGGAAATTCGTCCCTTGTACTTTTACCGTACTTTTGCTTTGTAGTTGGACTAAAAAGAGGCAGGCGTAAAGTATTTAACTAATTAAGGATCCTTAAATATTCAACAAATAAAAGGACTCTTTTAATATCAAATAATTTATTTAAAAACTGATCATTTAGGGCTGCCTTAATAAAGACTGGGGTTGCCAATGCAATTCCCCTTAAGACAATTGGCAAGCAAGGAAGAAGTACAACAAATAACAATTTTAAAAAACTATTAAATAAAATACAGATTTTGTATTATTTTGAAGTAAATAACATTTTTACTGGTAGATGATTTATTTATCCTTACGAAATACATTTATTTGTATTTACCTAAAAAATAAATTATTTACTAAGGGTAAATAAATTTTTTATATCATGGTATTTACTTTAAATATTTTAAAATCTTTAAAACAATTTTTTAAAAAATACTTTTTGCCTTTTCTTCCTGTAGAAAAATATAGTGAAGTTGAAATATAACAGAACTTTTAGAGTATTTTATGGATAAAAAAAATGTATATTACTGGAATAATTAAATGTAACATGATTATGATAATTGCCATATAATCCAAAACAACCTAACTTTCAATTGATTTATAGCTGAGAGAAAAAAAATCTTGCAAGAAAATGCCATACAACTAAATTTAAGACACTAAAAATATTTCTAATAGCCTCTACCAAATGCATGTAGAAGTCAATTTTAACAAGGACCCAAAGGCAAAATGAGAAGGACACAAAACTAAATAAAAAAAGATAAAAAGTGAAGAATATGGCATATCAATTCCATTGCTGATTATCAATATTTATACACAGTTGGAGAGAACCTAAATAGATAAGTTCCTAATCACCTAATTCGGGGATGAGAATCATGATACAATCAATTTATAGTTAAAAGACTATAAATAATTGATTTACAATGTTCAACTTTCCTTATAGTCTCTATTACAATCTTGGCATAAAATTTAACCAGGATCCACTAAATATAAGAACAAAGATAATAGACAAATTCATGTGATCAAATCTTCCCATCAAGATAAGCCTCAAAGATAATTTACTTTTTCACATTGTGTCACATAAGCCTTGTTTTCATCTCATCAAGATGAAGGCGAATGTGAATAAAAATTGCATCTAAGTCACAATATTACATCTCTAATTGGTTGGCAATTTTTTTTTTCGTTGAGGAATATTGAGCTTGTATGAGTATCTTCTTAGAGAAAAGGTTTTCGTTGCCGTGGACCCCGATAAGGTAGCATAGTTCTAATTATATAATTAAAATATGGTATCAATTTGCAAAGCAAATATTATACATATGATGCAAAATAATATTGTGGGTAATCTCGACGCCCCAAAAACTCAAAGTTGAGATTAACAAAGAGGGTTAGTGAGACAATTGGCTCAATTATGTTTATTGAATTAAAATATGACTCTAATTTGTAAAAATTCTACAAATGTCTCATAATGATATCATTAAAATTATTTATATGTAATTATATAGTACAATATGTAACATCATTAAAATAATTACTATATCATTAAAGATATTTTAAATATTATGTTAGATTTTAATTTTATAACAATAATTTGGACATGTCTTATAATTTTTTCTAACAAAGAAGCTGATAAAAAGCCCAAGTCCAAAAAAAGACAAGGTCAAACTCCTTGCGTGTATTGAAGAAATCTCTCCCGGACGATGAGATAAACTTTAAGGATCAAGGACTTAAGATAATTTGAAGACTAGATTCATTGAATGTTGTGAGGCGATTTTGAATGGAAAACTCAACCGAATCTCCTCAAAATCAGGAAACCATGTATCATGTGAGATTTGAGGAGTGATCAACTATGAGATAAAGGAAAAGTAGCTAAGATAATCCTGGAAAGGGGATATTCTTGAATTAATTATGATTTATTTCCCATAATAAAATTGTACCAAAAAATGTAACCCTAAAAAAGACTCCAGTCTTTCGTGTGTGTACTCAGTGTTAACAGTGACATTTTATTCAAAAGTAGACGTAGCTCTCAGCCAATGAACCACTATAATTTTTAGTGTTTTTTTGTTCTTTTTCTGTACTTTATTTTCTTTGTTTTGCAAATGTTACAATTGTTGTGAAAAATCCTTGTAAGTTTTTGTAATTATTGTCTTTTCAGGCAATTACTTGACTTGCTTAAACATTATTTTTTAAAAAAAACTTTAATCTTACTTACTAGTACGAAAAATACTAGGTAAATTTTTTAAAAAAACATTCATGGAATTGTTGCAACTTTCATTGCAATAAAAATTGAGACATGGCTCAAAACTTACCTTTAAAATCATTCAAAATGATTCGTAAAACTTGTTAAGAAAATATTTACTGTTGTAAAACTTTTTAAACCTCTTTTTAAAAACAACAGAAAACTTTTTCTATAAGTAGCGAAAAACTATCATAATGGCATCCACATCCAACTTTCCGTAATATCAAGCTCTTTTACCAGTCTTATTGGTCTCCATAGGACTACCTACAGCATAAAGAGACTTATAATGAGCTTATGCTCACTAAGTTAAATCATAATCGTTCAAAACATTACAACATTCATTATAAAACTTTTTTCTTAAAAACCTTTCTTGTAAAACATTTTTATAATGTTTCTGATAAAACTTTTTTTAACGTTTTTTTACAAAACATTCTTCATAAAAATATTACTTAAAAGGAATACAAGTAATGTTATATTGCATGATTCATTTATGCTTATTTACGAACATCCTTTTATGAACTTCTTAATATCGTTCACAACTTACTTATACTTCTTATCTTTCTTTTATCTTGAGGACATAAGTGTTAGTACCAGCATCACTAATTTCTACCTTTGGAGTGTCTTTTTTATTTTCTTTATGGCCATACAAAAAAAAAAATGACAACATTTAGTTATCTTTTCACTTAATTAAAAACTTGGCTCCACCACATGTCCAAAACCAAGCATGTCATGGGTGAGATGGCTAAATTTTCTACCTTCGATGTGTAATTGTGGATCCCATATCATTATTTAACAGTTCAATTTTATACCGACAGTACTTTTCTATACTGCCGTTATATTTCACATATTGTTGGTATCTTTTCTATACAATATATGAGGTACCATAAGCTTCCATACTAATCCATATCCTCCACATAGTATAATTCTTATACTGCTTAGCTTTATACAATCTAAATTTAGACCAACATTATTTTTCCTATATTGTCGGTATATTTTCTATATTGTTATGAATTTACATAGCATTCCTTATTTATATCCTCCACATAGTTCCCACACTGTTTAACTTTATTAATATAATCCTTATACTGCATTATTCTATTTTTCATATTTTTATGCAGTATTTTACTTATATAGCATTTTCGTTTTGAAATTTGCTGCAATATATTTTGCAACAACTAAGCTTTTTAGCTTATTTTCATATCATTCATTTCTTGTTTAAGACGGCATGATTTTTAACCTTCCCATTTTCACTTTTATGGGATTTATCATAAAAATCAGATCAAAACAATAATCCTTGTGACACGCACTATGCTCTTAAAATATTTAACAAATTTATCGAGTATAAACTTTAACTCACAAAATTTTTAACAAATTTATCGAGTATGAACTTTAACTCACAAAAATTTTTACTTAAATGACTTAATATAATCCTTTAATTATTGATGAATTTCCATCGTCAATAGATATCATTAAAATAATTACTATGTAATCATGGTAAATCATAAATACTATATAATTATAGAATTTTTAAAATATTCTAAAAATTATATTGAAGCTCAATTTTCACATGATCATGTAATGTTGAAGTCCAATTCCAATTTCTTTTATAAATAAATGAGTAGATATAGTCCTATAAAGCCTAAATATGTATCCCCTAAAAAAAAATTCGTATCGCCCTTAAAAAGCAGCCTAAAAACATGCATGCTTTTGAAATTTTCGGTTGCTCATCTTTTGATAATTTCTTGGGATCTTTTGCGAATTCTTTTTCTCTCTCTCTCTTAGTCTTTGCCACTTTTAAAATCTCTCTCTTAGAAAGGAAACGTCAAAAGATTTTGACGTTGGTTTGTTTGGAAATTAGTTAGAAATTGAAGAAATGGAAAGTACATTTTGCCTTATGCCAGAAGAGGCATTGGAGGAAAGAGGAAATCTTGTTGAGAGTTCCTCCAAAGTGTCTAGTAATCTTCAAAACGCGTTTGCAAGTTGTGGTATGCTATGATCAATGATCAATGATCAATCATTCATAAACAAGCAGCCCCACTTTAATAATATCAGTAACAAACATTCGTCTTCCATTACCTTGTGACTGGATCGGACTCGTAAAGAAGTATCTTTAGATAAAAAAAATAAAAATAAAAAGAGTATTGTCCGTGGCAGTGATGATTACGTAATTCCTTGTGTTATTGAAGACATTACTAATTTCCCACCTGTGCCGGAGATGGAAAAAGCACATTTTCCTGTGGATTGGTAGTATCTCATTGCGCCGGCATCACTTGCTTCCATGACCGTCATTCCTTTTCGAGAGACATTTGTTCTGCGCAATCCGGAACTTGCTTCTCCTCCCCCTTTATTCATCGCTGGATTCGGGTATGATCCTCAAGCCAATGATTACAAATGTTTTTTTAAGTTGTTTCGTTTGTTTGGGTACTGATTCTTGGAGGGAAATTGAGTTCGTCCGTTGATTATAATTGCAAAGATGTTTATTATTGGTGGAACATGAGGATGGAATCGGACAGGGATATGGTTCTTTCATTTGACTTGTCTAAGAAGGAATTTCATTCAATACAATTACCAGAAGATGCCCAACATCCAAAATGATTGGGTTGTTCTTTTTATCTCTGCCTGCAACTTATTGGGCGGCGTTGAAGGTTTTACTTATTGGACCAACCATCTTACTTACAGTCCGATAAGCTTAATAGCCAAAAGTTTCGAAAACTTCCCCATCCATGGAATGGTGAAGCCAAGGCTAAGGCATGCTTATTGGGACCGTTGATTAAAATCACTTTTACTGTAGTATGTGAGAGCTTTTATACTGTAGCAAATTTTTTTTTTATTGTTACTGTAGCACGTGAGAGCTTTATACTGTTTATAACTGAGTTTGTGGTGAGAACCATGTGGTGGGAACCGTTGCCAAACAGCCGATAGTATTCCAAGATTCTGGTTTCAATCAAGAGTAAAAAAAATGGTGTTGATGAGGGCAAGGACGGTTTATTTACATTTAAACAAAGGAAACCTGGTTAAACTGACAACTCGCCGATGACTCTCTGCTATTTTTTTTTTTTAAAGTAAACCCTCATATCTATGACTTTAATTGTATCTATTCCTGAATTTATGTCTCGCTACTTTTATATATATATATATGTATGTATTGATAGCTTGTTTTAGGTTATAAACTTAAACAGTGTTATGTGACCCTTGCTTATTAAGAGCGGAAACAAAGCGCTCGCACTACCGCATCGCCTAAATGTTCTTAACTCGAATTTTTGTTTATTCGTAACAGGTTAAAAACAACTAATTTTTACAAATTACTTAAAAAAACAATTTTGGAAGATGCTTCCATACCTTTTTTTTTCTCTCCATCTTATTTGAGCTTTCCATCCTTCAATTATTGTTTTCGGAGATATTTTCTTAAGAAATTCGAATTTTATGCCACTAATTTTTGTTTACAATTTTCTGTGATAGCATTACTATATGACTCTGTTGAAAACATGGGTGAGAACCATATGACCACTTTTATTATTTGCCCATTTTTGGAGAAGTTGAGTCAGAAAGATAGTGTATGGGACGAGATTTGCAAGAATTGCTCCAACGTAAGAGCAGTTTCATTTTCTCCTTTTCCTCTGAACATCTAATTTTTTAGTGAATCCCATTCCCAAGGTTCTTCAACTGTAGTATTATATTAATTCGTTCTCCTTCTCTGGATGCATCTCAAACTTGGGTTTTAGAAGGAATTTGAATGATAGAAAAGTAAAGAATTTGTCCTCCCTCCCTTCGGTTTTGGAGACTTTTTGAAACCATATTTAAGTTGGATAAAAGGCGTTGGTTGGAGTTAAGTTTCTCTTGTAAATCCTTCTTTCGCTCCACTTCCAATTTCTTGTGTTCCAGAGTAAAAAGTCTTTGCTTGGTTAATTTTTCATAGGAGACTGTCTACCTGTGGTTGGGTGTAGGGGATTATTTAGACCATCTTTTTTTGCATTGGTCAGTGCAAGAAACCTATGGAACATATTCCTCTATAATCTATAATAAGAAGTTGGTTTCTTATGTCCTTTCCTACTAAATGCAATTCTTGATTTTGGAAAAAGCGTTTGGCTTTGAATCCAAAAAATGGATGAAGTTCGTGTCTAATGATACTGTGGACTTCAATGCTCTTTGGACGATTGAAAAAATAAAGAACAAAAGGTTAAAAAAGAAGTCTTTATAGGCGATGGACCATAAGAAACCAACTTCTGGTGTCTTTTTGGGAGTTGAATGTAGAATATCACTTTAGACAAGCATCACCAAGAACTTGCAGAGCATCTATAAGACTCGGAATTTGAAGGCAAGGAAAAATGAGGTTCACACCAAACTTGCCGTAAAATTTAATAAGGACCCACTAAATATGCAAACAAAGATAATTGCCACAATCTTGTAATTAAACCTTCTCAAGAACTAAAGAGCTTTAATTTCAACTAATGTAGTTGTCCTTTACTATTTCACTGCCTAGCAAAGATTGTGCACGCACGATTACAATTCAACACAAACGTTCTTCAGACCAACTTTTTGTTGGAGAAAACTTTTCATTCCCCACAAAACAGACGAGTCTTGTTTGATCTGCTTATAACTAATTACACCCCTAACTAAGAGAAACCCAATTAACATAATGATTTTTCCTTTCCAATCATGATTCAGATCACGTACATTGAAAATAAGTGAATCATCAAATGCTATCAGTTGTTGCACAGAAGCAAAAGTTGAACACTAAGAACGATAGAAGCAACTGATGCTTTATTTACCAGAGCTGAATGTGTGAAGAAGTTTCAGATTCTCATAAAGTTCATAAAATGATGCATATAACAACTTGAAACGTGCATACAAGACGAGTTCCTGTACATGGCATTACAAGTATCTACAGGGAACTGGCAACCATATACATAAGGAAGTCTAAAGACCTATTCCTACCGCTACTCAAATCACAAACGTACAAGCCTAGAAAGTATACAGCTACGGGTGGATGTCAAGAGTTTTGAAATATTGTCACACAGCAGCACTTACAGCATGTCACACTCACATGTCCATAACATCAAATATTTCTTCCCCATCTTCCTCATATCGTAGATCATCCATGAGAAATCCATCTGCCACCATGTTACTGCCACATATAGAATTGGTTAGTCTAAACGAAACCAATATTTACCAGTGGGAAAAACTCCGAGTTTCAAAGTAGCTTAGAAGCATTGAATTACCTTAAACAGCAAAAACAGAAACTCACAACACGCTTAAGTTTTCTATTATAGAAGAAGAAATTGAATGACCATCTGAAGAAAATAAGAGGAATAAAAAGTCACGAGTACTGATTTGTATGACTAAAAGAAAACAATATCATGCAAGTGCTGATTGTATGACTAAAAGGAAACAATATCATGCAATGTGATAATGATATTGAAACTCACATAGCCCCTCTCTCAAGGAATGGATCTCCATCAGAGTCTGGACTGTAACAGTATATTTCACAATCTGCCAATTTCACTACCTGCATATCAAGGTATCATAAATTTTCGTCCCGGTATCCCGACTAGCATTTACTGTCTGTAAAATAAGTTCACCTCATCCAGAGCCTTGTACAACGTCTCAAAAAGGGAGCCACCTTCATTTGTCTCTGTCCATTCCTGAAAGTAGATTCCAAGAAACGAAAACTTAATGTGCAGTGAACACTCAGCAATTTAAAAGACGAGCCCACCATGACGACCAAAACATCAAATGAAAATACTCCTCGGCTCCATGCAGAGCCAACTTCTCATGCAAGCAGAGGCAGGGCCCACACCGCCCACATCTAATTGCACATGAGATGTGAGCAGTTGGCTTTGCTAAAATCAAAACACTACAGCACATACTGTAAAGGGAGGGAGGGAGGGAGGGAGGGAGGGGAGAAAGAGAGAGAGATGCGATGAAATGAAATAGAGAAAAGAGAACATCCTTCCATGAAATCACCATGTCAGAAAACAAAAAATTCTCATACCAAATGCATGATAAATTTTATCTCTAGAATAAATTTGAAAGTGGAGGTAGCATCCTAAACGTATAATGAAGTATTCTCCATTCTAAATCCAAAATTTAGTAGCTAGAACATAATTTATTTGATTAAAAAACAAAAAAGAACTGCAGTTTAAGAAGGCATTCGATCAACATTTTTCATGGAATAATTTGCACTCAAGCTCTAGTCTGGTTACATGGAAGTTCATTTTCATTTTCACTTTTTTTTTTTTTTCCTTTTGTGTTGGTTTAGAGGGCCACAGACACGTGTCCCTCACAGGTCACAGCAGTTAAAGATGACTGCCTATCCATGTACTGTACCGAAATAAGCGCTAATAATACGACAAACAAGAGAAATTACAAAATACCTTTGATGCTTCAAACATATAGTTATCAAAAATCTGCTTAAACCCATCCCAGGTTTCCTCTGAGAAGAACTGATGAGCATTCATAGCACTGGAAAACCACAAAGGCATTGAAGACATAAAGAAGCCATTTAAATACAACAAAGAACAAATAATTAATGACAATGTACCCTCTCATCTCATGGCAATTGTACCAAAAGTTCAACAATAACCGATTACCTAAATGAAAAAAATTCAACTTTGGGAAATGGAGAGATTTGAACTCTCAGCTCCTCTAAGAGCGACAGGTTCCAAACTGTCTGTCAAACCTCTTGACAACACTCCCGGTAAAAACAAGAGGATCACAAAGCGGGTTGCAACGTCGCCCAATAAGCTGACAGTGGCATTACCCGTGATCCTCTTTTTCAGGCTAATTTGAAACAACTGTGTACTTGATAAAAAATACGATACAGATACCTGAAGTCGTAATCTGGATACATATGATAGAGTGTGAGAACAAGGTAGACCAACGTCTTCCGGCTGGAATGCATATTAGAAAAATTAATCAAAGAAAATAAGAGAACCTGCATTTTCAAATCCTATCCAATTAACTATAACAACCTTGATCTGCTCAGAAGCACTTCAGCTGGCGAAGAAGAGTCGTTGTCCGATGATTTCCCAAGGTAATCAAGGATCTAAGGCAAAAAATAACAGATAAGAAATACAAATATATATATATATATATATATATAAACGACAAACCAAAATTCATAAAAGCATTATATACACACAAACGATCAGGGGTGTTTGACATTGGATGAACCCACATAAAATTGATTTTTTTTCCCCCATAGAGACATACATATAGGAAATTCAAGAGTATAATTCAGCAAGTTGACTCGAATTCAAACTTAAAAATCAAGCCAGACAGTAAACAGTATGCCATAAAAGCTTTATTTTACCTCATTTTCCAAACTGAGAGACAACTTCTTATCAGTTCCCGTGTGTTTACCTGAAGAAATAAATTTACACAACACATGAACATGATTTAAAAGAAAAAAAAAAAAAAAAAAACCAGCTTTCTTTCTAGCAAATCACAAATGGGTTTCCAAAAAAGTCAAACAAAATTTCAACTCACAAGAGTAAGCTTCAAGGCAGCCTTTGATGGTACGCTCTCCAAGATTTAGACGACTCAGAAAAGCATTTATTCTTAAAAACAAAATAATTATTAAAATTAAACTCCAAAACCAGACAATTAATCTTTTCTTTAAGCATAAATTACTGGAAAATTACCGCTCTAAGGGCGTGTATTCGAGGAACTTCATTTTGGTACTTAGGATCTTGGAACGCTCCTATAACAATCAAGAACCTCAATAATTTATATTGGAATTTCAATTAAATTAAAACACAGAATTGTCCCATACGACAAAAATATGAATCGAATTTCGACGAAAAAACGAAAGAAAACAAAACAGATACGAAAATGGAAGGGGAAATTTTGGAAACTTTGACAACATAAATTACCTGGGAGGAATTTTGCGATGAATTTGCGAAATTTTCGAGATAAATTTGCCCCAATTTTGGTCCAATTTATCGGATCCGAAAGGGTTTCAGGAAGTCCTAAAATTCGAATATTCTGAATTTGATTTGATTTTCGGTTGGCGTTACAATTGATGGCCCTCGTCATCCGAGTCAGTCGGGTCGGCCTCACAATTTGGGCCCGAGAGAGCTAGGCCCAATGGCGATGGGAGGCCGGCTCTTAGTAGAAACCTACGAGCAATTAAGCTATAAACCAAATTAAAGGAGACTTCTACAACAAGCCACTAAGAAGCATAAGACCATTTTTTTAGTTATTAGATTTAATCCAATGGTTTGAAACACTCAACTCCTTTAAATAATAGTAGGGTGTATATATATATATATATATATAATTAAAATCAAAAAACCTAATAATTAACAAAAAAAAATGAACGAAAACCCTACAAGCTCTTGGAAGCATCTAATCGATGGTGGCGGCCAAGGAAAGGGAGGAACTCACCTAGAAGGAGCACCTAGGTGGCAAAGTGACGAACCCCTCGTTGGCAACAAAGCGAAAGACCTTTCATTGGCGGCGATGTAGAGGCGTCTCCATCCCTCATACAGGTGTAGTGACAAAGAATCTTGAGATCACGTCCTATAGTCAATCGGGGTCACGAACCCAATAACGAAGAAATCGCCTTTTGTGATCGTTCGAGATTACAAACCCAATCACAACGACCCACGACAGGCAGATCGTAGTTCATGAAGGGGGTGGGATATGACCCACGACCTCAGCCTATGATCTCCGCCAGCGATAGAGGGTTTCTAAGGGCGATCCCCACCCATGGCACGACCTCCACCACAATTGGGTGTCACTGAGGAAGATCCCACCACCCAGACATTCGCCAGCAGCTATGGCGTTTTTTCATTTTTGGTTTTTTTTTTTTTGATTTGGTGATGTGTAGGTTTTTTTTTCATAGATTTGTTATTGTTGAGCTTATTTAACTTATTGTAAGCCTTTTTGTTTTTGACTATTAGATGTTGATCTTATGGCTAAAAAAGGGGTCTTATTGATAATACCTTTTAACAGGATCTTATCATAGCGTTCCTCCAAAATGATATAATAAGAAAAAATTTTAACCTAAAATTTTGATAACTTAAATAAATAGATCAAACTTTTGTAAAATTTCAAAAATACCATTGTCTTCTTCTCTTTCCTAGCTCCGGCGGTGACGCCAGTGACGAAGCTATTCCTCACTCGACTTTGGTGACCTCTCCCTATGTGAGTCCGACAACAACTCGGGCGACTCCAGAGCTTGCTCCCCACGCGACTTTGGCAAGAAAGCTTCTCTCTCTGGGACTTAGGAGCTTGCTCCATACATGACTCTAGCAACAAAGCTTCTCCTTCTGTGGTATACCTTGGGGACACCAAATTAACCTCACTTAAAATATAGTCATAATCAAGTTTAGTGTTGAGTAAGGATCGTTCTTGTAGATAATTGAGTCTAATTAATTAGTTACCAATACCAACTTATGAACAATAAAACTAAATAAAAGATGGGGGTTTTTGAATACAAACTAAATTAATAAAAAGGCCAGAAAATAAAAACACAAAACAAGAATAATAAATCTGGTCAAAGGATCATTGGCTACCATAAAACAGTTATCATACAATCAATTACATAATTATTCTGAATATTCCATTAAAACTACTAACCGTACATAATAACAAGCTATTTTATCTTAATCTTTCCTTACTATATAGATTCAATAAGATAAGCGCTCTATTAAATCCATTTTCTACCAAACAACCTAGAACTGGCTCTCTAGATTTAATCTAACGGAAACATTAAGTTGAGAAAGATAGGTTAATTAAGACAACAATTATACAAGCTCAGATCATTAACCTAGGTTATGCTCCACATGCAATCATATGAAAACTTAACCATGATCAATTATCACAATTCGCTACTAATGATTAGAATAATAAGATAATTACGGATCAATAATTCCAATCTAGCATTAGAATATTCTCAAGTTCTATTCAGTTGCACACCCAAACAAAATAAGAAATTAATCATGTACATTAAAAATAGAATAACATAAACAATCTCAATTAGAAAACGAGAAAATAACTCCATAAATTTATCATAAAATTATGTCTAAGGTTTTGAATTTCCCTTCAACCAAAACAAAACTAAAATAACATAATTAAGAAGAAAATAAAGAAAGAACAAGGAAAAGAATGGTTTTGGGAGTCATAAATCATTGTACAAAGATGATTCTCGTTAGCCTTCACTGGAACTCTCTCCTTTTTTTTTTCCTTCTTCTTCATCTCCTAAGCCTAAAAGTAGCTAAGGAAAAACTAAAAAACTTATAGAAAAACTGATCTCTAATTGTGTCTAGGTGAGATATTTATATGTTTATGTTTTGAGGATGAAAAGAAACAAGTTTGGGCTCTTTTTAGATCAAAAAGAAGTGAAAATTGCAAACATACGTAGGGCAAGGCCACTTTTTCGCAGCCACATGCGAAAAAAATACATCGAGTTAAAAAGATGAGCTCATGGCCGCATGAAATTTTAGCTCATGAGGGCATGAAATCATGGAACATCTACACAGCCGCATGGAATTTTGGCGTTGGGCGAGTGGCTCGTTGTTGTTGAATGGTGCCGAATTCGTCATTTTGTACTCAATTTACACCCGATTTGCTTTTGACGACTCCCGATGGACTCCAAATAATATTTATGACTCTCGAAGCTCTAAAATCTATATTTATAGCCCTCTTTCCAACCTTTCATATTAAAATCACCTATAAAACACAAAAACACATATATGACACTAATTACTCAAGAATAAAGCAAAAATTCATAGGAATATTAATAAGAAAATTATATCAATTATGCACTTGTCACTCCAAAATTCTAAGATTTTTAACTTAATTTTGAACATTCTTATAGAACCCAAATTTTGCAACCAATAACTAAACGCATAAATGAACATTTATAAATTTTTGTGGCATTAAATGCAACTTGAAACATCCTCAACAATTTAGAGAAATTGAAGGTAGTCAAAGAACAACAATAAACAACATTTTGCATAAATTCTAAAAAAAAAAAATGATGTATTTGAACCTGAAATTTTTATGAGGCATACATAACATATATAGAAGAGCATTATGACATATGTATTGTGATTATAGAGAGTAGGGAATGGTTTCCCATAAGTTCCTCTAATGGAAAGGGACCAAGGAACAAGATAGGGTGTGGCACATTGTGGGAACACATAGGACGTGGAGTAGGGAAGAAATGTTGAGGAATAATGACGGATTGATTTCATGAAATTTCATAATAGGAGTATTATACTATTGTAAAGTGTTTGTAGCCAAACTTTCCATGAGACCCTATGATAGGGTGATTCGAGAGAGTGGGAGATTATTGGAGGCAAGTGGCTGTGATTCTTACACAATTTCTTTATTGTAAAGTAAACAAAGGACAAAATGATAGGGGTGGAGCATAGATCAGTAATGTGGGAAGTGATTTGATGTTGGGAGAAAGTGGAAGAAGTATGGAAGGTTGATTGCATGTTGGTTTCTAAAAAAAAAATCATCCTGAATACACACACAGATATATATATATATATATATATATATAATCAAGTATTGCACTTTATTATTATTATTTTTCTTTTCAAAACACAACAATTATAACTATATATGTTATATGAATTTAGGAGTAATATATTATATACATAACATATTATATATATATTCACATATACCTTTGTATATACAAATAAATTAATGTAATTATATATGTGTGTGTATATATACATACATATACGAAACTAAAACAAAAACAAAGAAACATAAAGGAGAAAGTGATCCTAGAAGAATGATCTATGAGCAAGTTGTATCAAATAAAAATTCATCTTCAATTTCTTTTTCTTTGAAAGATATGAAAATTAAAAAATAATTTTAAAAGTTGCTAAAAAATTAAAATATCACATTTAAGTAAATAAAAATCCATGCAAGTCACTAAAACATATAATTTACAAGCAAATCACAATAATTATACACTAGCACTTTATGTGGAAACTTCTCTGGACCTTCCACTACAAAATCGTTAGTTCATAATAAACTTCAAAAATAGATATCATATTATTAAACATCACATAACAATATGTTTCTTAGTCATAACTCTCTCATATTATTACATAAAATTGTTATACTTTACGTATTATCCGTTAAGGAAAACGACGGAGCTCTCCATAAACAACTAGCCACAACCAACTTCGGAAGCAGCACGACTCATCTCCGTCCTCCCATGACAGATTTGGCATCGACTCTAGGAGCCGCACGAGTTCTCCTGTGATAGGTCCAATGTCGACTTTAGGAGTCGCGCGATGAGCAACTCGTCTCTATTCTCCTACGACAGATCCAACATATCCTGCAGTAGCTCCGGCATCTAAGTCGGCGTGTCGTCATTCTTTTCCCGCGATAGCTCCGACGGCAGAGATCTAAGCTCAGCTCACTGTGAGGTTTTTTTTTTAGATTTTTTGTTTTTTTTTCCTATATTTATATGATTAGTCTCTTATTATTTTTATTTGATTATTGTGGTTGTTGAGAGAATATGTGGTACTATAAAAAATAATATAATGATATGATGTGATATTTTTTAGAATTAATTTTTTTAGTGGCACAAATTAATCTAATTTTTTTGATTATATAAAGATCTTTTTTTATATAAAGATCTTTATTTATATATATATATATATATATAAATATAAAGAAAACAATCTTTGGTGGCAAATTCTCCCTTTGATTTATAAATACAAATTAGGAGACACATACAGAACTTGGCGAAATAACAGTTTCCCTGTCAAATCATCATACCAAAAAGGGCCAAAAAAAAGTTCATATAAAGAAGCTTTTCGAAGCATTTGACCCCTCAAAACAAAACACACTTTTTTTTTTTTTTTGATGATATACACATTTTTTCCCTTTTAACCTTTGCAACACAACAACAACAACCATTGAAGCTGCAGATTTTCCGCCTAATATATAAAACACAAATTTGTTAAAATCCTCGAAAACCCTAATTTTTATTCAAAAAGGTTTGTGAGTTAGGCCTAGCTCTCTGGTTCGTTTCATTAATTATGTCTCGTGCGGTTGGGATTTTGATTTTGAGCCTCTTTTTGTTGAGCTTTGGATCGCCATCGTCGTCGGCTAATTCGGGATCGCGGTCGATCCTCCGAACTATCGGCGGCAACACCGGTGATCCTCGCGACTACGCCGTCGATTTGAACGTCACCATCTTCGATTCCGTACTCAAGGACACCCCGGCTACTTTCGCCGTCGTCGAATTTTTTGCCAATTGGTCAGCTTTCCTTTTTGTTTAACATATTTTATTTATACGATTCGATTTGTCTCTTAAAAGTGCAAACTTTATGTATGCTAATGCGTTTATATGTACTTAGTGACGTTGTAGATCTAATTCAGGAACTGAACAATACCTCTTCTTTCTGTTCCTTTTTTTTTTTCACATTCAAAGATCGGAATTTGATGCTGTATGTGGATTGTGGAATAAATTTTGCTTTAATTACTGGTTTTCATGGTAGATTCGTCTCTGAATGCTACGGCTTTGTTCCATGTAGGCACCAAGTTCTGAGATTGTTTGCAAATATATTCAGAATTTAGGATATCGAATTTGAAAGTAGCATATATATATATATTGTAAATGATGTTTGGTATGATCTATATGATCTTTTGTGCTGATAAAACACCATGTAGCACTTAAAATCAGAACTTTTGGGAATTGCACATACCCATCTTATTCGTTTGTTTTGTTTGTTTGTTTTTTCATTTTTAATGCACATGTTTCTTGAACCCAGTTTGCTATTGGTAACTTACATGTTTAATTTTCGTTGTTTGTTACTTGCCTGGCAGGTGCCCTGCTTGCAGAAACTATAAGGTATGACAACCATAGTTTTTTGTGCAACAACTTTGTTGCGTCATTCTCATGCAATTTATTAATGAAAGTAAATCTGCAGCCTCATTATGAAAAGGTAGCGAGGCTTTTCA
This sequence comes from Artocarpus heterophyllus, assembly GCA_025403435.1. Taxonomy (NCBI): domain Eukaryota; kingdom Viridiplantae; phylum Streptophyta; class Magnoliopsida; order Rosales; family Moraceae; genus Artocarpus; species Artocarpus heterophyllus. The sequence continues at coordinate 11,413,122 of CM046340.1, read as the reverse complement.
ATGGACCGGATGCTGTTCATCCAGGGATCGTATTGATGACAAGGGTAGACTGTGCATCTAAGGTATTTATGCTGGGTTTTTTCTTCTATTGTTAAATCTATCTTCCAATACGATATCGTCTAAAATTTCTAGAACTGGTTGTCCATTCAATCTATAAGGAGCGGCTGCCTGAACATAATGTCCCGTGACCAGACTAGTCGGCGTCAGGGCAAAACTCACTCTTCTGGGGAAGGGTTCCTTCTTCTTTTTTTTTTTTTTTTTTTTTGAAAAACTAGCAGAAGTTCAAATTAATAAAAAGACATCTTGACAGAAGTATCTTGCTGGCACAATCCTTTACTTTTATCTGTTTTATTTCCATTTGTTTTGATTTCTTGTTTATATTATTATTCATTCAAGTGTAGTTTGGTAATTAGACTTTTTTTTTCCCTTGCTTATTTGGCAGCACAGATAAATTCTAAACTGTGTGATAGGTTCTCCGTGGGTCATTATCCTATGCTCCTTTGGGGACCACCTTCTAAGTTTGTAGGTGGTGGTTGGGTACCTAAACAAGATAAAAGTGAAATACGTGTAATTGATGATGGGCGTACAGCTGATCAGTTGCTTAATTGGATCAACAAGCAAATGGGCAGGTATGAAGGATTTAGTTCATTGCTTATTTAAATCAAAATGTTCAAAGGTACTTAATGTTTTTTTTTTTTTTTTTCCAAAGAAGACGGACATTTGAGATTACATTGATGATACTGCGATTCATCAACATTGTTTTATGTACGAGTATTTTATTCTTCCATATCTTTTTTGTTGAACAACTTTCCTATACAATGTCTGTAGTAGTTTTCCTTGAGTCGAAGATATATAAAACAATTAAGATAGTACCCAAATGTTTGGTACATGCTTATCTCATACTCTGAGTATTGCTCCGATATGAAGCTTGCCCATAAGGCTGAGCTGGTTTTGGCGTTTGCTCTCTTTCTTCCCCATTTCAAGTAAACTTGTTTTAAGAAATGACTTGCTTTTGGATTATAGGAAACAATTTTGAAATCAGTTCATTGATCTTAATCTTTTTGTTTTTAACTTTTTTATTTGTTCCTCCATTTGATGGATTTCTTTTTCTAATTCGAAACGATGAATTATTAATTAAAAAAAAGGCAAATAATGCAAAAGGGGAGAGCACTAGTGATCCACCTTAAACTTGGTTCCTGCACTCTTTTAAAAGAGAATACCACGAACAAGATTCCACCAAAATCTGGTGTTCCAATAACATTTTGGTTAACTAAGAACTAGATATGGGGAAGTAGTTATCGTATTGACACCCACTCGAGGCATATTCTCATCTCTCTTCTGGTTGATAACTTGCTTTTTCTTTTTCTTTTTCTTTTTATTTTTTCCTTCTTTTCTTTTCTGAGAAAAAGTATTGTACTATTCTTACATATGCATTTTGTTCTACCCTACGATACATTTCACCTTAACATATTAGAAATGGGAATAAAGTATTAAATTACTCATGCCTAAACTATGAATTTTGAGAGACGTGTAGTTTATACACGGAGAGGGCACTATCATCAAAATAGTACTATGTTAGAATCAAAGTTGAGCACTATCAAAAACAAGTATGATTTTTTCTTTCGGAAAAAAAAAAGACAATTATCATTGTTTTATTTTCTAATATTCTCTAAATTACAGCTCATTTAGCTTGGAAGATGAGAAATTCGAAAATGATCATCTTCTATCAAATGTCTCAGATCCTGGGCAGGTGCATCCTTGAGCACAACTTTGAGTTTCCTCACCGCTTTTACCAATTTTTTGCTACTTTTAGTTCAAAATAATAATGTTTGAATGTGTGTTTTGTTGGTCATAGATTGCACGAGCCGTTTATGATGTTGAAGAGGCAACGGCCACTGCCTTTGAAATCATCGTAGAACACAAGGTATTAATTATTTTTCCCCTCCCTTCCCCACCCACCCCCCACCACACCACCCCCCCCCCCTTCCGGGGGCGAATAATAATAATAATAATAAATAATATAATATAAAAATTCCCCTTCCTGGTTTTTTTAATATAATATTTTTTTCATTGATTCACCCGTCTTCTGTATTTGTCTTCATAGATGATTAAATCAAATACTCGAGCTTCACTTATTAAGTTTCTTCAAATTCTAGTGGCTCATCATCCTTCTAAGAGGTAAAGACCACTCCTTTTCTTCTTTTTTGCTTCGGCAACGTGCTACTTTGCATGATACTCAAAAGATTATCTATTCAGGTGCCGAAAGGGAAGTGCTGAGATACTTGTCAACTTTGATGACTTGTTCCCATCAGATTTGGCTGATAGACAGGAAGGAAATGACGGAAAGGGGCCATTGGCTACTTTTCAGATTTGTGGGAAAAACGTGCCACGTGGTTATTGGGTGGGTACTTGGACATCTGTAGTTCATCTTGATTATTATACTGTGTACTCGTTTTTGCTCTATCCTTTGTGATGAGTACTTTTAGAATGTTGTATGATAACATCTAATGCAAATTTCATTTTTATGAATTTGCCTTTTGTGTTCTTTCCAGATGTTCTGCCGTGGCAGCAAGAATGACACCAGGGGTTTTAGGTAATCTACTTATCTATTAACCCAGGAATATTGATATGGTAACAAAATTAAACATTCTAGCTTGCTCTATTCTTTTTAGTTTTATTTTTTAAGGTTGGTTTGTTATATTAACTTTGGTTCAGACCTGCTCATTAGATGTTTCCTTACTTCGCTGTAGTCTATTCTTCTGCTTTTTATTTTCACCAGAATGCTTTATGTTCGCGTGCTGCTCCATCATGTCAGCCTTGCTTTTTGCTTCGCTTTAGGTCTACACCTTTTTTTTTTTTTAAAAAAAATAAATATCATCAGTATTACTAACTGCAACATCTTATTCTTGAAATGGCTTTGCTTTTTATATATTTATTTTTTTCACCCGGCTGCCAAAAATAAGTCTCTCTCTCTCTCTCTCTCTCTGTACACACACACACACACACACAACGCACACAAGAATTTGATAATTTACTTCACTATGCAGATATAATATGGTTTCTTTTCTTTTTTCTGCAGTTGTGGATTGTGGGTTCTTTTGCATTCATTGTCAGTGAGAGTTGAGGATGGAGAGAGTCAGTTCACATTTACTGATATATGTGACTTTGTGCACAACTTCTTCATATGCGAGGAATGTCGCCAACATTTTTTTGACATGTGCTCAAGGTAAATGCTACTGTAAGCAATTAATTCTAAAGTTATTCTAGTCTCCTTTTGATCTAACAGCTGGATATTTCTAATTTGTAGTGTTTCTGATCCCTTCAAGAAAACCCGTGATTTGGTCCTTTGGCTATGGAATGCACACAATAAGGTCAACATGAGACTGATTAAGGAAGAGGCATCTCTTAATACTGGTGATCCTAAATTCCCAAAAATGATTTGGCCTCCAAGGCAGCTTTGCCCTTCTTGTTATCGCTCTCATAACGAGAGGAATAATGAAATCGACTGGGATGAGGATGAAGTGTTCAAATTTTTGACGGATTACTATGGGAAGACCCTTGTTTCTCTTTATAAAGATAAAGATGCTCTTGGAAATGATCAGACTATTGGGGCTCTTGAAGATTTAGTGGCCTCTACAAATGGGGTTGTGGTGCCTGTTGGGGCTGCATTGGCAATTGCTGTTGCTAGCTGTGCATTCGGAGCACTTGCTTGCTATTGGCGCTCGCAGCAGAAGAGTCGGAAGTATTTTCATCAACTACACTCTTTAAAGAACATATGATAGTTAGGAGGGTAATGTGCTCTTTCATGTAGGATAAGTGGCTTGAACTTGAAAAAGGGGGGGAAAGAGGGAAATAAAAGGATAGAGAGAGAGAGAGAGAGAGAGATTGTTTAGTGTTTATCATTGTCTTATTATTGTTTTTCACTACATGTCAGGCCTAGAAGAAACTGGAACTAAGATTTTTCTAAAAGGCAACAGGCGAAGAAGAAACTGGAACCAAGATTGTTGTAAAGAGGAAACTGATACAATCGAGCAGGATGGGATCAGGTTGGCTGAGTAGAAATCCACATACCGCCTTTTAGCAGATGCCCTGGTCGAGCTTCTTACTATTTAAGATTAAGATCCTGTGTGGAGTGTACAGATTTATTTCATAATCTTAAATTTTGGAAAAGAAGCATCCTAGATCTCTACGGCTCTTTTTGTGCTTTTTTTTGCCCCCTAATTGTTAATCTCTGTCTCTCCCCCACATTGTCATTACAGAGTTTATAAGTGCAAAGCTGTTACTCTATATCCTTTCTTTCTTCTTCTTGGTTTACCCTTTTTTTTTAGGGGTTTCTTCCTGGTCCTGTGCTATGTTCTTTCGTCTTTGTTTCTTGCCGATGAAGAAACCCATAGTTATGCATTTTGCACCCAAAAAAAATAAAATTGAAGTGAGTTTCCACACTTTTTGTTTGTGAACTTGTTTAAGTGATGACGTAATCGTTTACGTAAATAGTTGTACATGTGTACGTGCATTCTTTAGCATCATCAACCACAGGATTTTAATAATAATAATAATAAAAGCAATTGAAACAAAAAATTGCAAATAACGTAAAACGGTTGACAATTCTTTTTGTCCTAATCTCCAAATAAAGTATTTAATGACGACAGAACCAAATATACATTCCATCTTTGATGGCTGTGTTTTTTTCCTTGGTATTATACTCTGTATACACAATAGAGGGATACTTGTCAGGTGTACAAATCTCATTGAGTAAAAGAAGAAATTTTTGTAATCTTGCTACCTTTTTTTTTTAAGTTAGGAATACACCTTATAATCTACATGTAGCTTAAACATAACTAAAAAGTCTTTAAAATTTTTGTTTCCATAAGATGCATTGCCTATTCTTTTATAACGATCAAAGGAGACATTTGTCCCATCTTACTTTGCAGCTCTTTCTTTCTCGTTTTTAGTTCATGTTCTGCAAATCTTACTATGACGATCTAAAATTGTTGATCCCCCTTTTGTCTATTGCATAATCAATTTACACGAATTGAACGAGGCTGAGGCTGCGTATCTGACTCTTCAGTTTCTCCATCAGAGGAAGTTTCTGATGTTGAAATAGGAAGGACCTAATTTATTCATACACAAAAATGAATTAGTGTTGTCAAATAAGTTGTGTTAAGAATAGTCACGTCGCCTTTTCCAAAACAATGATCAGGGCAACTAACGTCAAACTCTGTATTGATATAAAGCAAGACTCATGCGGTTCACACTGATCAATAGCAGGTGGATAATAGCATGACAATTCCGAGCGCTAAATATTCTTTAACTAATTACCTGCTGGTTACGGCGGCGGCGACGCTGATGGATGGAAGTAATCGCCCTGACCATGACATATATCGGCAGAACAATCCCAATAGTTCGTAGAAACAGCAACTGCCCAAGATAGGGAAAAAAAAAAAGAGTTCATACGATATGGTGTTCTATTTATTGGCTTTGACAAAGGGAAAAAAGGAAGCTAAAATCCTTTTACCATGATAAGAGGGAAAGAGTAGTCATGGTTTCCACTCATTAATAAGGGAAGAATGTGCCTCAAAATCAACAAGATCATGAACTGCAAGCAAAACAAAACGGCAACTGGTGAATTTACTGATCTAAAGTCATTGTCAACAAGATATCTGATTTTTTTTTTTTTTGTATATCTATATTTTTATCATCTTCATTACAAAACAACAAAAAGAGAGAAGAGAGGGATTACAGTGACAGTGACTGAACGACAGCATGCGAGACCTCCAGAATTGGCCGCTGAATAATCATCAAAGTCAGGATCCAGGAAGTTTCGGTCTGCGGAAACCATTGCCACAACGCGAGGACTATTTATGTCCCTTCTTGAAATCTCCCAGTTTCCCCTGTTATTTTTAGAGCATTGCCCAAGTTGAGAAAACAAATCACACCACAAGAAATTCTGTAGTGGGAGCACCCCACCCTAAGGGTCATGACCACAACCAGACAATGCTTACGAAGCAGGCGTAACGGTACTGTCCCAAAAATTTCTCTTATAGTATCTGACCCCATAAAATATGCATCATCTGTTTTAAATCTTACGGTCACTATCAATGACACTATTCTTACAGTAGGATGCTCCCATAGTACAATTCTTGGTCAATTAAAGCACCAAGAACATTCCAAAATCTTTCTTTTTTTTTTTGTTTGTTTTACCTGAAGTGCATTGGAATACGCCCAAATTGAAACAGTGGGGGAGGAACGGTGTAACCAGGCTTGAATGGCTAGAAAGCAAACAATTTATAATCAGAGGAAATAACCCAAACAAAGCAGCAGTTGAAGTTTACAGTTAAACAATCGTTTTTCACTCATAAAAACTAGTTCACCTGACGGCATATCTCGCACATTGTGTCACCCTTCTCATTACACCACCTCTGTACACATCTCCTGTGGGCGTACTGCAAATTCAAGACATGTAATTGACCATAGAATTGTTGCATATAAATGTACAAGGCTAGAGAAAAAAAAAGGGAAAAAAAAACATAATTTAGGAAGAGACCTTCTATATGTCCCGACTCATGCAAGAAAAAGGGGTAGGCCCCCACCATGTATGGTGAGGTCTATCCTTGTCTCACATCCGAGCTCACTCAATGAGAATGTTTAGCATTTTTTTTTACAGAAAATGGACAAACCCCTGATTCAATTGAGCTTTAAAATACATTAGCCATGAGAAGTCAGTAGAGTTCACAATGTGATAGGTTAAAAAGGCTGTAAGTATGCAAGATGTTCTTTTTTAAAAAAATTATTATTATTTAGAACGGCTCCTAATAGGTACAAAGAGCAGTTTTTTCTTAAATCTTTATATATTTTTTTTTCTATGGTTCATTTGGCAGGTAATGTATCTTTATCTTGGGAAGACTAGAATTTTTTTTCCTTTTAACTCTGTGTTTGTAGATCAAGGGATTGATCAAACAAAAGGGAATTCGACCCATTTTGCTCAACTAACAGTAAGCAGAGAAACGAATGCTGCCGGAGGTGGAGATGTATGCATGTGATAAAACTTGAGATGTCAGATGGCTATTTTAGTCGATGCATAATTGTACACTGTATGGGATGTGGAGGACCAATATCATTTACTCAAAGGATTATGTACGTTGGTTTTGGCTTAAATCCAACACCAGTTCAATTTGGCATTTTTAATTTTTTTCGTTTGAAAATATAACTTTGTTTATGGGGTCTTAAAACACTCAATTTGTTAAAATATAATTTACAATGCTACGCGTATTTTGTACGAAAAACTTAAGAGTTATATGAACGCATAAATAGAGTTATATTTTTCAACGAAGAAAGTTACAGACGTTGCATTGGTCCGATACCGGACTAAAGACTCTTCTGGTTAGTTTATGTAGTCCAAAAAAAAGGAAAATATCAAATGTGCATGAAAATAATTAAGTATTAGTGAGCTCTCTAGAAACATATTGTTGGATTAAATAGTAAAGCAAAAAAGTTTTCAGAGCCCACCTAGATGGACATCATTTAATCTCCATAGCAGAGCAAATTTTTTGCAGCTAAGTTTGACATCCCTATTTAATTATGCAAATTGTACTTTCTTGGTTCTAATTCATTGGATTTTGTTGACTATGTCTCTTAAAATATCAAGAGAATATGGTTTTAAATCTTCTTCATAGACAAAGAAGCCAGGAATAATTGACCAGAACTTGTTCAACATTGTATACAGTTGTTGACCATTTCTGTACCAATATGAAACTTTGGATGCTCCTAGACGCAAAAAATTACTTATTATCTCTATTGTCATATGGCCTGAAATTCTAATAGGACATGGAATCATATTACATCGGTGGAATAGATTTTTAAACCGTCAAATCATATTAAGATCACAACAACTTAATGAACGTTTTTATAAATCTAGTGATTTATAATTTTTGCATACATGAAGTATAAGTACAGAGAGATTTAAGAAACCAATTTACTATTTGAATACAAACCATCAATTATTATTATTATTAGGATGAGCCCAACTGACCTTCAAGCTACCAGAACAAGAGCAGGGCGTCTCCATGTTAGAATCTTCATCCTCATCATGGCATATTCTGCAATCTACTAATTTCCTTGGAGATGACATGTCTCCAAAATCAACCTTCTTGGGTGAGTCGTCGGTTTTCGGCTTTTCTACGACCGATATGGCGGATTGGATTGCTCGGTTCCTGTTCTCGATTGCAGCATGTAATGTTGATTCGGTGATTAATCGATCCACCAACAACACAAAGTGATCACCCATCTTCAAGATCTCCACACCAACACAAAGCAAACTCACAACTTGAAGGACAAAAAAAAAAACCCTTTAGAACAGGTTTTGGATTTTGACTCCTACATAATCAAATACCAAATATTGCTTGAATAATGGAATTTCATAAAGGGAATCAACAAATAACTATTTACTATTGTCTCTTATAGCTCTTCAAAACCATATATTATATGAAAGAAGTATACAAGAAGATAAAACTCAACAAAAAAAGAAAAAAGGGTTACCCAAAAATGAAAGACAATTAGGACAAGGTACTTTAAGTGCATGAAAATGGCGTCAAAACCAAATTTGCATCCAAAGAGAAATAGTGGCGAATATTTTCAAGTCCCATGAAAAGGATGAAACAGTTTGAAGGTTGTAAAGGTCCTTTTTGTGAAAAAAAAGAAAAGAAAAAAAAAAAGCTGTTAATGGAACTGCCTAATAACAAACAGATATACTAATCGTCAAAGCAAAAGAAAGGGTAATATAGGGAAACATCTGAAACATGACAAGGCATAAGGAAATAAAGGAGAAAGTAATAGCTAGAAAAGAAAAAGAAAAGGGAATGAATGAAAAAAGACCCACATATGGGAAGGGAAAAATAGATGCCTTTTGCTAGACCAAAGGCCTTATAAAGGAAAGAAGCTAAGCTAGCTTCTAAAACAGAAGAAGAATTTTGAGTAACGAAACTAAGAAAAAGAAGATAGAGACTTACAAGAAGAGGATGGTATATTCTTCAAGCCAAGAAATCTCTCTGTCTCTCCTTCTCTCTCTAGGAGGAAATCCTTCTGTTTTGGAGAAAAAGCAATGAGATTGAGTGTCTTCTTTGTGGGAATTGCTCCAAAGCTAAAATGAATTATTTTCACAACCTAAAATTAATTTATTGCGTTGACGCACAAGCCATGATTAATTATACATATACATACACACATATAAATAACACATCAATCAATACTAAACGTAATCAAAGTTTGTCCCTTTAACAACTCTCTCTCTCTCTCTTGCTGTGAGTGCAAGATGATCAAAGTTTGTCCCATATTTTATATATGTGTTGCAAGAGGAGAGAGAAATAATTAGAGCGAGAGAGAGAGATTGAGACGATAAGCCCGCTACAGCCACGGTTCCTTTTTTCTTACCCTTTTTGCCGTTTAGACTGCTCATTTGGAGTTGCAACAATAACAACAACAAAACTACCAGGAAAATATGCCTTCGTTTGTCTTCCGTTAAAGTATATTCAAAACAGAAAAAAAAAAAAAAATAGAAAGACAAAAAAGGTCTTGCTCCTTTTAAGGTTCTCTTGTCGGCTTACGGTTTGTCCCTTTTTGAATTTCCTAAGTTTGTGTTATAGTTGTCACTAGTGCTTTATGGGGTCTATTAATGGTGTCACATATTAATTATTGCGTTGAATAAACACCACACCCACAACACTAAGTCAATATATGTGTTAGTGCTTGCAAGCCAGATAACAGTTCCCTAAAAAGAAAATTAAATTACCAGGGTTAGGAAAAAGAGTCTTTCTCCGTCGGTAGAGCTTTATTTTTAACCGTTAAATTTAGTTAAAATTATATTTTTTTGATTGGCATACTCTTTAAGCTTTCTATCAATTTCTACTAAAATGTTGTCCTTTTTCTAATTTGATTTCGCAAATGAAAGTATTGTCTTTATACTCTATTACAAATTAGTAAAAAGAAGTCTAAAATAACCAAAAATAAATACCTTTTTTTCCGTAAAAAAAATTAAGTAGCATGTGACAACTTGTATATGTTTCCGAATTTATATCTCATGGTTTGCATTTATATTTTTATTGATCTTTAACTAGTCTACTCGTATAGCACAGATCTGAAACTTCAATATCCATCGCATAAAGTGAGATTTTTTTTGTGTCATTCTTCAAAACTTCTCTCTCTCTTTTTTTTTTTTTTTTTGTGCAAAGTGTTAAATTAGACTCAAAATGACCCCCACAGTACCTCTTGTTAAATTAGGAATGCCAAGACCATTTGTCCGGTCATCCATCAAATAATAAACTAGTAACACAAGAATCTCAAAAGAACACATAAATAAAGGAGTAAAACTACAGAATTTGCAGTTGTATTATATATTGGGAAAGTTTCTTCAATGCCATTTCTTCATCATTATGTGCTAGCCAAAAAAAAAAAAAAAGCCTAAAACATGGGAACTTGGATTATCATATAAGTTGATGAGAAATTTGAATCCACTATCAACAAAATTGGACCTTTGTCTGATGACCCAATAACTTCTGGAGAAGCCTCTTTTGCGTGTTTGCCAAGTGTTTGGTTCATCCCTTAATTAGAAAAGGCCGTACTGTTGAGAATTGAGATAGCTCTTACAGTTGACGTAGTTGGTTGGAAATTATTATTCAAACATTTTAATTGATTTTGTATGTTCTTATATACTTTCTTCTTTTTCTATATTGGTTTGGTTGGTACCAAAATCTCACCTCATATTTCAAGCTTGAATTACTTGAACTCATATCCAATACATGAAAAGATAAACACTATTACAACCCCAGAATCCAACATATCATTCTGCGTGTTCATATGTGTAATAATCTTTTTATCACCAAAAAATAAAAGTACATAACATATATATATATATATATATATATATATATATGCGCGTGCGTGTGTATATATTAACCTTGAGTGGGAAGATTTTGAACTCTCCGTCCCAAGTAGAGTCAAATGTAGATATAGATATAGCACTAAGCTATGCATGCAATTAAAATATATTTTATAAACGACATTATAATTATTATTATTGTTATTATTATTTTATTTGTAGTGACACCATACTTAGCCAATGGTCCTTTTATTTTGTTAAAATTTTTTTTTGGCTGAAAACATTGAACGATTGACAAGTGATATGAATGCATGTCTAATTGAAAGTAATAATGCACTGATAATTTTAAATCAATAAAAACAAGAACATATCTAGGTAGTTGAGCAACCATTATTAGGAATGTAATCATACATTTGCATGACAAGCACATTTGAGTCAACTGTCAAAGGCGTTTGTTTGCACTTGCATGATAATTAACTAATTTTGACATCATTCAGCTTCCAAATAACGTAATTTTAACGGTATAATATACATATATATATATATATATATTTATGTTTAATGTTTACGTGGAAAATGAAATACTGCGTCATTTTCGTGTATTGGAGTTTAAGTAGGTGAACTGATCCAATTGTGTTATATCCACCAAGATTAACAAGTAAACAAGCAGTAATGGGTCAAATAAAATCTATGTTTGATTAGCTAGAGAAATTTCTCTTCCACTTTTTTTTCTTTGCGTTATTTTTGTCATGTTTCCTCTATGGGAAACGGGCAAGATTCAGGATACATCATTTTTCAAGGCTATATCAGAAAAACAAAACACACACGCCAACAGGACCCAACAGACGCAGGGCCAAAAAAATTAAGGAGGTGGACAGATGATTAAACTAATAAAGTAAGGGGCTACATTGATTTTAAAAAAGACGAAATATAATTTCAGGGACAAAATTTAATTTTAAGGCAACGAAATACAATTTTTATAGTATTATATACAAAATTATAAAAAAAGTTTAGGAGTTGGCTACTCGTCCTCGTTCTTATGTGGCTCCGCTCCTACAACCCAAGGTCAAGCTATGTATAACACATTAAAAAGAAAACTTAAGAAGGAAAGAAAGAAGAGAGCTCTTATGGTAAGAAGGAGAATTACGTCACGGCATACCTTCTGATCTTTAGTATTCAAGACTGTATTTTTACTCTATATGTAGGTACTGTTATTTTAACCATCCTATTGATTCCCAACTTTTTAACAGTATAATGATTTTAAACTCAAAATTCAAAACTACGACTTTTATCCACGCCATCTTATAAATGGATCTTCATCCTCTAGCTACCCACTATTTATTGCTGTAATCTATGAATCAACCAAAACAAAGAAAACTATGCTAAGCCAATTACAACAGCCTGCTTGGTCTCCGTCCCAAAAATCATGATTGCACTAATTCATAAGAGATTTTTTTTATGGATAGAATAGCATGATATTCATGGTTCGATGAAATTGCAAGGAACACTCAGAAGGGCATCTTGTGGTAGAACCTTACTAGTGAAAGTCATGATATTTCCTTGATGCCAAACATAATGCTTCCTTCATGTTGCTTTTAAATTCATCTTCCTTCTTTGCCTTGTCAAGTGTAATCTCCATCACAACCTTAGTCAAACTCTATGTTGATTCCATGTTCCATTGATCTTTTTCTGATCATATTTCGTATTTGAAGAGGTAACATCAAGAATATGCGATATTTTTCTGTATAGTAGTTGGTTCACTTACTATTACCAGTCATTGTGATGCATGTGGCACAACAGCATTGAGAAAATTGGTCGTTGCTAACGGACTTAGAAGACTACGGTTAGTAATCTAGTCGGTTACAGAGTTAGTTGCAGGTTAGTTTTGGGATATTGATTATTCTGCATGGATAAAAAGGCAGGGGATATCAATGTAAACTTAGTCATTTTTCCCGTTCTTTGTGCTGTGAGATTGAGAGAGCTATTCTGTGGGAAAGTCTTTGTAAATCTGAGGGAGAGTTGTCTTTGGGAAAGTATGCTTGGCGAGTGAGAAAGTGAAGGAAAACAACTTGTACTCAGATTCTTGGTGATAGAGAAAGATCTCAGGTAAGGTCAAGGAGAAGTAGGAGAATTTGTCCGAACCACATAAAGAATCTTGTTTACCTTTCTTCTTTACTTCCTTATCTTTCTGACTTGGTTTTACTTTGATTTGTTATGCATTTGTTTTGTTCAGCGGAATTTGTCATCACATTCTCCTTGAATCCTTTTTCGCCAGAAAAAGATTTACAAAATCTACAAGCCAACTCTCTCCTTTCGTTTCATTTCTTTTCCAAGCACGGCATCATTTTTATACGACATAGTTTCGATTCCTTACATCAAGAGCATGATTTCACCCATGATTCACCTCTCTGTTTTTGGTTTTCGTCCTGAAAAAAAAAAAAATTCCTTTCCAAAAATCTTATAGTATTTGCAAAAACAAAACTGCACTTTTTCCTACTCTTGTGTGAACTACTGCCTAATTGATCAATAAGTAATCCATTTTCACAAACAACTGGACCCCATTTTCCTTTTCGTGTATGGAACATATTATCCAAATAATATATATATGTATGGTCTTCATAATTAAGCCTTCATTGTTCATAGCCTTTCCTGTTAGCAGCATGTCACGCCCCGGAGTACGGGAGGTGACGTGGCGGAATATTTAGATTAATTAAACAAGAATTTAAATAAAAATCGAGAGTTTGAGAATCAAATTAAATAAAAATTAAGAAGATTTTCTACCACATTTTATAAAAGAATTTATAAATATTAAGCAGGTAATAAAAATTAAATAAAAACCGCGAATATGGGTTCCACAACCCACAACTTGTGCACACACATGGTTCTGACAATATCATAAATACAATTACAGTCCAGGTACAAATGAAGTTAAAGTCTTACATGCCTTGATTAATAATACAGAATATAAATAAATTCTCCTATTGCTCCTGAGTTCGGTCCGAAGAATCTTCTCCAAACCTAAATAGGAAAACCACCTAGAAGGGGGGGATTTAAAACAGATAAGACGTGAGCGAAAGGCTCAGTAGGACTAGGTTTTATAAAAATAGTTTAACGCAAATGAACATAGCATTATTAGAAGTTATTCAAAGGAAACTTAGATAAATCAATAAATAAATAAATAAATAATTTGAGTAGAACCGTCCTGACACAGAACAGTCTACTCGTCAAATCAAAACACCATTTTACTTTTACCTAGGCAAACCATGAAATCACCACCGTAGTGGCCCAGCTGGGTTTCGGGACCTGCCCCCAAGGTCGATCGCTACACGACCCGATCTCTGATATGGCATCATGCCTATGTGTTTATTATCATTATCATTCAAAACCCAATTACCGAGTGTTGTCAATTACATTTATTATGAAATTCATTTCATAATCACGGTATATTAAAATATAACCGATAAAACCATTTTCAAACAACCGTTGAAAACATTTTAATAGAAATCATTTTCAAAGCCAAATCATTTCAAAACCAGGCTACCAAAGAAATAGGATAGAAGTCCTACCTCAATACTCGTGCCGGTGCCCCACACCGTAATCCCGGTCCGCTATACGTTAGCTCCGCGGAACCACGAACGATCCTAGATACAAACTAAGTCGATCAATATCTAGTTTGAGACATTCTATGTTACTAAATCATTTCATGATGTCCTAGTGTGCCATTTGTATCATTAAAATCATCCTATAAGGTTGAGGTTTAAATCTGGGCTCAAAATAGTGAAAACGGGTAAAAATCACAAAAATTTTCATGCCTCGGTCGGCCTGCCGGACGCCCTGCTTCGGCCAGCCGAATTGCACAGTTCGGCTTGCCGGAAGCAAAGTTCAGTCGGTTGAACATTTCCCCAGATTCGGCCTGCCGGTCGGAAGAACACCGAACTACCAATCATCACTCCGGCCTGCCGAACACACAGTTCGGCCTGCCGAACTGGGAAAATCTAGAAATCTCAGCCACGGGTTTCTCGATCCCCAAAATCCAAATCTTGTTTCCAACCTGTTTTTCTCAAATCCCAGGCATGAAAAACAATCATAGTTGATAGAAAAACATTCTAAAACATGTTTGGACTCATTTAAACAAGATTTGAACTCAAAATCCTCAAAAATCCAAAAATGGGAAAATGAGAGGAAAAATGAAAAATCTTGAATTCAATCCGTTTTCCTTCAATCTAAGCTTAGATTCTAGTTGTTCTAAGTTCATTTAACACAAAATCCACGGTTTTCTAAGCTTAAACAAACCTAGATTTCAAAAATGCACAAAATTAAAAATTTGTAAAAAGTTTAGAAATTTCGAATCTAATCTCGAATCGAAGCTTCAATCCGCGTTCTCGGTTGCCGAATCACGTCCCCGAGCTGTTAGACATGTATGCTCTAAGGAGTAAAAATGTAATACGTTTTTGGAGACATTTTTATCAATAAAGAATTTATTCGTTTATATATACCAAATATTGTCCTCTTTACGTTCATATTTGTTGAATGTATGATAAGCAAACAGTAGTCTGAGACTGTCAGTCTAAACCTTAAGAGTTGGGCATATGATGGGATGATTATGCGGTAGACACGACTCTTAAGGTGATGGTCTAAAATATATGATCCGCAATCGAGGGAATAAAGTTGGGCGCTTTATTCATGTAAAGATTGTTATGTTGTCTATATCCCTTTTGGGAGATGGTTTGTCTTGGCCATCGGAGTTGGACTCCGTGAATAGAAACATTGGCTCGTTTTCATAGGTGACGATGTGTTGGATCGGGACATAAAGTGAATTGATTTGGATTAATAATTCTGTCTTGGCAAATCGATTCACTTTAGACAATCATTTGTATTGTATCTTAATCCTGAGATGAATAATGGGCCCGTTGTCTCGACTTGTGTCTTTTGATGTACCAATGGGTGACTCCCACATCTCTATAGTGGCATGCATGTCGGTACGTTGGAGGCATGACTCTTGGTAGCGTAGACTTGTTATTCATAGATATGGAATCCATAGCTCCTCTTTAGGAGTAATGATATCATCTTATATGCGTTGTCCTGTAATTGGAAAACTGGAGCGCTCAACCATTTGGATACATAGGTGTAACCGAATGGTATACTATCTTTGGATGGTAAGTTTTCTAATGGTGAGACAATGGAACGTAAGATAAAAATAATCGGGAAGGTAAGACAGAACTTGTCCTTAAGCCGGTTATGGATGATCATATGGGGATGCGATACACTATGATATGTCATGGAGACTTAGCTACACGAGCTTCGTAATTCTATAAAGTTCGAGAGTGCAGCTCCAAGCTTTTAGTGGAGTAGCGTTGGAGTTGATAATTGTGAAATGTATATCTGGGATATTGGGTTTCATAATTATCATGAGCTTGAACTTTATAGGTCCATTTTGGTCCCCTTTGCTAGCTCACAAAATCCTGTAACGACACGGCGTGCTTTTCCAATAATTGGTGACTTATGTCGGATTTATCAGATTGGTTTAAAATTTATAAGAATCAAATAATTCATGTCTGTTTATCGGTTGAATTAATTATGTAAGAAATTAGTTCAAGATGAACTTGTTGAATTATGGCGTTCGGATAATTCTTGTCTGTTTATCGGTTGTTTTAATTTTGGACAATTAGAACAAGATAAACTTGTAGAATTATTGTGAATTGATTTATTTTCTTAGAGATTATCTTGATAAAGTTTGTTTTGATCAGATATCTTTTCTATTGGGCTATTTGAATCAAAACTGAGACTTTATCCTTTAGAATCTCGGGTGGAAAATAAAAGATTCGCGGAGATTTTTTTCTCGGCAGTTCGGCCTGCCTATCAGAAAGTTCGGCCTGCCGAACTAGCCAGTTCGGCCTGCCTATCACATAGTTTGGCATGCCGACCGCGACAGTTAAGATTACGCGTTTTTCACGCGTATCTTATCAGATATTGATCCGAACTTGATTCTGTTTCGATTTTTGAGACCTAATCTGATATGGACTGACCCCAAGGACCAATAGGTATAAAAAGGGAGTGAGTCTAATGATTTACTCAGATCAATTTGAGAGATTAAGAGTGATACTCTTCTAGTGAGCATCTGAAAACTCCCTAAGAGCTTTTGTTCACAAATCACGAACACTAGCTTTGGGTTCTCTCTATTGGTTGGAAGGAGAGTCACCGGTGGAAGAGCTGTACGTGTGAGCCCACACTCACTCCGGTTGTGGATAGAGAATAGCAAAGAAGACCAGTTGGTTGAGGCTCTTCTGGAACGTTACTTCTCTACACAGGTCGCGGAGGTTCTTCGGCACACTGAGGTTAGTAAGATCTGTTTAATTTATACATATAACATGTCAAACTTGTGTTTTGGAAAATACTCTGATGAAAAAAATTTTAAAATTCCGCTGCGCACTTTGTTTCCAACAATTGGTATCAGAGCCGAGGTTTTTACATAAATTTGCAAGTTTGTGATCATGTTATATGCATAAATTTTGTGATCTTAATTTCTCCAATGCTTGAATTAAATTTTATAGAGAGATGGCACTCTAGGTTTCTATATAATATATATGTTGTCATGGATTATGTGGTGAATGTTTATTAATTAATTATGGTTGATTAAATTGTTGTTTAATTATTTATTAATTAATTAATACCGGTCATGGTTCCTTAGAGGTTAGAATGTGTATCTAGGTTTTTCATGTAATTAGATGGCGGACTATCATCTCCGTCTAGGAATTGTTATTTAATTTTTAGTTTGTAAGAATTTTGTAATTAAATAATTATTCGGAGAAGACGGAACGAGAAGTCGGAACGAGAAGTCGGAACTTAAAGATTGATGATGGCGCCTCCAGGTATTTCCTGAGTCTCTAATTTTATGTTTTTGAATCGTTGAAAATAAAATTGATGAATTGCATTAAAATTGTATTTTCTGGATTGAGGGTTTTCTGCTCGGTCGGCATGCCGGACCTCACAGTTCGGCAGGCCGAAGGTCACAGATCTGCAGGCCAGACGTACGGTCCGGCAGGCCGACAGTGGGGCAAAAATTTTGGTGCTCTGCCGGCAGGCCGAACCTTCATGTTCGGCAGGCCGAACCTCCATGATCGGTAGGCCGATCACCTAGATCGGCCTGCCGACCGAGAGCAGCCAGGTGTCCAGAAAAGGTGCAATTTTTTGGTGCAGTTTTAATTTTATTTTTGGGACGATTATGAGAAACATTAAATTTGGATATGACCAGAAATATGAAGTGTTCGATTTATACGGGATTGAGGACTTGAAGATGGATATTACATGAAGAAGGATACAGCTTGAGGATTCAAGGATGAAGAATCGATAAATGTCTCGATTATTCTCTTGTAATCTTAGTTTTTCTATTCTCTAGGGTGGAACCATAATATTACGGTTATTATTATTATTATGCTTGTAGCTTTGCTTGATTGCTTTGCTTGTCTGCGTTATAATATGATTTACCATGTATATTGATAACATGTCATATAGAATAGGGAGTGCCGCTCATATTAAATTTGTTCATGCATAATTTCAAAATAAAACCTTGACTTCAAAAGATTGAGTGGGAGAAGGTTTTCGAAGAGAGAACCTAAGGCCTCCATCGTTGGTCCATAGGAAGAACATGATGGTCCCAACCCCTAGGAAGGGATTTCTATCATGTACCAGATTGGATCTCTGAAAGGATAAGGTATTTTAGTATGATTTATGGTTGCACACCCCTAGGTGGTGATTATAAATCATGGATAAAATATTAAAACGGTGGTTATACACTCACGTTAATTTTATTATTAACCTCCCCTAGGAGCTCTGTTAATAAAATTAATGGCCAAAGAAACGATTATTAGTATATGCTGGATCATACGGGTCCTGGATGACATATATTAATCAGGAGGGGATCCGTGTTCCTAATTGAATTTGGCATGACTCCCCTAGGAGCTTGTTGAATTCTGAGTTGGGAATTATCGTTGTAAGGTTGTGATATTTTCAAGGTTTTGACACATAAACACATTTGTATAATTTACATGATTGTGTTATCTTACTAAATTATTATATATGTTTGCTTATGTTTGGTATATGACTCTTTATTGTAGATTGAAAATGTCTAAAAACGCTTTATCATCGATACTTGACAAAAACCAATTAACCGGTGAGAACTATAATGATTGGAAACGGAACCTGGACATCGTCCTTTCCTTTGAGAAACTGAAATATGTTCTGACAACTCCTTGTCCTCCCGAGCCTACGGGAGACTCAAGTAATGAGCAATTCCAAGCGTACGACCACTAGAAAGATGCTAATGATCAGGCCCGCTGCTATGTTATGGCTAGCATGAATAACGTGCTGCAGGCTCAACATCAGGATTATGAGACTGCGAAGCAGATCTTGGATAATCTTGAGGACATGTTTGGAGGCCAGGCCATAACAAAGCGGCAAGGGGTGCTTCGGAAACTCTTAAACTATAGACAGAGACCGAGGACATCTGTAAAGGAGCACATGATGTTGGTCATGGGTTACCTCGCTGAGGCTCAAACCAATGGAGCCGACATCGATGCTGAAACTCAGATGACTATGGTCTTTGAGACTCTGTCTAAGGAATTTATTCCGTTTAGAGCTACTTTTAATCTAAGCAATAGACGGGATATGACCTTGACAGAACTGATGAAACAGTTACAAGAGTTTGAACTGCTGATTAGGGAGTCTCCTGCTGGTGGAGAGGCCAATATGGTAGCTGCTTCTGGTTCCAATCCTAACTCTGGGAATGGAAAGAAGCAACGGGCCAAAAGTGGGAAGTCTTCTATTCCTATTGCTACCAAGAGCAAGAAGAAGAAGAACCCAAAGAAGCTTAAGTGCTTCTTTTGTGGTAAGGTCGGGCATATAAAGAAGCATTGCAAGGACTTCCTTTCCAAGGGAGGTAGGTGTGATCTTCTATATTTAGAAACTTGTTTGGTTGAGGAATCCAGTGACATTTGGGTCATAGATTCCGGTGCAACTAATCATGTTTGTGTTTCTCTGTAGGGATTCAAAGAAACGAGAAGTCTACTTCGTGAAGACTTAACGCTTCGGATGGGCGATGGATCCTTGGTCTCAGCGGAAGCAGTAGGAGATGCCCATCTTTATTTTGATAATTATAGGAGTTTAATTTTGCGAGATTGTTTTTATGTTCCTAAATTTAAAAGGAATTTAATTTCTGTATCTTCTTTATTTAAAGACTCCTACGTGGTATCTTTTAATGAAAAAGTGGTGATTCGTAAAAACAAATCTTTTATCTGTTCTGAATGGATGCAAAATAATCTATATTTTATCAAACCTAAGATGGACCTATTGCTTAATGCTGAGATAAATGATAATGACTCAAAAAGACTTAAAACTTCTCACTCTAATAAGACTTAACTTTGGCATTTGCGCCTTGGCCATATTAACCTAAATAAGATTCAAAGGTTGGTAAGGGATGGACCTTTAAGTCACTTAAAGGTGGAATATATACCTCAATGTGAGTCTTGTTTGGAGGGTAAAATGACCAAAAGACCATACGGGTCTAAGGGCAATAGGGCCGAAGGGGTTCTAGAACTTGTGCATAGTGATATTTGCGGACCGATGAACATCCGGGCACGAGGAGGGTATGAGTACTTCGTTACTTTTATTGACGATTACTCAAGATATGGGTATGTGTACCTAATGCACCACAAAAGCGAAACTTATGATAAGTTCAGGGAGTTTCGGGCTGAAGTGGAAAAGCAATTGGGTAGACCCATAAAGGCACTTCGATCTGATCGAGGTGGGGAATACCTTTCTGATGAGTTCTTGGGACACTTGTTAGAGAATGGGATTTTATCCCATTTGACTGCGCCGGGTACTCCGCAGCAGAATGGCGTAGCAGAGAGAAGGAATAGGACTTTGTTGGACATGATTCGGTCCATGATGAGTTATTCATCATTGCCTTTATCCTTTTGGGGATATGCACTACAAACCGCATGTTATCTTTTGAACAATGTGCCTTCAAAATCGGTCCCTAAAACTCCTCACGAGTTGTGGACGAGACGGAAGACATCCTTAAACCATATTCGCATACGGGGATGTCCAGCTCATGTCCTATTAAAGGATCCGAATAAGTTGAAAGCACGTTCAAAAATTTGCATGTTTATAGGATATCCAAAAGGGACTAAAGGGGGTTATTTTTATAACCCAAAGGAAAATAAAGTCGTGGTTTTAACTAATGCAACTTTCCTTGAGGAGAGTTACATGGACGACTTTAAACCTCAAAGCAAAGTGGTGCTTGAGGAGTTGAGGGGTAATCCGTTTACTCCGGAGGTTCCGAACGAAACCATTCCGATCGGTGTAGAAAAACCAAACAAACCTGAACAACAACCTCAGGGGCTTCGGCGTAGTGGGAGGATCGGGCGTTAACCTGAGAGGTATATGTTCAATAGGGAGGTCTTTTTGGCTGAACTGAATGAACATGATAGGGATCCTTATACTTACGCAGAAGCTATGGAAGATGTTGATTCAAGACTCTGGACAGAGGCCATGAACATTGAGATGAAGTCTATAGAGACTAATCGGGTCTGGGAGCTTGTGGATCTTCCCGAAGGGGTAAAACCCATAGGGAGTAAGTGTATCTACAAGAGGAAAAGAGGAGTGGATGGAAAGGTCGAAACCTTTAAGGCTAGACTGGTAGCTAAGGGTTATACGCAAAAGGAAGGAATCGATTATGAGGAAACCTTTTCGCCTGTAGCCATGCTTAAGTCCATCCGGATTCTCTTGTCCATAGCTGCCGCTCTCGACTACGAGATTTGGCAGATGGATGTCAAGACGGCTTTTCTGAATGGCTATCTTGATGAGTCCATTTATATGGAACAACCAGACGGGTTCAAGGTCACAGGTCAAGAGGGTAAGGTTTGTAAGTTGCTAAAGTCTATTTATGGACTTAAGCAGGCTTCTCGTTCTTGGAACATAAGATTTGATCATGTGATCAAGACTTATGGGTTCTCACAAAATGTGGATGAACCATGTGTTTACAAACACATTAAGAATGGGAAGGTGGTTTTTCTACTACTCTATGTAGATGACATTCTGCTAATTGGCAATGACGTTGGGGCGTTGTCATTGGTCAAATTATGGTTGACCAAGCAGTTTGACATGAAGGACTTGGGTGAGGCTAATTTTGTTCTCGGTATCCAGATCTTTCGGGATAGGAAGAACAAAATGATAGCTTTGTCATAGGCCAGCTACATAGATAAAATTCTCAGGAGGTTTGCAATGCAGGATTCCAAGAAAGGTGGGCAACCATCTAGGTCTGGAATTACTCTTTCTAAGAAAGACTCTCCAAAGTCTTATGAAGAAAGAGAATACATGAAGAAGGTACCTTATGCTTCGGCAGTGGGTAGTCTCATGTATGCCATGCTTTGCACTCGACCGGATATTAGCTATGCGGTCGGGATTGTGAGTCGATTTCAGGCGGATCTAGGACCGAACCATTGGGTTGCGGTAAAGCATATTTTCAAGTACCTAAGAAGGACTCGAGGGTATATGCTTGTGTATTTGGGTGAGGATTTAACTCCTATAGGATACACTGATTCGGATTTTCAATCCTGCCTGGATTCTAGGAAATCGACATCGGGGTTTGTGTTTACTTTGGGTGGCGGTGCCATCAGTTGGAGAAGTGCGAAGCAAGATTGCACTTCAGATTCAACGATGGAGGCCGAGTATGTGGCGGCTAGTGATGCTTCGAAAGAAGCAGTGTGGCTCCGCAAGTTTCTTGGGGATCTTGAGGTAGTTCCTAGTATGGATAAAGCGGTATCACTGTATTGTGATAACAGTGCGGCGGTAGCTAATGCTAAGGAACCAACATTTCACATGAAGAGTAAGCATATTGATTGGAAGTATCATGTGATAAAGGACTTCGTTGAGAGCGGGCATGTCACGGTATGCAAGATCGCGTCAGGGGACAATTTAGCTGATCCATTCACGAAGACACTTACTGGGAGAGTCTTCGAGAGGCATGTGGAAGCTATGGGGATGCGAAATTTGCAGTATTTACTCACTTAGTGCAAGTGCGAGATTGTTAGACATGTATGCTCTAAGGAGTAAAAATGTAATACGTTTTTGGAGACATTTTTATCAATAAAGAATTTATTCCTTTATATATACCAAATATTGTCCTCTTTACGTTCATATTTGTTGAATGTATGATAAGCAAACAGTAGTCTGAGACTGTCAGTCTAAACCTTAAGAGTTGGGCATATGATGGGATGATTATGCGGTAGACACGACTCTTAAGGTGATGGTCTAAAATATATGATCCGCAATCGAGGGAATAAAGTTGGGCGCTTTATTCATGTAAAGATTGTTATGTTGTCTATATCCCTTTTGGGAGATGGTTTGTCTTGGCCATCGGAGTTGGACTCCGTGAATAGAAACATTGGCTTGTTTTCATAGGTGACGATGTGTTGGATCGGGACATAAAGTGAATTGATTTGGATTAATAATTCTGTCTTGGCAAATCGATTCACTTTAGACAATCATTTGTATTGTATCTTAATCCTGAGATGAATAATGGGCCCGTTGTCTCGACTTGTGTCTTTTGATGTACCAATGGGTGACTCCCACATCTCTATAGTGGCATGCATGCCGGTACGTTGGAGGCATGACTCTTGGTAGCGTAGACTTGTTATTCATAGATATGGAATCCATAGCTCCTCTTTAGGAGTAATGATATCATCTTATATGCGTTGTCCTGTAATTGGAAAACTGGAGCGCTCAACCATTTGGATACATAGGTGTAACCGAATGGTATACTATCTTTGGATGGTAAGTTTTCTAATGGTGAGACAATGGAACGTAAGATAAAAATAATCGAGAAGGTAAGACAGAACTTGTCCTTAAGCCGGTTATGGATGATCATATGGGGATGCGATACACTATGATATGTCATGGAGACTTAGCTACACGAGCTTCGTAATTCTATAAAGTTCGAGAGTGCAGCTCCAAGCTTTTAGTGGAGTAGCGTTGGAGTTGATAATTGTGAAATGTATATCTGGGATATTGGGTTTCATAATTATCATGAGCTTGAACTTTATAGGTCCATTTTGGTCCCCTTTGCTAGCTCACAAAATCCTGTAACGACACGGCGTGCTTTTCCAATAATTGGTGACTTATGTCGGATTTATCAGATTGGTTTAAAATTTATAAGAATCAAATAATTCATGTCTGTTTATCGGTTGAATTAATTATGTAAGAAATTAGTTCAAGATGAACTTGTTGAATTATGGCGTTCGGATAATTCTTGTCTGTTTATCGGTTGTTTTAATTTTGGACAATTAGAACAAGATAAACTTGTAGAATTATTGTGAATTGATTTATTTTCTTAGAGATTATCTTGATAAAGTTTGTTTTGATCAGATATCTTTTCTATTGGGCTATTTGAATCAAAACTGAGACTTTATCCTTTAGAATCTCGGGTGGAAAATAAAAGATTCGCGGAGATTTTTTTCTCGGCAGTTCGGCCTGCCTATCAGAAAGTTCGGCCTGCCTATCACACAGTTCGGCATGCCGACCGCGACAGTTAAGATTACGCGTTTTTCACGCGTATCTTATCAGATATTGATCCGAACTTGATTCTGTTTCGATTTTTGAGACCTAATCTGATATGGACTGACCCCAAGGACCAATAGGTATAAAAAGGGAGTGAGTCTAATGATTTACTCAGATCAATTTGAGAGATTAAGAGTGATACTCTTCTAGTGAGCATCTGAAAACTCCCAAAGAGCTTTTGTTCACAAATCATGAACACTAGCTTTGGGTTCTCTCTATTGGTTGGAAGGAGAGTCACCGGTGGAAGAGCTATACGTGTGAGCCCACACTCACTCCGGTTGTGGATAGAGAATAGCAAAGAAGACCAGTTGGTTGAGGCTCTTCTGGAACGTTACTTCTCTACACAGGTCGCGGAGGTTCTTCGGCACACTGAGGTTAGTAAGATCTATTTAATTTATACATAACATGTCAAACTTGTGTTTTGGAAATTACTCTGATGAAAAAAATTTTAAAATTCCGTTGCGCACTTTGTTTCCAACACGAGCTTCCTCCTTGCTATCCCGAAGCTTGGATTCGAATTTGTTTTAAAAATTTTGAGAGAGATTAGAGAGAGAGGGCTGCCGAGAGAGATGAGAAAAGAGAGAGGGAGAGACGCGTGAGAGTGAGGAGAGAGAGAGGAAGGAAAGAAATAAATAGAGAAAATCGGTGGGCGGTTTTACTGTGCGAAAACCATGTGCCGCCCACGGTTTTGTAAAACGGAGTATTTTTAACATTTTACAAATTGTTGTGTTTTAAAACTCAAAACATCATTTTAAAACAATAAGAAATCATTTGAATGCATTAATTTTAACAAAACAACCAAAAATTCAAAATCCAACCAAATAATCTAATTAAAGTTAAAACATTAATTATGGCACACTAATCCATCATTTACATTACATTAACACTAAATAAATTTCAGGACGTTACACGGCATTGGGATAAAGTAGAGCTAGAACTCTTTGCAATTACAACCGGAAATTGTCTAAAGATTTATAGCATCTTCGGATATTACTTCAAATAACTCACAAGGTTTATCTACTTCTGAATTTTTTATTTCACATTTTCTTACATTAGTATTTCAAAATCATCATATTCTAACTCTCTCCTCAAACATTCTTCTAACAACATATCTCAATACCATCATCTGAAATTTTGACTTCTAATTCTTCCCATGAAACAAACAAAGTTGATTATCAAATTACAAGAACATCAAAATAACTATATCAAGTTCTAATTAAAGAAGCATATTCTCATCTAATTCAGACTTTTCTGTATCTCTTAATTTCTCTTACTGACTCCTTCAATCCATTCCGAAACTGATGTCTTATCATCACATCCATTTTCTTCCAAAATCCCTTCACTTTTTGATCCTCATTCTTTGCTGTATTTTCTTCAATTTACTCAGCTTGTTCTTTACTTCAATCATTTCCTTCTAGAATAGCACGAAAATGTTCTCCATTGTCAACGACACGTCCTTTGCCAACATCAATGGTTCCTTAGGACATGGAGCTCCACAAATTCTTCCCAAACAATCAAGTTTCTCTAGAATTGCTCAAGCAGTTCATCAACAAGCTTCTCTTTGTAAGACTTTTTATGTATTCCTTTGCCATGGCCGCCAATTCATTCTTTGATAATCCTTTCGTGTCATTCAGTTTTGCTTCCGCCATTTCTAGAAGATTACAGTGTTAGTATGCGTGGAGCTTAATTATTACCCTGACGCGAGCTCCTACGTAGAGTTTGTACGCAGATCCACCTTTGTGGTAAGGCTAACATGGGGGGTTAGAAAGGGGTGATAAACACCCCCCCTTCTTGAGACTCTTAGGCAAAAATTTTATATGTAAGTTTATTTTACATAAGGGTATTTTAGGTTTTTTACACATGTAATTTGGTTGCCCTAATTTTGCTTATATTAGGCGGTCGTTCTTGGGAGAGCAATTAAGGGAAAGATAGCGAGATAGAAAAATTCACAAGGGGCATGATCTTATAATTCTCTTTGTAATATCCGGTTTCATCATAGTGAAAATTTGCAGCAGCAGCAAGTGGACGTAACTCTCATATTGAGAGTGAACCACTATAAATATTGTGCATGTTCTTTATGTTTTATTTTTGCCAATTATTATTGCTTTCGGTAATTAGGATTAGGGCTTTAATCCTAACAACTAGTATCAGAGCGAGACTGAATTTGAAAGTGATAGCTAGCGAAGAAAGTTTGGCACATGGAATCGGGAAATTTGATGGTAACGATTTTGCTTTCTGGAGATTGCAGATCAAGGACTATCTATACAATAAGAAGTTGCATCTACCACTTGAGGGGAACAAACCAGAAGGAATGTTAGACAATGATTGGAAACTCCTTGATAGACAGGTATTGGGGGTTTTCGATTGACACTGTCAAAGAAAGTGGTTCATAACGTAGGGAAAGAGAAATTGACTATGGGTTTGATAAAGGTTCTGTCATATATGTACGAGAAGCCTTCTGTGAATAATAAGGTATTTCTTATTAAGAAACTTTTTCACTTGAAGATGGCAAAAAAGGCTTCGTTGGCAACACATCTAAACGAGTTAAACACGATCGTCATTCAATTGTCTTCTTTTGAGATTGATTTTGATGATGAGGTTCGTGCCATAATACTCTTGGCATCTTTACCAAACAGTTGGGAATCAATGCACACTACAGTTAGTAATTCTGTAGGTAGTGCAAAACTGAATTTAATGATTTTAAGAGATTGAATCCTTGCAGAAGAGGTTCATAGAATTGATTCTGGTGAAGCAGCGATATCAAATTCTGCCCTAAATGTTGAAGGTAGGGGCAGAGGGAATAACATAAATTCTAACTGGAATAGAGGTAAATCGAAGTCGAGGAATGGTATAAATAATTCCAAATCTGGGAGAAATATGGAATGTTGGAACTGTGGGAAGCAAGGCCATCTGAAAAAGGATTGTAGGGCAGCAAAGACAAAGGACAAAAACAAGGGTGATGCTATAAACGTTGTCACTGAGGAGATTCACACCAATGCTCATCGTGAAATTATGGAAAACTATGTTGTTGTGAATTACGGAAAGGTATACCTAGTTGATGGAGAACCTTTGAATATTGTGGTTATTAGCAACATTCGTTTGAAGATGTCAAATGGGGTTGTGTGGAAAATACAGAAGGTGAGACATGTACCAAAGTTGATGCAAAATTTAATTTTGGTAGGACAGCTTGATGATGAAGGATATAATGTTACCTTCTGTGGTGGTGCATGGAAGGTAATGAAAGGTGCCATGGTTGTTGCAAGTGGTAAAAAACTGGAACCCTTTATATGACTTCCAATTGCAGAGATATGATTGTTGTTGCTGATAGCTATGCCAAGTCAGATTTATGGCATTGTAGACTCGGGCAAATGAGTGAGAAAAGGATGAAGATGCTTGTGTTGAATGGTAAAATACCATAGTTAAAATCTGTTGAGCACCATTTATGTGAGAGTTGTGTTCTTGGAAAGCAAAAAAAGGTTAGCTTCTCCAAAGCAGGTAGAGACCTAAAGGAAGGAAAGTTAGAGTTGGTGCATACTGATGTGTAGGGGCCTTCGACTGTTAGCTCTCTTGGAGGATCCAACTATTATGTGACGTTCATTGATAACTCAACCAGAAAGATATGGGTTTATTTTATGAAGAATAAATCTGATGTGTTTGATACTTTTAAAAGGTAGAGAGCCATGGTTGAGAATGAGACAAACTTAAAAGTGAAGTGTTTGAGATCTAATAATGGGGATGAATACATTGGTGATGACTTCAAATAGTGTTGTGCTGAGAATAGGATAAGATGATTAAAACTATTCCCGAACAGCCTCAACAAACTGGCGTGGCTCAAAGGATGAATAGGACCCTAAATGAGCGTACAAGGAGCATGAGAATTCATGCAGAAATGCCTAAGGTGTTTTGGGCAGATGCAATTAACACTACATCTTATTTGATTAATAGGGGTCCCTCAGTGCCTTTAAAATATATAATACTAGAGAAGGTTTCGAGTGGCAAAAAGGTAAACTTTTCTTTCTTGAAAGTGTTTGGTTGCCTCTCTTATATTCATATTGATGCTTTTGCCAGAAGTAAACTTGATCCGAAATCTAAAAAATGTTTCTTTATTGGCTATGGTGATACCGAGTTTGGCTATCGTTTCTAGGATGACCAAAATTGAAAGATTATCAGAAGCAAGGATGTAAATTTCAATGAGCTAGTGCTGTACAAAGATAGGTTGGGTAAAGGTTCAGAAAATGTAGATTCTGAAGTAAAAAGGCCCGAGGTAGTTTACTTTAAAGACTTTCCAGTGAACGATTTGCAACAAGATGCTCTAGGAAATGAAGAAATTATGCCCCTAGGAGACCAAGAGAATGTAGCCCCAGATGCTACTTCAGTGTGTAATTTGAGAACATCCTCTAGTACTATCAGGCCATTACAAAGATTCTCTCCATCACTTAATTATATTTTGTTGATTGACAGAGGTAAACTAGAGAGTTATGAGGAGGCAATGTAAATTCATGAATCAATCAAGTGAGAGTTAGCCATGCAGGATGAGATGGATTCCTTGATGTCAAATCATACATGGAAGTTAGCAGAGCTACCACAAGGAAAGAAGGCATTGCAGAATAAATGGGTTTACCAGATAAAAGAAGACCATAATGGCAGCAAGCGCTATAAAGCAAGATTGGTGGTAAAAGGCTTTCAATAGAAAGAAGGAATTGACTACATTGAAATTTTCTCTCCAGTGGTTAAATTGACCACAATCAAAATGATTCTTGGGTTAGTGGCAAAGGAAGATCTACATCTTTAGTAGATGGATGTAAAAACAACTTTTCTTCATGGTGATTTGGAGGAAGAGATTTACATGCAGCAGCCACAGGGTTTTGAAGTTCAGGGAAATGAGAAACTGGTGTGTAAGCTTTAAAAGAGTTTGTATGGGTTAAAACAGGCTCTTGGACAGTGGTATAAAAGGTTTGACAGTTTCATGAGTAGTAATGGTTTTTTGAGATGCAAGGCAGATCATTGTTGTTACATCAAAAGGTTTGATGGATCCTACATTATTTTACTGCTATATGTTGATTGTTGGTACTGGCATATAGGAGATTGACAAGCTGAAAAAGAAAATGTTAGAGGATTTTGTAATGAAGGATTTAGGTTCTGCAAAATAAATCCTTGGAATGAGAATTACTAGGGACAAGGAGGTCCTAAACCTATCACAGGGAGAATATGTGAAGAAAGTGCTTAGTAGATTCAACATGGATGGAGCAAAACCTGTAAGCACCCCTTTGGTTTGTCATTTTTGTCTATCCAAGAATCGGTCACCTTCGTATGAGGAGGAACGAGCCTACGTGTACAAGGTACCCTGTGCTTCTGCCATTGGTTGTCTTATGTATGCAATGATATACACTAGACCGGACATAGCACATTCAGTGGGAGTTGTGAGCAGATATATGAGCAATTCAGGAAAACAACACTAAGAGACAGTGATGAGACTATAAAAGTGTTTATTTTACAAGGCTTAAATCATTTATTTATGCTTTTATTTCTCATTAAATCCTCTAATTAATAACATTTTTGTGTTAATAAGTATTTTGTGTCTTAGTGTGAAAATGTGTTTAAAAATGTGATTTTAGTGTGTTTTTATGTTTAATAATATTTTTGGTAATTTTTAGAGTCATTTCGGTGTGTTAAATAAGTGTTTAGTTTGTAAATAGTTAAAACCATAAAAATAATGTGCGGTTATTTTATTTTGAGTTTTGATGTGTTTGATAGTATGTTTTAAGTTTGTAAATATGTGCTACTATATTTTTAGTAATTTCTAAAAATATTTCCAAGTCATAAAAATCATATATGTGCTAAACCGAAAAGACTAGAAATTTTATAAGTTTTTATCTATTTTTAATTAATTTTGTGTGTTTTAATGTAAAATAAATATTTTCAATATTTTTATAAATATTATGTTTGTAAAATAATCAATTTAAGTATGTTTGTGAATTTTAGATTTAAAATCTAGAGAAAAAACGGAGCAAAACGACACCAAAACGGACAAAATCGAACATCAAATGCATCAAAAAGATAAAGAAAATTTGAATTCATCTAGGGGGACACGTGGCAGAATTGTAACCGTAGGATGTACTGCCGATTCAATCGTGACCGTTGGATGTCTACGCACACCACGCCACGCGTCAGCCGCACAACATGTGTCAGCGCTGACGGGTGTCAGTGGGGCCCGTGAGTCTCAGGCTATGTCAAATTCGGTGCTGCAATTCCACGTATAACTGTTCTCTCGGCCATTGGATTAGATTACCAAGACTGATTTGACGGTCTTGTCTCTTGGTCCCACTGGTCCCATTGGGACCCATTTTCGCGCGTGTCTCCAGACCGTCGGATCGTGTCTTTAAAGGTCCAGATCGTCCCATTGTCGTGCTCCTAGGTGCTGAGAAACAGAGAATCTCAACGAGATTCTCATGCACTGAAGAAGGGCCAGCGCAAAGAAGAAAAGGGGGAAAAGAAAGGATCAACTTTGTCAACGCTTGAACAGTATGAATAAATGAAAGAATCTTTCAATAGTAATTCTTAAGGCCTATAAATACTGAGACATTTGCCTCAGTTCAGGCAATCCCTTCCGGCCTTTGGCCCTCTTTCTCGTTTTTTTCCTTTCTGCTGATTTAGACTCAACAGTATCTTTTTAGGTAAAAAAATAATAATAAAATAATGCTTAAATTAGTATAGAGAGTCTGGTGAGGCAGAGAGATGATCTTGTATGTATAGTACTTTGATATGGGTTTTAACTCTATATCTGTGTTGTAATGCTTATATTTTTGTAGAATAAATTATATCTTTATGTTTTCAATAATTATTGTTACTGTTGTTATGCTACTAATTTTTACATAAATTCAGTCATGCTTTCTTTATGTAATTTAATTTGTTGCACAATTACTATTAATAATAATAAAGTCATGCTCGTTTATTAAGTTGAGTTTCTGCTGCATTATGGACATGGACTGGCACAGTAAATGCTTGGTAATTCTTGATTTATTGTAGACAGAAGATGACATAGTGCATTCTTAAACCATTTAGTACAACGAGGTGATGTCAAAATTAACGCAATAATTTATTCCATAAAAATATATTAATTTTGATTTGTTATTATCTTTTCTATTTTAAAATTATGTTAACTGTAATTGAGTGACAGCGGTTATAATTTTCATAATTTGTGCACCAAATCATTAGTGAGAGATGCTTATTTTTCCAGTTTTTATAGGAAAACCCTTACTGCATTATGGCTTGCTATATTGTCGCTCTCGGTTGACGTATATAATTAATAAAAAGTGCTTGTAATTAATGAGAAAAGATATAATAAATCAAATGCTTTAGATAATTATTAATTAGAGTTAAAATTTCATATCAATTGCAAAACATACAAGGGATTCTTAAAGCTTCACCGTTTTAATTTTATGCTTTAAATTTTGAATTAAATAAAATAAAAACCACAAAAATATTTATTTCATTTTACACTTTGATTTGAAAAAGTGCTTGCCTTTTTGAACGTTTATTTTTATCAATTTGTCAAGTTACAAATTTTCACCTCCATGTAGATACGACAACTTTTTTATACTACAAACGTCCTTCGTTTAAAGAGAAACATTTTGGGCGACACGAACAGACAATGAAATAGATTCTCAGATATTTAAAAGGCACTGTAGATTAGGCTTTATGGTTTAGAAAGTCAGATTTTGGCTTGTAAGGATATGTTGATGCTGACATGGCTGGTGATATAGACGGCAAAAAAAGTACTACCAGATTTGTCTATACTTTAGGCTGTACAACAGTTAATTGGGTTTCAAAGTTGCTGAAAATAGTTGCACTTTCTACTACTGAGGCAGAATATGTTGTAGTTACAGAGGCTAGTAAGGAGATGATGTAGTTACAGACTTTCTTGGAAGAGTTAGGTCACAAGTATGAATGGAGTGTGTTGTATTGTGACAGTATGAGTGTCATTCATTTGGCAAAAAATCCTATTTATCATGCTAGGACAAAGCATATACAGGTTCGATATCACTTTATAAGATCAGCTTTGGAGGATGGACTATTAGTGCTTGAGAAGATAGAAGGAAGTCACAATCTAGCTGATATGCTGACGAAGATTGTGACGATTGAGAAACTAGAGTTGTGCACAACTTCAGTTAGACTTCTTTACTTAGGATTGAGGAGTCCCAGCCACTGCAGCGAGGACAGTTGATGGTGAATTAGCCTCCAAGTGGGAGATTGTTAGTATGTATAAAGCATAATTATTACCCTGACGCATATTGCCCCTACGTAAAGTTTGTACGCGGATTGACCTTCACGGAAGGGGTGGTAAACCCCCTCTCGGGGGTTGCAGAGGGTGGAGTCTCATAGGCAAAAATTTTATATGTAAGTTTATTTCACATAAGGGTATTTTGAGTTTTTTACACATGTATTTTGGTTGTCCTAATTTTGCTTATATTAGGCGGCCGTTCTTGGGAGAGCGATTAAGAGAGAGATAACGAGATAAAAAAATTCATAAGGGGCATGATCTTGTAATTCTCTTTGTAATATTCGGTTTCATCATAGTGAAAATTTACAGAAGCAACAAGTAGATGTAACTCTCAAATTGAAAGTGAACTACTATAAATATTGTGCGTGTTCTTTGTTTTTTATTTTTGTCAATTATTATCGTTTTTGATAATTAGGATTAGGACTTTAGTCCTTACATAAAGAGTTTCCTTGAGACGATGCCATTGTCGCTGCCGCTTAGTGTTTCGACCGAAGATTTGTATTCTTGGAATTTCGGTTTCAAATCTTTCCTTCCTAATGTGAAGACTAATAAATCAACAACAATCATAGAAAACTGAGCTCCAAGCTCTGGTGCATATTCTTCAA
This sequence comes from Artocarpus heterophyllus, assembly GCA_025403435.1. Taxonomy (NCBI): domain Eukaryota; kingdom Viridiplantae; phylum Streptophyta; class Magnoliopsida; order Rosales; family Moraceae; genus Artocarpus; species Artocarpus heterophyllus. The sequence continues at coordinate 11,379,752 of CM046340.1, read as the reverse complement.
TTTCATTCAATATATTAGTCTCCTTCAGCCACTGAATGATTCGACGCTTAATCTTATCGTTGTGAAAACAATGATGATAAGAATTCATCTGCTCTTTATAGTCTAATCCAAGATTGATCCTGTCCAATTGCATTGTCATCTCATCGATCAATTTTCGGTCGGATCCTAATTCGGCGTTGTTGTGATCATCAACTCTGACATGTTCACTTTCATCGCCATCATCAGAGTATTCCATCTTCACATCTTCTATGGTGGCCTACGAATTTGCGATTTGTTCATTGTTCTTAAGCTGCCGCAATTCTTTGTCTATCGAAGGATCCAGGGCTCTCTGTTCGTGTACAGCTTCCGAAACTTGCTGTGCAGTCAGAGATTGCGGTTGCTGGGCCGGTCTTTCTTTACCATTGTCGCTAGGAAAGTCCAAGAAATAGGAGATATTGTAAGCAATTTAGTTCTTGAAAGAGACAAGGTATGCACATTTACAAAGAGAGAGATATTAGAGAGAGATACAAAGACAGAGATACCTGTTGCTGCTGAGAGAGAGAGATACCTGTTGTTGCAGAATGTGTAAGTATTGTTTTCGTTGTAGAGAGAGACACACACACACAAAGAGAGATATCTGTTGCTACAAAATGTGTAAGTATTTTTTTCGTTGTAGAGAGAGAGAGAGACAGAGAGAGATACCTGTTTTGTTTGTAGAGAGAGACAGAGAGAGATACCTGTTGCTGCTGAATGTGAAAGGATTGCCCCAATTTGTCCTTCTATTTGTCCTTCTAATAATAATAATAATAATAATAATAATAATAATTAATCATATAATTATACCTTTTAGTTTTTATTATTTCTTAATTTATCTTTTTATTTTTAAAAACTAAAAAGATATCTTTTGAATTTGAAAAGCTAGTTTCAATTTTATCATTTGCAGATTTTTTTGACCTAAAAAATATAAAAATAAGATAAAAATACCCTTGACTAAACCTAATTTATTTATGAAATATATGTTTCTTTTTGAGAAAAATTTTAAAATTTTTTTTTAAAATTTAAAAAGTCATAAAACTTAAAATTTTTATTTCAAATTTGATGTTTCATTTTAGGATTTTGTTTGTTTTTAATATATAAAATATTTATTATAATTATTTAAGCGTAGTCATATTGTTTTGCTCGATGTTTTCCATTCATAGGGATGAAATTGAAATAATTTTTAAAATTTCAAGGATATTTTTGTAGTTTCAAAGAATAGATGGACAAATTAAAAAATAGTTAAAACCAGGAACTATAATTATGTAATTAATCCTCATTTATTTATTTATTATTATTATCATCGTCGTCGTCGTCGTCATTATTAGTAGCAGTAGTAGCAGTATTAACATTGTTACAGTTAAAAGATGAACCATTCCAAGTTTAGATGAAAATGAGGTAAAAATTCATTTAAATGGGAAGCTAGTAAAAATAAAAAATAAAAATAAAAAGAGAGAGACATAGAAGTAAAATCAGATAAGTATAATATGTACGTAAGGGTACTTGGAATTATATGAGATATTGATATTAAAAAGAAATAATATTTCTCCTTTAAAAAAGAAAATAATTTTGAAGTTTAAATATCTAGGGGTGTCTTAATTATGAATTTAATTTTCGTAATTTTTTCTAAAAAAATAGTCAAAATAGCCTAATTTTTTCCTAAATTTTGCTTTTACCCTCTCATCATACAAATGCCAGAACATGTTCATGTTTGTAAAATCATCCTTCAAATACCCCTTGAAGCAATTAAATTAAGGCCGAACATCAGGTGAGTTAGGTGGATTTTAAGAATTCTTCAACTCATCTAATTAAAGTTCAGGTAAATTGATTTTAAATCTAATCCACCCAATGAACCCAAACTTTAAAAGCACCACTTAGTGAAAATTTGAGTGGATTGAGTAGGTTAATCAGATAGAATATTATAAAACTTGAAACTAACAGTTGGCCAAGATAAAAAAATATATGAAGAAAAAACTAACATTCATCACATATTGGTTGTCTCAAAAAGTTTCTAAGTTCTAATATTATCCAAAAACCATAAACCAATATAAAGATAAAATTTTATAAAACAAACTCAAATAAATAAGCCATAAAATAACAAAAAAACCATGATAAAAACTAAGACAACACATTTCTTTTTTAAGGGATTGTTTAGTGTATACTAGAAACTAGTAAGAAATTTGAAACTAAAAAAGTATGTATAAACTATAAAGGTTTTTCTTTTTTTTTGAAAAAAATTATAAAGTTATATTAAAATTTCAGTATATATATCACAAATATTATATATATATATATATATACATATATGATACATTGGGCGAGTTTGATTATCTTAGATGATAAAAGACTTAACCCAAACCTATCCAATAAAAAATCTAATTGGGTGAATTAAAGTAAATTCTTATTCGAATTCGTTGGATTCAGATTATGTCAATTTCATTGGGTAAATCAAATCTGTAATGTCTAGAAAAATCCAAGCAATTAATAAGTATAGTTAATTAAGGATTTTTTTTCGTAACCACACCATTAAGCTTGTAAGAAGCATGAGTTTATAGCTTATGAGCATAGATTTTAGTATAGTAATTAAGTATTTGATCGGTTATACCAATAGAATCTAAGAATACAAGTGAAGGATTTTCTTAAAAGAGTCGAATAATATATCTTACGTAAAGATTCATGAAATTCCATAATTCTATGATTAGAGTAAATTTGTTTAATGCTGAAAAAATCCTAGAATTAAATAAAGTGATTCAATATTTAAGTCGCGGATTTTTTGGAAAATATCATGTGCAATTTTCTGACTGAAGGATTTATGGAATTGATATAAACATTTCAAAATTCTATAAAAAATACTAAAGTTAAATTTTATCAACCTTTGTGATTAAATAATTCAATTGATAGTTTTCCCCGCAACTTAGGATAAAGGAAATTTCAATCCGTAAATAACTTAAGAATTTAAATTATAAGAATTTTTAAGTGCAATACGGTGTTACTAGTATGCCTAAAAACACTTTAGTACATAATAAACCTCTTAATTGCCTATTAGTTAAAAATCAAAGTTATGCGAATAGCATTTACAGAGAAAAAATGCTAAGTTCAGGAATTGTCCCTGTAGAAAATGTCAAGATTATGTTTATGTAGTCTAGGAATAGATTTAAGATTAAAAATAATTTAGTTTTTATGCGATTTGAAATTTATACTGGTATTGACTTATACTGATAATAGTTTTAGACTGTATTGAACAAACCCAATCAGAACCAAAAATCTCCTAACACCTAATTAGTTTCCCTCAACTAGATTAAATTTCATTTGCTTTCCTTAAATTAAGGGAACCTTGTAAGTAAAGTGCCATGACAAACAAACAAGATGTGACCATGAATAATAATAGGTAAGGTAAAAGATATGGTCCAAAAAGTGAGGGAATTAACAAGATATTTTTTTCCCCTTTTTTCTCATGAAATTGGCGCCACTTTTAGTGATGTCTAAGTCATATTTTAGCTTTTCCAAACTTGTTTTGGAGCTAAGAAAATCAAGATCAAAAAATTAAAATCAATTAGCTTTAAGTCTATAAATATACATTATGTCTTCAAAAGCCCATTTTTGCAATTTTTCTCTTCATTTCTCTAAGAAAGAAAATTTTCTCTTTCCATTATTTCTCTAAGAAAAACTTTTCCACTCATTCTCTCCAAAATTTTATTCTTCCGTCCACTAAAAATCACCAGTCAAAATTAAAACAAAGGAGAAGGCATTGGTGGAGTTTCCTAAAAAATAGATCTTCAAGGGTAGAAACCTCTAACCCTTTTGTCTTTTAAGAATAGAATAGTTTATAATTTTATTTTGATGGTGCTAGCATGTAATAAAGTTCTATTTATGTATAATAAGCTATGGTTCTTGTAAGGTTATATTGAAGTAGTTTTAGTTTATACATGTTGGGTTCAAAAAGTTTAGATCTAAGCAGTGGTTTTGTGTTTAGAAATATTTTCTGCTCACTTTAAGCTTAAAAATAATTACTTTAAAGGTCAGCTTGAAGCATCCTCAAACCTGAAACTTTTTAACTCATAGTAACATGAATGATTTTACGTGAGATGTTAAAAATGGTATCTCGACTCAAAAATGATGTTTCTAGCATCTTTCTAGAAGCTATCTCAGTTAATGTCGCGGGAGGTGTTGCAACACGTTTGTACAACAGCAAAAGTAACAAATTTTAAAACTGACCAATTTTTAATCTCAAAAGTTGAAATAATCATTTTATTGTCTCTTAAGGCTGTCACTGTTATACTAGGCCCTAAGAATTAAATAATGTAATAGTTTTTAGAGACATTTAATCATTAAAGAGTTTATTATTTATTTTCATTTATATTGAATATATGATAAGCAAACAAAAGTCTAAGACTGTTAGTCTAAACTTTTAAGATCGTGCATATGATGGACAAATTATACAGAACACATGAATCTTAAAGGTAATAGTCTAAATAATAAGGTCAGCAATCGAAAGAATAAAGTTGGACGCTTTATTCATACTAAGATTGTTATGTTGTCTATATCTCTAACGTGTGATGACTTGTCTTGGTCATCGGAGTTGGACTCTACGAGTAAAAACGTTGGTATATTTTCATAGATGACGATATATTAGATCAGGATAAAAGTTGAATTGATTTGATTAATAATTCCGTTTGTTTAAATCAATTTACTTTAGACAATCATATGTGTTATATCTTAATCCTAAAATGAATTAATGGGCCCGTATTCTTGACTTTTGTCTTTAATATACTAAAGAGTAACATCCTAAATTAGATGATAGTACATATACCGGTATGTTAGAGACATGACTCTGGATTAACGTAAACTCGTTATTCATAGATATGAAATCTATAACTCTTTTGTAGAGTTAATGATATTAACTTATAGGCATTATTTGATAATTGAAAGCTAGAGAGCTCAACCATTTGGATACATAGGTGTAACCGAATGGTATACTATTTATGGATAGTAAGTATTCCAATAGTGAGATAATAGAACATAAAATAAAAATAATTGGGAAGATAAAACAGAATTTATCCTTAAGTCGATTATGAATATCCTATGAGAGTGTCACATATTATGATATGTCATGGATGATAAGCTTATTGAAGCTTCGTAATTTTATATAGTTTGAGAGTGCAGCTCTAAACTTTTAATGGAATAGTGTTAAAGTTGATAACTATAAGACGTGCATCTGGGATAATTATTTTATAATTGTAGGAGCTTGATTTATATATGTCCATTGAGTATTTTTGCTAGCTCATAATATTTTCTGTAATGATACAGCATATTTCTCTACATATTGGTAACTTATGTTAATTCTTAGATTGACTCAAATTCGGTTGATTGAAATTTAATAATTCATGTTAGTTTATTGGTTGGATTGATTTTGTGAATTAATTCAAGATAAATATGTTAAATTATTTGGATATATTTTATTTTATATGTGATTATCTGTATATAACTGTTTTAATCAGATAACTTTTTTATTGAGTTATTTGAATTAAAACCGTGAAGATTCTAGTATGGCGTGCTGCCCATGAGGCCTTGGCTGTGAAATCTAATTGTCTTAGAAGAGGAATTGTCTGCCCTACCACGTGCCTGGTTTGTCAGGAAAAATTAGAGACCGTCACTCATGCTCTCTGGTCGTGTTCTACAGCTCATGAAATCTGGCTGTGCAACTTGCTGTGGGACGTGCTTAGAAGATTCAGAGGTGGCCCTTCCTATGTGCTGTGCTCTCATATTTTCCGGCTGCGAAAGGAAGTGGATAAAGCATTGTTTACCAAGGTGTTTGAAGTTAGATCTCTCTCAGCAATAAAGGTTAATGGAAAATCTGGCAGAATCTTTGGAGGCTACTCCTCTGCATGGACTATTGACAATATATGTACTCAATAGAGAGGCTATTGGAAAGCTCTTGTTGGGCTAATTATGAAATTAAATGGTGATGCAGCAGTCCTCATTTTTGCTGAACATATCGTCATTGGCATCGTTGCAAGAGACAAGTGATGGTTTGGTGTTGGTGGCACGTTCGATGCGAGTTCAAGGACGGTTTTCTTGACAGGTCGCGGAGTGCATTGCTATTAGAGAACGTGTAAAGTTGGCCTCGACGATGGGTTTTACTTCTTGGGTTATCAAATCGGACGCAATCAACGCAGTTCACGCAACCCAAACACACCCCCCTCTCGGATTGTTCTCTTGCAGCCAATATTGTAGAAGATATTTGAAGTTCTTATCGGAAGCTCATTGTGGTTCAGTTTATTACCTTCCGTGAAGGGAATAGTGTAGCTTACATGTTAACTAGTCATATTTTTTTAAATTCAATCGATGTTTTTAGCCTGATTATATGCCTTTGTTTATTTCTCGTGTTATAAGCAATAACGTATTCAGCAATTAATGAAATTCTCATCTTTCCCTTAATAAATAAATATATATATATATATATATATATAATATATAAACCTTTTGTCCTTTTTTGGAAAAAACTATTTAAAAGCTGTCACCAGGAAGAAAGAAACTTGGGGAAGGAGCAAATCATGATTACATCACAAAAAAAATATTTCCGGCACGTTTAGATCTTAATATCTGCATCTATGATATATAATATCTATATTTAAAATCTAAAAGTATTACAAACGAGAGCGCAACACATTTTCATTTTCACGTTCTTCAACTTAAGGGTACATTTGACCTTTTAAACTTTTTTTAACAAAAGGTGCTTCGTTACTTTTTAAAGTTTTTTTTTTTTCCCTAAACATCATCACACATGCATATATGTACATCATTTATAAACATGAGACACTATATAAAGTGATAGTTGATTTATTACTAAAAATAGTTATAGTGATACCATGTCTTAAATAAAAACTGGATATCAATTATATCAATATTCTAATAATCTTAGCCAAAAAAAAAAAAGAACTTCTATGTATAGATTAAAAATTTATTCAACTAATTGCTTTGATTATCAATTTTTAACTACCCAAAAAAAATTACCACTTTATAGCATGAATATATTTTTTACTTTAACACGCCTCCCCTCTATTTTTTTTTTCTAATTGTTGTCACATATAAATGTTCATGACACAATATTATATTCACATTTGCATTACCACTTCTAAAAAATTATGATGATATCAGTTTATAAAAATGAAAAAAAAACTGTATATTAATTAATATGTTCTAATAATCTTAGCAAAAAAAAAAAACCTTTATAATGTGCAAAATCTTTATATACATAAAAAACTAAGTTTTAATTATTTAATTTCACGGTATAACTACTGAAAAATTGCCACTTTAGAGTATAAATATTTTGACTTCAATCTTGTCCACATACAATTTAATTCCTCCTCTGCACCATCTTTTCTTATGCTTTTGTTTTTATAAAGTTCTTTTACATAAATGAGTTACGATATGTTATGTATTCTACATAAAATAGTTAGAAAGTTATTGACAAAATGTATTTACATGAAAATTATTATAAGCAATCAAAAATAATAATGATTCATTCGGAATCATCCTCTATAACCTTTTTATATTTTTCATCTAACGCACATCAACATATTTATGATTCAAAAATTTTATATTATTTTGTCTTGAAATTAATAATTATAGATTGTGTTAGTTTACCTCTCTCTCTCTCTCTCTCTCTATATATATATATATATACATATATATATATATATTCATGACAAAGATTAAACCAATATTTTTCTTGTATTGAGGCATTGTTGATTATACCTCATTAAAAAAAAAAACCCCACATGAAAAACTACTTTGGTTACTAGCTAGGGAGAACGTGCCTCATTAGCTAGTATTATATATAAGCAAGAATAACATCTAAGCAGCTCATCAGAGGATCAGAAACCTTGTCAATATACTGGACCATATATCATTTTTTATACGACTAAATTCTCTTGATGTTCTAAATTATTATGTCATAATAAAGAAATGTCTTGCACGATCACACGTCTGTCTAAATTATCAAATCGTGCAAAGCATGAAATTTGATGAAATTAGAGCATTCACGTGTTGATCCGTTGTCAATATTAACTCGTTTTCCCCGCCTATAAAACCAGAACTTTTGCTTTGATTCATATATATCCACAGATCATTGGAAATCAATACTAATATATATATATATATATATATAGTTTTTAAAGTATATACATATAGTAGCTAAGTAGTGAAGAAAATAAAACATATGAAAATGTGTAGAGGAAAATCATCACTTAATGCATCAGCAAATATTGCAGCATTATCATGTCTTGTGCTTCTGAGCCTGGCGTGGGAGTGCTACGGCCAACTGCAGCAGGGATTCTACAAGGGAAAATGTATAAGCAGCGATTTTGATCTTACTCAGGGTGGGACTACTTTTAATCAAGAGGATGTTGAGGAAATTGTGGCTCGACAAGTATCCCAAGAGTTCTTCAAGGACCCAAATAGATCACTTGCCGCTGCTCTCCTTCGTTTGCACTTCCACGATTGCTTTGTTGAGGTAATATATATATATATTCACACACACTCATACACACTACCATGCACCCAAACCGGGGTGACATGGTAGTTTAATTAAAATAAATAATTAAGATTAATTATAAGCACAAAAAAATTTCACATTTTTAGTAAATTTAAGAATACGATAATTTTAAACTCAATTAGAATAACATTAATATTAAAACATAGCAAAAAAGAAATTATTAGATTAATCTCAAAACTAATTTAAAATGTAAAATAAAGATCGAGGACCAATAGTGCCATTGTTTCTAATGGTTATAAACATTTTTAGTAAATTCTGTTTTGGTTGAAAGATAGCCTTTTTGTATTCAGAGTTTTTTGGAAACAAAATGAGAGGGGGAGAGAAAGAGAATGACATGAAAGGGAGCGGAAGGAGATGAGTGTATCTCTGAATGTTGTGGAGAATGTAAGTGAATTTTTGGTTTTTCTAAATCAAATAACCGTAAATGGTTTCAAGAAAAAACCATGCTCAACACATCGTTTCTTGAGGAGAATTTCAAGGCCCTTTGGCATTTCATGTGGAAGATGTCTGAGTGTGGTTGGGGACATGTTAGGCATTTTGGCATTTGTTCTCTCTCTTTTTTTAAACAAATTAAAGAAAAATGTTTTAATTTAATTAAAACTGATTTTGAAAATAAAATGAAATAAAATACCATAAATTTATTTTAAAACAATTTAATAATTGCTAAAAATAAATTAAAGCAAACAAAATAAATAAAATGCAATAAACAAGAAACCTCAGAAAAATAATTGATTAAAGATAAAATTTTAATTAGACACATTAATTTACCAATTTGCATAGTAATTATAATTAATTAAAATTGGATATTACACACACTCAGGTCTGATTTCATACACTTTTCCTCATGCAAAATATATAGCATTTTCATGTATTATATGTTGCTGTAATTTAACTCAATTCAAACTGTCACTTTTGCTTTGTTGCTCGCTTGCTCTTTAACATATTAATGTAGAGTATTTTATTTTGGTTGTGTTTGATTGTTACATGAAAATGGTTTTGATACGCGATTTTTCGATGCTTACGTAAAATGAAAATACAAGAAAAAAAAAATCTTATGATGTGTTTCGTATTAGAATAATATTTCAAAAGATGAATACCATATATAAGACTCATACCGTATACCCACATTATATTAATTAATTTGATACTCAGCGCCATTGGTTCTCTTTAACATTGCTTCTCTCTCTTTTTTAAAGCTTGTACGCAGTTTGTGCTAGTCTGCAATTTTGCCAGTTTTCCTCTGGCTTTAATTGCTCCTCTGATCGTTATACATAAATCTGTTTGACTAATCTATACATAAAGCTCTCTCTCTCTCTCTCTGATCTCTCTCTCTCTCTCTCTCTCTACTTTTGTGAAGGGATGCGATGCCTCGATTCTACTAGACGGTCCGTCCAGTGAGAAACAAGCAGGACCAAATGGAAGCGTGAGAGGTTATGATGTTATTAAGCGTATCAAGGAAGTTTTGGAAGAAAAATGCCCCGGAGTTGTCTCCTGCGCTGACATCATTACTTTGGCTACTAGAGATGCCGTAGCCTTGGCTAGTGTAAAGTCCCAATTGCCATACTAACAACCACACCCTCAATTTCCTCTCTCTGTGTGTGTGTGTCTCTCTCTCTCTCTCTCTTTCTGTGTGTGTCTCTCTCTCTCTCTATATATGTATATATGTATATTTATTTATGACATGAAATTGTTGAGCCTCTATTGTGGATTGCAGAACGGAAGAGTAAGGTATTCTATAAAGACAGGGAGAAGGGATGGCTTTGAATCTCTTGCGAGTAACGTGGACTTGCCATCTCCTACAATTCCTGTTTCCCAATCTATTGAAGTATTCAAGCAGAAGGGACTCAATGTTACTGACATGGTTCTTCTTCTTGGTAAGTATATATATGCATTAATCTAGAATAATAAGTCCTCGAATATAAACCTTCTAGTTGATTAAAATGAGAGATTAAAAGTGCCCCAAATTTCTTTTTTTTTTTTCCTGGAACTTGCATATATAAGGGATATGCTTAACTAGTAACATTAACAAAATACGATTTTTTTCTTAATGACAATATAGCATTTTATGATCACATAGAAACTATAGTTTTTTAACAGTAACAGTACTTGTGTGCAGAGATTAATTTTCATATTGTTTATAAAGAAGGAAGAAATCCGCTTAAATGTAACTTAGCCAGATGATATGACTACACTAAACTTGACCATTTCTTACCACTGTTAACTAAATGGTTTTGGTGTTAAAGGATCAAGCCCACTAATTCTTTATTATCACAAGATAAAAAAAAAAATACGTACAATATTTATAATGGTTCACTCTTAAGTGTTACATAAACTTTTATCCACTGCAAACTCTAAAAAAAAACATTATAAAAGAAATGCACACTTCTCAAATTCCTCATGGTTTTTTTTTTTTTTAAACTATAAAATCGATGCTCTGCAATATAAATAAATTAGGGCTACCAGAAATACAAGTATAAAATTCTCAATATCCTCTTACTAAAAAATTGGCTTTTATCTTTTTTCTTCCCCCACCTTATCAACTTGGAAACCATTCTGTTCTTAACGCAATACCACTCTCAATAGTGCTCTTGATCATCATGACATGCTTTAATATCTAAATGACTATTATCCCGTTTGTTTGTTGTTTTGTAGGAGGTCACACTGTTGGAATAACGCATTGTGATTTTTTCCAAGATCGTCTCTACTCACCTGAACAAACCATGGATCCACAACTGAGAACTGCTTTGCAGGCAAGGTGTCCTCAAGATGGAAGTGGCAGCAACAACCCCGTTGTCCTTGATCAAGGAACTCCAATGACTGTTGACAACTCGTACTACCGCCAACTCTTACGCAATAGAGGAATTCTTCAAATCGACCAAGATTTAGCCACCAGTGATCTGACTAAAAAGACGGTCTTTGAAATCGCCAACGGCTTCGATTTTGCCTTCCGATTTGGCCAGGCCATGGTGAAGCTCGGAGAAGTCGGCGTCAAGACCACTGCAGATAAAGGAGAGATCAGGAGCACATGCGAAGCAGTTAATTTTAATTAATAAGGTTAATAAGCAATCATACAATTAAACGTGATTTTCTTGGGAAAAAAAAACTTTTATTTTGCTTGGTATTCTATTCTGTCTCCTGCTTTGTACTGTCTCAAAGTTTTTAATTTATTCTTTTTGGCTATCACTATTATTGGTATTATTTGTTGGTTTGTTAATGAAGTCAAATTTATTCATTTGATGAATAAACCCCATCTGTCTTTTATCGCCAATTATATCGGCATTAATACTTACTTACACAAGGATATATGTATCATCAGTCTTTATATATACAAGAAAAAATATCAAAAATATCCCATGTTGTGTAAATACCAACTATGTCTCTCACATTATACAAACGCCCAAAACCTTATGTGTTTATAAAATCATACTCAAAATACCTCTTGAATTAATTAAATTTTTTTAATTTCAAGATTACCTTTCCTTATTTAAATTAAATGATGTTTTAAGTATGACTTAACAAAAAAATTAAATTAAAAACAATTTAAGTTTTTCATATAAATATTTCACTTAAACAAATGCTTTATTATTTTAAAGCTTTTAACTTTTCAAGTTTGATTTTCTTTAGTATTTTGATTTAATAATGTTTTTAATTGTATTTAGTAAAGGTTGGGTAGGCTAATTATGTAGTTTTTAAAAATGTAATTGCTTCAGGGCCTTTAAATATGATTTTATAAACATAAAGGATGTTTTGGGCAATTGCATAATAAAAGAATTGAAAAGTTTAAAATGGTGTTCTAAGTACGTTTCCTGTATAAGAAGACTACACATATCAGCTAAAGTCTTTTTGGATGATTTCAATCAAAAAGGCTAAAGTAGAGAAAGTTTCATATTTTTTACATTTGTTATTAAGCACTTGAAACATTAAAAAGTAAATAACATTCTTGTCTCAGTGTATTTTGTAACTTTGACTAGAAGCACTTTGAATCATGATGATATGATGATGGAGATGTGGCTAATTTATTAGAACCACTGTATTTTATAACTTTGACTAGAAGCACTTTGAATCATGATGATATGATGATGGAGATGTGGCTAATTTATTAGAACCATAATTGATTTATGAAGAAGCCATAATTTGTACGAAAAAGTTATACCAAACGAGGCTCTGCAGGGATGGGGGATGGAGAATATGAAATTTATATATTCATGCCTATATATTTTCATAATAGTTCATAGACTTGGATGGGGTATGATTTGTCTTCTAAGCTTCAAATAACTTGACACTCATATTGAGGTTTTAGAGAGTTGTGAGAGTTTTCTTTACTTAAATTGAAAACACTTAATGGGTTTTCACTTTTTTTTTTTTTTTTATTGCCTTCAATTCATTATTAGAATCTACATAGACTTCACTTTTCAGCCACTTCGAGGATTAAGTGGTGAATGTTGTAAACTTTCTTCGTTGTGATTAGGTAACTTTACAGAAGTGAAATATCTTGTTTTCTGCACGTGGGTCATCAGACGAGAGTGAAGTAAGTTTGAACTTATTATAATAGGAGACGGATGGCTAGGTGGCAGAACCAGCCTTCAATTTCAATGGGCCATTATGGGGTACTATTTTTTTTTTTTTTTTGAAAAAAAAATAACAGATAAACACATAATGTTGTATTACAATGTTTTTCAATTAACTAACTGACACAATGTTGAGAATTTATAGTCTAAAAATAGACAAATAAATAATCCCTAAATAAATTGATGCCAGTGGAAAATTTAATGTAAGTTTAAAATTTAATTGTGCAATGTTATGTTATTTAATTGTATTTTTTACTTTTAAATTTGGTTGTTGGTGAATTTTGATTTGTGTTATTGTGATTTTTTAGTTTAGTTTTTGATTTGTATTTTAAACTTTAGAGTGGAAACTTTTAGACGTTTTGCAATTTTTGCTAAATATTTTAAAACAATTAATCTTTAGTACAAACCTCTCAAACCAAACTGCCCAAACTGCTTATAAGTGATATGATTTGGTTTAGTTTTATTAAAAAAAAACCACTCAAGCCATTTAAAAATGAAAGTTATTTTTTATTTGATCCTGCAAACACGCCTATGTTTGGTAAACCCAACGTTGAATATTCGTTCGCCTTTCATGAGTAACTGATGGACAGAAACAGAAAGCCTTGCGCATATCAAACTTATTGCAGTCTTTTTTTCATTTATGTCCATTGATTAAATGTAACTAAACGCAATTGAAAACATATGTCAAAAATTGACAAAATAGCATATGAATTATGTTGTAGCTATGGTAAATTTTCTAACCAAAAAAAATCTGGAAAACCACGGTGAAGCTAATTCTCTTTAGTAAAAAAAACTAATTTATGTTTATTATCTGGTACTCTTATATAAATGACAGTTAATTTTTCAGTTGTTGATTTTATAGGCCAATGAATTAAAAAAATTGCTGAATAGGAATTCATGAACAATTCCATGGTAAATCTTTCCAATTTTTTCATTTTTTAAATCGTCTAAGCGGCATATTCAAAGGAAACCAAAACACAAGCACGAAACAAATAACTAATCAAGATTTAAGTAAACTTACCGGTTTAAGAAAGAAAAAGCTCGCTTCAAACTCTGCAATCGCCAGCCCGAAAAGCACACCCACGGATTGCCTGTAGATATATATATATATATATATATATATATATATATATATATATATATATATATATATATATGCATGGCTGCTGTAGATCGGGATTGATAAAGTTAAAAGTACAAATAATATTTTGGTTGCCAAGAGAGATTTTCGTTTGAAAAATCCTTTTTATTCTTGTAGTGGAATTATAATTTTATTACTCCTAAATTTATTACTCATAAAATTATATATTATGATTATAATTTTATTACTTATAAAACTATAAAACATGATTATATCTTTATTATTTATAAAATTATAGGTAAAAATTATAACTTTATTACTCATAAGATTGTAAGTTGAGATTATAACATTATTACTTACAAAACTATAAGTTAAAATTTTAACTTTATTGTTCATAAAACTATATATTTAAATCTAATATATAACATATATTCTAAAATAAATTATATTATTTTATTAATAATAAGATTATAACTATAAATTTAAAAAGGATTGACCGCCACCCATTATGAATTTCATCAATACCTCCGAAAACGACAACGGGGCAATAACGTCATTTAGCAACAACGGCTTAACGAACACCCTTCAGTCAGTCTTCACCTTGTAACGAACGAACCAGCCACGTCTTACATTTTCCCGCCAAAATTTAGCTTTTCTTCGCCACTCTTACTCTCCGGAAGCCCCCCTGAAGCTCCATCAATGGCCGCTTCACTTCCGATCGTATCTCTGCTCCTCTTCTCTCTCCTCTCTCTTTCATATTCCCTCCCTTCCCACGCCGTCCTCGACGCCTCTGAGATCCTCATCGACTCCGGCCATGTCTCCATGGCTCTCACTCTCGAGCTCGTCTCCCAAACCCAAACCCTAAAGTCCTCCTCCCTCACCATCTTCGCTCCTCCCGACTCCGCCTTCTCCAAGTCCGGCCAGCCGGCTCTCTCTGTCCTCCACCACCACTTTTGCCCCCTCCCTCTCTCTCTCCAGACCCTCAAGTCTCTCCCCGCCGGTACGAAGATCCCGACTCTGCTCTTCGGCCAAGTGTTGATCATCACCTCCTCACCGTTCGATTCTCAAGTCTCGCTCAACAATGTCAAGATCACGAGCGGATCGCCGATTTTCAATGACGGATCTCTGATCATCTTTGGAACTGAGGACTTCTTCGATCCCAATTTCCAAGTTCCCGGCTCGGTTCCCGCCCCGAAGTTCGATTCGACATGTGAATCGTTGCCAGTAGGGTTTCCCGCAGCTTCATGGTTTAAGGAAGCGAGCGTGAATCTGAGATTCAACGGCTACTCTGCCATGGCGTCGATTCTCGATTTGCAATTGCTAGGGTTTGACAAGGACCGGTCCGCTACGATGACCCTCTTCGCTCCCACCGACCAGGCAATGTCAAATCGTCCTTCTAAGGACTCCTTGCCTTCAATATTTCTCCGGCACGTCGTTCCGTGCAGGCTTTTGTGGAGCGATCTGGTGGGTCTAAACGACGGGACGGTGTTGCCGACATACTAGGACGGTTTCACGATCACCATTACCAGATCTGAGAATGTTTTAATGCTCAATGGAATCCCTGTTTTCTACGCCAACATGCATTACAGCGACTTGATCGCAGTTCATGGCCTGAATGAGGTTCTTGTTGCGCAAGGAATAGCAGAATCGATAGAATCAGAGTCTTCGACTGGGACTGATGGACTGAAGATCGAGGATATTATGCAGATGGAGAATATTGAATTTTGAGGTCAAAACATCTGTTAACTCATTGCTTAGTATATTCTGTGCATTTGAAGTACTGTGAATTGATTTTCTTGAGTTTTCTGTGCATATGATCTAATTCAAGTGCCCCTATTAGGATATCTCTATGCATGTAAAAGGATCATTTTGGAATACAATTTGAGGCAGAATTTTTTAGCGATTATTTATTTATTTATTTATAATTAACTTGACCACTTGAGCTTACTAAATACTAAATTTTGTAACATGTTGCAGAAGCATCCAACTTATAGTTCATAGTAATTGATTAGCTTGGTTCTGAATTGAATTGCAAAGACTTTTAACTGTTTGGTTCTGCAACATCTTCGTACTGGAATAAAGTACAAACCTTGCTTATTATGAATGTAACGAACTGAATAAGGCTTTTCTGCTCTCTGTTTCTTTGACACTTACTTTTCCATTTTGCGTTTAAAAGTCCACACACTCTCCTGCACTTGAACCAATCCATAGATCTTTATCTTTACGCTTTCCTCCCTCCTTTACAATAAAGGCTTTTCTGTTAGATCTTTTTAAGTTATAACTTGTTTTGTCCGTCGAGAACTAATTAATGTTTGCTTTGGAAAACTAATAGGACTTTCATTTTGTTCATTTCCATTTTCACTGCCTCTAGTAACCACAGATATTTATCATTCCAAGAAATTAGACATAAATGCGTGTATTGGCATTCCGTGGATGTTGGAAACCTAAAAGGTTAGGCTCTTAAAACATAGAGGGTAGGCTACAAGAGAAACAGGCATTGGATTGTACAAGTCAGACACAAAAATAGGTAAAAGAAGAAAAAGAGCAAAGCTATCATCAGTTTGAAGGATGTTTGGATCCGTTTTGTCATTCATGAAGAAAGTCCTTGGGGTTCTAATTGTTGTAATTTAAGTCATATCTCTATTCTCAAAGGGTTTAGATTAAAGCTGTGACATGGTAGAACCCAAAGATGGTCGTTTTATCTTTTGTTCTCTTATTGTATTCTCTTTTAATAAATCCTTCCCTTGGTCTCTAGTGATTCTTGTCAAATTCATGAATCAGCATTGAGCATCTTCTCCTGGTATCTTGATTTCGTTTCTTTACTTCTTCGGTTCTATTTTTTGATAAGAATATCGAAGATAGTCATGAACAGAGAAAAAACATGTGTAAAAATTTCGATCAATAGCTGTATTGCATTTTTCTTTACTATATATTAACAGGTACATTGGAATAGACCGATAACTCTCAACTCAAAATGGAACTTCGCTCCACTTCGATTTTTTTCTTTTTTCTTTTATACACTGCCATCTGAAAACTAAATATATCGATATACCTAAATCTTTCTATTATTTTTCATTACAAGATCTCACACTTCAACTGGTGTATTTGACGATGACACTTGATTGTTGCTATCATTATTGTTCAAACTGCTCTTGTTGCTCCTGCCTTTTATTAACGAGGATAGTTTCACAAACACTTCCTCCCTTTGGGGGCGGTTTGCGTACAGAATCCAGAGAACAAGGCAGAGCAAGACCCCAACAGAAATCATGGCCAGCCCCACATTTACCATCTTCAGATAATGGTCTAATGGAGGGCAGTAACTTGAAGTGATATTTCGGAATGTATCGCAAACAAAATTGCAATCCTGAAGGCCTAGTAAAAGAGGGGTGTAGTGCTCAAGGGCATAGCTCTCATTAACTGCTGCTGTCAGCTGTGTGTAGATATCAGGGGTCACTCTTCCAACTGTGGTACAGATTCCAGCTGATGATACTTTGCATGTATAGTTCTGCCATACCTGATTAGAATTACAAAACCATGTAAGGACTTGACAAGCATTCATGGTTTTGAGCATTAGGATTTAGAACAAAGAATTATCATGAAGGCAGAAAATGTTGAACAAATCAAGGCTAGCGAAGCATAAGTGTCATAATTCTATGTTCCTTATATGTGTTGGCCTTTCAAGTACAATGTTGCATCGTTTAAAGTACTATGATGTGATAGTAGGACCTTTGACACTCAAACTTCGTAATAAAATGTTTTCTGTTGTAACCTTACAAAGGTTTCAGGTGTGATATTTAAATATTACCAGATTTTTCTGCTTTCTTAAATACCGCAATGATCTTATGAAGTAAGCATTCTTGCTACACCATCCCATGGCATAATTTCGATTAATTCCACTAAACTGGAATATATCAATTTCTCTCGCTATATTAGCGAGCAGCTTCCAGAAATAAATATCAACTTTTACTTCCAAATGAAAAGTTGAAAACAGAATAAGACAAAATGAATCACCACAACTCACGAGTCTTACCAGTGAAGCATTTGCAATAGTCACTTCTTGATCCCCACAATGGTTATCTTGCAAATGAGAATCAAATGGATAACAAAGAGGAGGCATCAAAGGTCCAGACTGGTTGTAGGAATAAAGTGAACCCTCGGAGGGATTTGCGTTGGCATAGGTATAGATGAACTGGTTTACCACGTTTACAATGCCATTGATAGTTTGTTTACTCTGAGTGAGAGTCTGGTTTGTCGTTTTTTGGTCGACGCATGGAAGGATATTGCTAAGAGCTGTTTCTGCATGGGGATTTTCTACCCATTCTTGCATAGCCATACAAGTATCGGATATCGCACTGCAAAAGTCGCAAAAATAAAAAGAAAAGAATACTATGAGGTATTGCTAAGGGTGTTAATTAGTAAGAGTGTCCATAGAAGCATACATTCAAAGCATTGAGTTGAGTTGATTATATTAACAAAAAAAAAAAAAAAAAAAACAGACAAACAAACAAACAAACAAAAACAGAAAAACTTTGATTATCAGATGCACTATAGAAGAAGAATTATGGATAGCAAGTTGTGCCACACAGGGAAAGGAGTATAGACCCGCAGCCGCTGAAACTTAGATGGAACTTAGATGGTTATGTTAATTATACATTTCATCAAGTTTCTAATTCAGCAAAATCATGTCAAAAAAGCATATATATAAGAAAGTGTAACAAACAAATCTCGAACCAAGAAAAGGCTTCTTACTTGTTGAGGATTACAAAAACACCACAAAGAATGAATGTAATAGCCACAAGTAACCATCCACTGATTATAAATCTGCAATAATAAATAGATATTGTTAGACTAAGATAGCTGAAAGCTTCAGAAGGTAAACTAGAAAGAAGCAAGCTTTTCAAAAAAATGTGAACACAACTTACATATGGATTGCATGTTGATAACCAAGGACAGAGAGAACTGCAGCAAGATACATCAATAAATTGTCAAGAAGAGAAGAAACGGATTCCAGTAAATTGGAAAAAAAAAATTGGGAAAGAAATATTGTTAGTGATTTTTATACATACCAAGACCGATCAAAGCCAGGACAAGCATTAGCGCTGCCACAGTGATCAAAGCAGAACGCCTGATATAATATTTCAAGATTAGCCCCTTATCTGACATCTAGTATGAATAGAAGCTTTTAAGCAGATGTAGTCCACAAAGTCAAAGAATGGCATACACAAGATTGAAGACTCTTTTTATTTTGATTGAATTTTCACTTGTTTTATCCGTCAGTGTATCTGCTGCAGTATTTAAATCCACATTCAACTTGTCAATATCGTCCATGATATCCGAAGGGAGGAAGACCTGGGCTACGTTGATGTCCTTTGCGAGGGACAGATACTGTGTGACATTTCTCACGATTTGTACGGTGTAGTCTGACTGGTTTACAACATAATTCAGAGTATGTAAAGCTTCGCCATGAAATTCGTCCTGCCCGATGGAAAGAAGGATGCATCCAATCCTGCGTGATAAAAAAAATGGCATCATGACAAAGGAAAATCATCTGAAGGCAAAAATTCATAAGGCTTGAAGAAAAAATTATGTTATCAAGGAATTACGCTGCAGCACAGGTGAAGACTAAAAGCAAGGTAAGACAGATCTTTTGTGAAAGCTGCGATCCTTCGCCCTTAATGTTTATCCTCCACCCACAGCAATGATGAATCACAAGAACTATACCAAAAGAAATGAACCAAAGCATGGAAAGAATGAAAGCAGCAGAGCCAGTAAATCCAACGGACTGCAGACAGGTAGTTATCAAGGTATAATCAGATTAGAAAAAGTGAAAGCAGAAGATAAATAACAATCACAATTCTGATACGAGTCTTTATAACGTGAATTGAAAACAATACAAAATCTAGCTTTATCCGAAGGAAAAAAATTATATTTCATCGCAAAGATAAATGAACCTCAATATTTGCATAAATCAATTAGGGAATTTTTGCATTGCTACCATTATAAGGACTTCTTCCAATCGTGTGCTACCAAACGCCTAGAATGTTTAGCTTTGGACATTTGGTACCAAGAAAACTACTAATTTTGTCACCCCAAAGTGAAAATCCTTACACTACTGTAACAAATATGTAACAGGTGATTCCTTTTCCATGGAATTTCCTTGAAACATTATTTTTGGAAACAATATTTGTCAATGAAACATAGCATATTCCACGTAATGATTCACTTTCATCAACTTATAATCAACAAAGTGTTGTCTTAAAAAAAAAAAAAAAATTACATTTCCAAAGCCGAGCTTTTCAGTTGATAAAAAAAAAATCACTAAAACTGAATTCATAGAACAAAATCATCATAATTTTTATTGCAACTTATATTTAGTTCTATTGAACTTACAGCCCAGTAGTGTCTACTGGTGATGTCCCAGCCACCTCGATACCTCTTAAAACCACAGAGAATGTCCGGTCTGTTCGTCCTGTTCGCCGCCAACACGAGGGTGGTCTGTGGTCGTTCATGGCTTGCAGGACCTGGGGCTTCAGCAAGAGCCAAGATTTCGTTCTTCCATGGCCCCAGATTCTCTTGTCCTGCAAATTGCAAATCAACAACACATTTTTCAGTCAAATTACAAATACCCCATTTTCCAAACTTGGCAAAAATTACAAAGAAGGACGTTTCTTGAAAACTTTGTAGCCATTAACATAACCAAACAAAAAAGAATCTTTATAGGTTCTAACGAAAAAAGAAAAAAAAAAGAAAAAAAATTGGATTGTTTATCTGTTCGGTTCGCTCATCACAGATAAAACTTAGAACCAATATTCTATTATCATTATCCATCTAAATTTTAGCCTAAACATGTAAATTAACGAAGCTCACTCATTCTCCACCAGCTTTCCCAGGAACCAAACAAACCAATGCATAAAGAAAACAGGACCCCCAAAAAATCAAATTTTCCAAACTAACCTAAGATGAATTTTTGATGATCTTTAATAGCTCCATTCTCAGCAGAGACGAAGCCCAAGAACAGCAAGAAGAAGCATAATGAAGCGGTCACAAACAAAAGCTTCATTTGCCGCTAGTTTCTCTCTCTCTATCTGCATCAAACAAGATTTAGCACGAATTTCCGCAATTAAAGGCTACACATTTCCCAGATTTTGGGTCTGTCCAAAACCCAAATCTCAAAACTTCGAGACAGAGAAAGAGAAAGAGGGGGAGAAGAGGAGAGACAGAGAGTTCAATTGTTTTCAGTGGTCACCGTGCGGTTAACCATTTCTTGCTTTGCCGACTCATTAATGAGCATGTATAAGAAGAAAAACGGAAGCTCTGAAAAAAAACAAAAAAACAAAAAAAAAAAAAACATTCGTGCATGGAGAGAGAGAGTTTTTAGAGAGAGAAAGTCACATGGTGGGGCAACTGCGGAACTTAGAGAGAGAGAGGAAATCGAAAAAGGCGGGTATTAAAAAAAAAAAAAAAGGAGAGAGAGCTCAGATCCTACTGTTTATGTTGCCTTTATGGACTGATAATATAACCACATTAAGCAAAGCACTACTGCTACTTTTTTTCATTTTTTTATTATTATTATGCCATACTTCCACCCTTTATTTGTCCTTTTCTGTTTTTTCTCTCTCTCTTCTTTTCTGCTTTTTGACATTTTTTGCTTTGTTTTTTTTTTTTTCAGTTTAGGACCACAGAAAGAGATATTTATTTTTATGACTAATTGGAAGAAAATAAAAAAAAATCTACCACTCTCAATTTTTTAGGCTGTGTTGTTCTAGAAAATGAATAAACCCATGAAGAAATATCAAAGAAAAAGAGAAACTGGCACTTGGTCGGATCTCCGAGCTTGTGGGTTCGGATTTCAAGCGCGTGAGAACGAGACGAAAGTACTATTTTATTTATTTATTTATTTATTCTTGAATTATGATTAGTTAATAACATAATAACTAATTGTTTTTCATAATGGATTGTGGTGGAGATCTAGTGTGTTCAGGTGCAGTGTAAACATCAGTGAATCTGGGATTGATAATGGTGTCACATCGGATTGGTTAGAGTGAGGGTGGGGCCCGCGTGAGACTCTTGGTGGCTTTCATGCATGTGTTGGAGGTTCAAAAAGGTTCATCATTTGTTTTGGTGAATGTCTATCAGCGGATTTAGGAAGTTGTTTGTCCACATAAATAGTTAAAAGGAAAAAAATTAAGGTTAGGTTTCGCAGCTCTGTTTTAATTATATAATTAAAATTATTACAATATAAAAAATTTTTGTTTTAATTATATAATTAAAATTATTATAATATAAAGCTTTTATATATTATAACGTAAAATAAAATTAGCTACAGTAGAAAGTTTTTATATGTTATAATAAAATTTATAACTGGTTGTTCAACCAATTTTAAATAATTTATTTTAAAATAGAATTTGAAAATATTTTTTCCCCTTAAAAACACAAGGTAATGAAAGTAATTAGTTAGGATCCTTAAAGAGCTAAAGATCTCGCGGTTCTTATAACTTATAATGACATTTTACCTGTCACATTTTAAATATATTTTAAGTATTAATTACATGTATTCTTTAACATTGCCCAACACTATTAACCAAAAGTATTGCAAATAATTTTCCATTTAATTTTTGCTCCCACTGAGATTAAAAATTTCATAGATGCACCCATTGAATTTTTTTTCTTTTTTGATTTTATTTTTATATTTCTTCTATAAACAACTTTATTCCTTTTACTCATGAGCTATTGTAATATGTTTTATGATTTATATATGTGAGCTTTTTATTAAATCCTACATTTTATGGTTTTAAAAAAACCTATACTTTATATTTCAAATTGTATCAAATCGACTCCTTTACATTTCAAAGTTAAAAATTGATTTTGACTATGAAAAAGATCTAAATATCTTGACATTTTACAATTTTTCCTTGTTCTTTTTGTTTTTTAAGAGCATGATTGACCAGTGACCGACGAAAGGTAAGAATTGAGCATAATTAAGTTTGAAATCTGAAAGTATAAATACGATAAATTACAAAATATAAGGTATTAATTTTTTATAACCTCAAAATGTAACATTTAAAGATGAAAAAAAAAACCCTTCTATAGTTGTGGATCCTTATCAATCCGATCAAGATTAGATTAATGTAAAAAGTATGCAATATAAGAATTTTTCTATACAAAAACTCGATGTTTCAAGACAACTTTATCGGTAGTTTTTTTTCATATAGTAAAATTTCTAGATATATATATATATATATTTGGTCGTTCTTGAAATATATTATATTTTAATTTTTTTGTATATTTTTCTAGTTATTTATGTTTGAAAAATAATTAGTACTACCATGCTCCCACTGAGGTTGAATGCTAGCTCTACCACTGCTTAAAATCACATACATATCTTGATATTTATAAGAAAAAATATTATCAAAACTCGTATACTATATTAAAAAAAAACTACGTCTTTTCTATAAGAGTTCATTCCAAAATTTGGATAAAGGCTGAGCCCCTTTAATTGAAAAAAAAAAAAGGCAAAAAATCTTCTTTTTTCAGTCTAAAAAAATCATTAAAGACAACTCATTATAATATGTTAATGCAATGTGATAACCTAAACCTACCAATTACCAAACCAAACATGGACACTCTTAATAAACGAAAAGAAAATGAGAAAATAATTATAATAATAATAATTATTATTATAATAATCTAAAGCTAAAGCCTTTTTTTTTTTTCTCCCTCTGAAACAGGAAATGGGTGTTGTTGGGTGCAGCCTTTGGTTGGAGGTGAGTGCTGAGTAGGCTGCATTACTAGTGACACGTGGGACCCGCCTATTGTCTTTTGCACCGATTGCCTGGGTCCCACCTTGGCACCGAACGTCAAAAAAAGGCCGTGTAATACTCGCGTCAGGTGCGCGGCGCGTGGTCGTTCGAGAGCGCAGAATACGGATCAATCATTTCACACGGGAGAGCGCAGAATGCGGATCAATCATTTCACACTTATTCTCATACCTCATGGGGCGTGCCAAACTCTATAGGGTCGGGTTATTCATCTATTCAAGTGAGCTCGATAGTCTAGCATATTTTCCTCCTAAATGGTACCTGAATTTTTAACATTTTAATATTTTAAATATTAAAAAAACATAATTTTAAAATTTATTATTTAAAAAATATTAAAATAATATTTTATAGTTTTTAAGAATATTATTTTAGTATAATAAGTTTGCGTTTTAATGTAAGATTTTATTTTTCATCTTTTTATATTAAACAAAATTCATCAAAGAAAAACATACATATGGATTTAGTTTTTTATATTATTTATATTTATCTTCATTTATAGCTTTAACAAAGTATTTTAGGGTTGATTAATAAAATGGTAAGTTCAAAATTTCATGTCACAAAACTATAGGGTATTGTTTTGATATTTTCCTCACAATAAAATACCAATGTAATGTTTCTCTAAAACATAGGCTACCAAAATGATAATATATTTTTGTAATTTTTTTTTTCGTCTCATTTTAGTCTACGACTTTCAAAACGGTCCAAATCTTATGCTTATAAAATATGGTATTTTAGTAATAAAATGTGAAATATGATATTTCATATTTTGTTAGTATATTTCATATTTTGTTAGTGAAATACTATATTTCAAATATGTATGTGATTTCGATGCAAAAATATAAAATAGCATTTTGTTAGTTGAATATTATTCATATTTTGTTCTTTTTGGGTTAATTACACAAATGGTCATTGAAGTTTACCTTCAGTCTCATTTTAGTCCCTAATGTTTAAAAAATATTTTGGTCTTTAATCTTTTTTTTTTTAATTTTAATTTTGGTTTCTCTGTTAGTTAGGTGTTAAATATTTAAACAAGATATTCTTAAAATGTCTCATTTTGGTACCTAATCTATTACTTTGTTTCACTTTTAGTTCCTAATCTATTATTTTGTTTTGAACCCTCTATTACCAAAGTATTATTAAGGATAAAAATTAAAAAAAAATAAAGTAAGAACATAAATACAATGATTTTAATTTACATAACTAAAAAATAATTTATCATATTATTTTTTATATGAACTTTTTTTTAAAAAAAGTAAAGTTAAATATTTAATATTAGTATATAAAATATGCTCGTGTATATATAATAACTATGATGTTTAGAATTATAATTATCCAGCACAACATGTACATATAGATATATATATATATATATATATATATAAATCATAATGCATAGCTTTTTATTTAAAATGCATGATTTCCAATATTTATATTTTGGTATTAAGAATTCAACTTATTTATTTTTAAATTAAAATTCATCTTAATAAAATAAAATTGTTCTTTCTAATTACATTTATCAAAATACTCATATTTAGTTTTTCACTTTAAATTTTTTAAATTTTAGTCTTTAATGACTTTTAGTCATAACAGAAGGACCAAAAGTGAAACAAAGTAATAGATCAAATGGGATATTTTTAAAGTTTTCTGTTAAATATTTAACACTCAACTAACAGAAGGACTAAAATAAAACAAAGTAATGAATGATGGACCAGAATGGGCTTTTTTAAATATTAGAAATTAAATCAGGATTGGGGGTAGAGCTCAACGATCATTTGTGAGATTAACTTTCTTTTCTTTAACACCCAAACAATAAAAAAGACTAAAACTAAAACAAATTGATAAATAAAGTATTAAGTTAGAAATGTTTTACAACTCAGGGAATAAAGTGAAATTGATAGTAAAAGTTGAATAGCATTTCTAGAATTCATATTTTTATTCACAAAAAATAATGTTGATGTTATATTGCTCTTTCTTTTTTTTCTCAAACTTTGAGAATTGAGATCCACCAGGAAACAAAAAGAATCAAATCTAATTTTAATAAGATAATGAATTAATTTTTTATGGTCTTATTAAGAGAGTGTTTAATAATACAGTTACAACTAAAATACTATAGCAGATGAGAGCTTTATATTACATCAAATTCTTACTTTACATTGTAACATATAAGAGCTTTACACTATAATAGTTGAAACTTATTAGTTCTAGCTAGATTTGTCAAACGAAGCCTAATATAACTCTAACAGTCATAACCTATTGGTCAAGCAGATCTCTTGAATAGGGCTGATAAATAACGAACTAGTATAAAAAAAAAAATGTACAACACTACATCTTTGTACAGTATTTCCTAATATTATAGATAAGCTTTTAGAAATTAGTGACTTGTATCCCATTTATATGCGTTTTCAATTGGAAATGACTCGTTACATAATGCACTTGCTATAAATCATCATGGTATTAAAAAAATTGAGAAAATTAGGAATCTCTTTCCGTTTTAACTCATGTTTTTAGTTTTATGCTCTTTTCTTCTAATTTTGTTCTTCTTAATTTGATATATGGTAAGAGAAAATAAAGGCTTTACTACAGAAATAACGATAAATCTTTATCTCTCTAATGAGAGGGCGTTTCTTTAGATTTATTTTTCAAATTTAGTAGAAAACTTTTGACCCACGTCAAAGAATATTTCTTTAGCGAAAGAAATTATAACTAAATAATAAAGTCTTCTATTCAAAAAACAACTAATAATAATAATAATAAAGTCTTCTCCATAGGAAGAAAGATCGATGCCTGATTATACCTTATGTATATTTTAGTTGACTATACCATATGAGATATGTGTGCAAATTAACAATTAGGGTGTTTGTAAAGTGTGGTTGAACAAAAAACTATAGCATACGAAAGCTTTATATTATAACTCATTTTTTTAATCATTGTAACATATGAGAGCTTTACACTATAGCACTATAGCAATCAAAAGTTTTTGTTAGAAATGATTTTGCCAATATGTTCAATTTCCAAGCGATGACATTTTGTTTTGTCATTTATGTCGATTTGTATGGTCATTGGTTGGAGGCTTAATTTGTGTGGTTGCTGGTTACGGGCTTAACTTATCATAGAAATCATATTTATTTTCACTATAAAAATCTAGAGTTTGAATCTCCTCACTTTTTAGGTTCTTACAAACAAAAAAAAAAAAAAAAATTGCATGTTTAATACAACCGTAATTTCACACCCACCTGAAAGCTAAGAGGTGATTTCCCTTCAAGATAACAAAATATAAAATAGGAATACCAAATTCAAATATTTGGCCAATTCATCAAGCAAGAATATAGAAAGAGAAACCTCAAGGAAGCCACAAAATTAATGAGAATGTAGCTAAAATAGTAGTCGCAAGAGATATAGGTAAATAGTGTGGTCCTTATCGATTTTCAACTTTGAACGCTGAATTCTCAAATACGTGGAACCAAAATGTACGTTAATATATGCATCGACGTTAGCTTGGCTTGCCCGTTTTAAATGGAGTAGTTCAAAGTCTGTGTCAAAATAAACACTGACTTATTTTTATTCCTTTGTTGAACCTATCCATTTCCAATTCGTGTATTTCCGGAAAAGAAACCAAAAATCAAGAAAAGAACAAAGCAGCTATCCAATTTAGATTATTATTTTTTAGTCCCTTTCGTGAGGCAAAAGACAAACAGACAGAATATATATATATATATATATATATGTACACACACACACATATTCATATTATATTTATATCATATTTTTTGTTGCATGACATAAAATAGACTTGGGTAACTTTAATTGCATGTGACGACCGCAACCTTGAGTTTTTTCTTGAAGATCAATATATATTTAGCTTTTATTTAATTAGTCGAATCTTGGACTTGACTTGTAGTGTTTCTAATGGTGAATAATTAGTTGATCCCTTTTTAAAACAAATTGATTTAAAATTGATAGATCTTTTTTTTAACAAAATTAATATGTTGTTATTTAAGACTACGTGCTTAGATCCAAGCGGAATAACGGCGTAGATTTCATCCTCTATTTATATAGAAATTGACAGCTTACAAAAGTTTAATTTTCAAGTTTTTAACCTAAGTGAAACTTTTTGTCAATTAAGGTATTATAAAAAAGATTAGAATAGCTTTTATTTAACGGACATAGTTATATATATATATATATTGAATATTGAATGGAGGCATAAATTATATTTTTTTAAAAAAAAATAGAGTTATAATGATATATTTTAATTATTCAGTGCTCAAAGCATGGTTATAATGCTTCCTACGAAATGGGGTACAACTAAAAATTGAAGAAAAGTGTCAGGTGAAAAACTAAAATCTCAAAAGTTTAGTGCCTCTCTTCTACTGCAGGAGGTGAAGTATGATGGTATATATGTTTGATAGAGTCAGGTTAAAAGTGGAATACTTCACTTGTAAGCATATACACTTACATGGCTGAAAAGTAATTAAATCAATGAAATACAATATCTATATATTCACTCTTGTTAAGATTTCGATTAATCAATTTTTATAGCACAAAATAGTGATCAATTGTACGATGTAAGTAGACTATTATAAGATGATTCATGTGTCAATTACCATTAAATTTAACAACATGAAATAAAGGATGATCATTTGGATCCGATCGTGGGAATGGGAGTGGTGTGGTAGATCAATGTGAGTTTGCAAAAGTAGGTTTGCCAAGCGACACAAAAAGATCATGGCTAATATGTTTGGCATGTGGGAATGTGATCAGTTTGCTTAAGAGAATATATATATATATATATATATATATATATATATATATATAATTCTCATGGTACAACTTCTTGAATTCCTTTCTAAAAAATTACCAAACGATGCATTTCTTGAGTGTCACATAAAGTAAGGTCACATGGATGATGATCAGGTGTAAGAAGCCAAGTGATTCTAACTTATAATTTGGCTTCCAATGCACCAAACCAATTGACACCTGGCATAGTAGCATTTCTCTCTTTTTTCTTTTTGTTAAAAAAATTGACACGCACACACATGCATACATACACGGTGACAGAGTTGAAAATATTTTCAATACCATACTAAAAAAATTCGAGATTACATGTTTTAACTATTGAGTGGAGTATGGCTATAATTATTTTTACAAATTGAGGGTATAATTGAAATTATTTGGGCACAATTAAAATTATACAAAAATTAAAGGTAAAAATTAAAATTTTAAAATGTGAGTGAAGGCGTCTACCTCAACTTCATAAATGATGCTCTACCTCTGTATATTCTTGGTTTGAATGCGTCTACCATGAGGAAGGTATTTTCATGAGAAAGACGTATGTTATTGTTGAAGAATATTACTTAAACCATTGGTTGAAAAATACAAGTTCTGTCCGATATGTGTTCCAAACTTCCAAATTGTATGATGCATTCTTTTTCAAAAAAAAAATCCAAAAGCTTTTTATTGCGGTTATAATGCCAAAAAATCCGCATTCTTGAGGGAAAAAAAAAGGAAGACACCACTATTTTTAGTTGGGAAGAGTTGTAGTGGAGAATACTGGTTAGAACCATTGGATCAAAAATTAAAGATCCAAAATGGCCTATTACTATAGAGAAAAAAATGAAGACAAACATTTCTGATTATACACTAAACAAAAAGAAAAAAAAACGTGTTCTTGAAACCAATCAACGCCGGTGTTCATAGAGGTGCTAGGCAATCAGGTTCATAGGGCTCAATGGCGTTCTCTAGGGCTTTGGCGATGTTCATGGGAGCCGACGATGAGATTCGTGAAGGCTAGCAATGGGGGTTCGCAGCGACTGGCGTTAGGCTTCGTGAGTGTTGAGCCATCATCGTCAATTGAAAAGAACAACCCATCCGGCCTCCAACCACCACAAGCTTCGCCGCCACCTCCACCATGCCTTCTCCTTCCTTTGTACTATCATGGATGTTGGGCCATCACCATGCCTTCTCCTCCGAAAACGCCCTTGCTCTTCACGTTGTCATGGGTGTTGGGCCATCACCATGCCTTCTCCTCTGAAAATGTCCCTACTATTTGCACCAATTTCCTTGCTAGCCTTTCGATGGTCGTCTTGTAGTCTGATGGTGATGGGTCTGAGATGTTGGAACAAATTTATCATAATCTACCAAGATCGTTCATGTCAAAACATTGAGAGGGATCATTTTGAATTACGAAAGCGTACCTTTATTCATGATTCTTGATTGTTATGGGTTATTATCTTCCAATTCAATACGTATTCCTTCAAACTTTTCTGAAGATGGGATTTTAGATAAGCAGAATTTCTGTAAACTTTCTGAATGAATAATAATACGTATGAAATTGAGGATCATAACCAGAATAAATAACTTTATTTAGTTATTTTAATGTATTTCTAGTTTTGCCCATCATAAAATTTAAAAATTACAAATTTGTATCTACACATATAATAATAATAATAATAACCCATAAATTATATTAATACCCAAAAAAACCTTTTAACTTTATCTTAATTATATCTCTTTAATTTAGGCTTTACTTTAAGATAGCATTAAATAACACATTTAATTACATATGTAGGCCCACATGAAAATTATTTTCCAACAATCTCCCACTTGAACCACGTATGTTTCTTTGCAAAAATGTGTTTATCTTAATGAGCTCAACTTTTGCTATCACATATAAGGGCATTCTTGAACAATCTCGTCCATTGATCATACCAACATAGAACCAAAGTGGTCTTTGTCACAAATATAACGTGACTAGACCCATCAATTATCACACATATCGATATAACCAAATGACATAGATCAAGCCTGGATGTGTAGCATGAAAATTACATGCAAAGTGATCTAAACATGTCTATTTCCAATTGGTCCAACCTTATATCTCAATGAGATCAAAACAGTACCAAAATCAGAGTGTAAGTGAACTGTATTCTTTATTTTTGCAGAAAACATACACAAACACACAATGTCTATATATAAAGAAAATTAGCATTCAAATACAAACTCCCACTACAACTACATATCATCAAGTAAATGAACACCCATATGAGTAGTGTGCTCATGAAAGACCCTGCGTAGTAGCCCTTTTGTAAGCGGATCCGTAATCATGGAGTTTGTATCAATACGCTCTATAGACACCTGACTACTCTAAACTCTTTCTTTAACAACAAAAAACTTAATCTCTATATGCTTTAACTTTGAAGAGCTCTTGTTGTGGTTGGAATATAAGACTGTAGATTTATTGTCACAAAACAACTTAAATGGTCTTTCTATACTTTTCACAATTCGCAGCCTAGTGACGAAATTTTGCAGCCATATTCCATGATTAGATACCTCATAACATGCTATAAATTCTGCCGCCATAGTGGAAGAAGCTATGAGTGACTACTTAGCACTCCTCCAAGAAATAGCTCCTCCAGCAAGCAAATAAATATAGCCCGAAGTGGATCGACGTGACATCTAGCAAAATCTGAATCCGAATAACCAATAATCTCAAGTTGGTCTGACCTTCTATATGTAAGCATGTAATATTTTGTTCTCTGTAAATATCGCATAACCCGTTTGGCTGCTTTCCAATGATCCATTCCATCAATGTATGCTATATCTGGATGAGTACAAACTTGAGCATATATTAGACTCCCAACATCTGATGCATATGGGATATTTTCCATTTCCTTAACCTTAAGGTCGTTCTTAGGACACTAACTTAAACTGAATTTATCTCCTTTAGCCACAGGGGTATCTCCTGGTTTACAATCCTGCATGCCAAATCTTTTAAGCACCTTTTTGATATAGTTCTTTTGTGATAACACAAGAATACCCAGAGAGCGATCTCGGTATATTTTAATTCCTAGCACAAAAGTGGCGTCACTAAGATCTTTCATTTCAAATTTCTTTGATAGAAATCTCTTGGTTTCCTGCAATAAACCTATATCATTGGTGGTAAGTAGTATATCGTCAACATATAATACCAAGAGAATACACTTACTCCTACTGAACTTATGGTATACACAATCATTTACAGCTTTCATCTCGAAACCAAATAAAACTATCACTTGACGAAATTTGTGATACCATTGACAAGAAGCTTGCTTAGGCCCATAGATGGATTTCTTTAATTTGCAAACCATCCTTTTTGGGTCTCCCGATTCAAAGTTTTCTGGCTGCACGATATAGATCTTTTCATCGATGCCATCTGATGTAGCTCAAGATTAAAATATGCTACAAGTACCATAATTGACCTAAAAGAGTCTTTCGTTGAAACCAGTAAAAAAGTCTCTTTATAATCAATGCCTTCCTTTTGAGTAAAGCCCTTAGCGACAATACGAGCCTTTTATCGCTCTACATCACCCTTTGAATCCCTCTTGGTTTTAAATATCCATTTACAACAAATGGGCTTCGCACCTTCAAGTAATTGAACTAAATCCCAAACGTCATTGTCATTCATAGACTTTATCTCACCTTTCATGGCATCCATCCACTTTTGAGAGTTCAAACTATGTATGGCTTGACGGACATTGATTGGATCATCATCCATCAATCCAACACTTTTCTCATGTTCTTGGAGAAATACTATTTAATCATTCAGAATAGCACTTCTCCTCTCTCTAGTGGATCTCCTTAATGACACAAGTTCTTGCAGTTCTGGTTCTTGAGGTTATTGAGTTTGTACCTCAAGGGCTTGAACAACAATGTCTGGTTGTTCTTGATATGCAACTTGATCAATGTTAGGGATAGAAGCCTAAACATTATCCAAAGCAATTGTGGGAATAGGAACCAATCCCTCTTGAACAAGAGGAACATGATCAAATTCATCCTTAAAGACAAAGTCTCTAACCTTATTTCTCCCCCCAAAGTCAACATCCTCAAAGAATGTTGCAATTCCTATCTCAAAAATAGCCTTAGTAGTGGGATCATAAAATTTGTAACCCCTTGACCATTCAGAGTAACTAATAAAATAGCAGCTTACTGTTTTGGAGTCCAATTTCTTTTCATTTGGTCTATAGGGCCTTGCCTTTGCTGGATAACCCCAAGTATGTAAATGCTTTAGACTAGGCCTTTTGCCAGCCCAAAGCTCATAAGGCGTTTTGTCTGCTGCCTTTGTTGGTACTTTGTTGAGAATGTAAGCTACAATCTTGAGTACTTCACCCTAGAGGGATTCAGGTAAGGTGAAATGACAAATCATACTCCTCTTAATGTTCTTAAGTGTCCGATTTTGTCTCTTAGCTGCACCATTCATGCTAGGTGAACCTGGCATGGTATATTGAGGGACTATCCTACATTCCTCTAGGAATTTAGCAAAAGGTCCTGGACATTGTTCACCTGATCGGTCATATCTACCATAGTACTCACTACCACTGTCAGATATGACGCCCTTAATTCTTTTTGTTGAGTTGAAGCTCAACCTTAGCCTTATTGACTTGAACACATCCAAAGTCTATGACTTCTCATGTATGAGATACAGGTAGCCATATCAAGAGTAATCATCTATGAACGATACAAAATATTGTTGACCATTCCATGAAGCCACAAGAAATGGTCCACAAATGTCCATATGTATCAATTCTAAGACATTCGTAGCTCTATTGGCACCTAATCCCCTTTTTTTTATCTATTTCCCTTTAATGCAATTAACACAGATTTCAAAATTTATAAAATCAAGGGAATTAAGAATTTCATCTGACACAAGTCTTTCCATCCTTTTCCTTGAAATATGTCCTAATCGCTTATGCCATAATACAGTAAAATTCTCATCGGTTAATTTACGTTTTATGCCACGAGAACTAACATGCAAGGTTTTATTATAAGAAGCAACTGTATCAAGCAAATATAGGTTATCTTGAAATGATAAAGAATCGGTACCAATAACATTTAAATTTAAAGAAAGACTAAACTGACTATTTCCAAATGAACAGTAGTATCTAGATTTGTCCAAAGCAGAAATAGAAATTAAATTTCGCCTAAACGATGGTACAACAAAAGTATCTTTCAAATCCAAATAATAACCGAAACTTAATAATAACCTAAAGTGCCCTATTGCTTCAACTTCTACCAATTTGCCATCGCCCACATAGATGAATTTTTCAGCATCAATTGGCTTTCGACAGCTCAAGCAACCCTGCATAGACACACTTATATGAGTAGTAGCACCTAAATCAATCTACCAAGTGTGTCTTGGCACGGAAGTTAAATTAACCTCAGAACAAACCAAATTGAGAAGCATACCTTTCTTTGCACGCCAAGCATGATACTTGGTGCAAACCTTCTTCATGTGTCTAGGTTTACCACAAAAGTAACAACCAACATCTCTATCATTTTTATCCTTATCTTGTTTCTTTTGTGTTGGACCTTTAGCAGCTTCATTACTTTTCTTTCTTTTCTTCTTCTTGTCCTTAGAAGTGCTAGCCAATTGAGTACTTTTAGTCTTCTCTTGCTTTAGTCTTTCTTCCTCTTGCACACAATAAGAAATTAACTCATTAAGAGTCCATTTCTTTTTCTGGCAGTTGTAACTGATCTTGAATTGGCTGAATTGCGTAGGAAGAGAAATTAAGACAAGATGCACTAGAAGGTCCTTAGAAATTTCCAGATCTAGTGTCTTTAATTTTAAAGCCAGATGAGACATCTCCATGATGTACTGCCTTATGTTTCCTTTTGTTTTGTACCTCATTGAAATCAAGCTCGCCAAAAGCGTGCTTGTTTCAGCCTTATCATTCTTTGCAAAGCATTTCTCAATGACCTCAAGGAAACCCTTGGCTGTAGTGACCTCATCAGGCACAGTGCCCCTGAAGACTTCTAGAATGCCTCTCTTAATGATTATCAGACTCATTCGGTTAGAATGATCCCATGTTTCAAGTTCTTTTTTATCCTCAGTGGAACTAGAATCCGTGATAGTGGGACGTTCAACCCTTATAGCTAAGTCTGGATCTAGGCAACCGAGAACGATTAACACATTCTCTTTCCAGTCCTTGAAGTTAGTCTCATTCAGCATAGGAATGGAATTAACACTTGCAGATATCGAGGAATATGATGCTATAGCTGAACAAAGAACAAAATCGCACATTCACATAAGAGTTTACATAAAACAACCAATAAAATTCAAACAATGGTTAACCCCATCACAAGAAACCTATAACAACATTAATATTTAGTCTTTGGACAGAAATATTAACTTGTAAGTGGTGTTCTTGGTGCAGTGATCAAATATTAACAATAAATCATGTCAAATAATAAGCTAATCTTTGGATCTACTTATTATTCACATGCTAAAAATAACCATATAATTGTTACATATTTATCACCATAGGTATGAATTTAATTCAGCCAAATATTAAACTTTCTTTGGGACGATTAATATTCGCATGAATTAAATTCACACAACCATCTTAATATCACAAATTAATTATCATTCACAAAAAAGGCTACTTTGGCAACTTATTGGTTCAATCAATTAATTTGATAATATTAATAATCTAAAAACACAGTTTGAATTTAAAGTTACACCCAAAAATTGACCCAAAAAATGATCAAAAAGTCAACCAGCTCAAAGTCAATGGTCAAAGTCAATGTTGACCGTTGACCTTGATCGGGTTATAAGTGGAGCGGGTCAGGTTAACCTAACCTGGATCCAATTCCAGCGCCCCCCCCCCCCCCCCCCCCTTTTTTTTTTTTGATTCGGGTCACAACCCCTGGGATTTTACTGGTTATGGGCCCAATAAATCCAAGCCCATGACCAGCCCATCCCCTTCCCTTTTTTTTTTTTTGAGTCTGGTCACCCAAGGGTTGTGCCCCTAGGTGTCCAATTGGTCACAGGCCTCTTTGGTCGGTGTAACCAGTTGCAAGTTATGGGCCGAAGCCCAGAACCATCCTCATGTCCAGGGGTCACGACCCCTGGGTATCGCCAACCACCAAAGTGACTTCAATGGCGGTCGGCTCTGCTCGCCGACGTGGCCTGTCGGTGGCTCCAGAGAGCCCCGACGCCGGCAATGAAGCAATCGGTTGCCCGTCAAAACCTAGGCCCTTTTATTTTATTTTATTTCTTTCTTTTCCTTATGCAACGGCTTTTGGCTACCGTTTCGTTGCATCACCACCGCCAGAGGCCGAATCTCTCCTTCTCTGGTGAGGCTTGAGGGTCTCGGCTATAGTTCCTTGCCGGCGGCAGTAAGATTGTCGCCGGTAATCCAAGGGGTTGCAGTGTTGTGTTCAACCGATTACCACACACACATGCAAACATATGTAACCCAGAAAAGAAAAGAAAAACTGGATCCATAAAACCATAGAGAATCCATAAAACCATATAGAATCCAATTTGACCGGATCCAAAATTGTATACATGTAAACAAAACCAAACTATATTCGACATAATGCACTGAATCCATATATATATTAAACAGTCATAAAGCAACCAAATTGTATACTATAAATTCATATACATCCAAATAAACTGAAAATTTTGAGAAAATATTGCTCAATGATTCAACATAGAACTGCTCTGATGCCACTTGTTGGAATAGATTTATCATAATCTATCAAGATCGTTCATGTCAAAACATTGAGAGGAATATTCTGAATTGCGGAAGCGTACCTTGATTCATGATTCTTGATCATTGTGGGTTATTGTCTTCCAATTCAATACGTATTTCTTGAAACTTTTCTGAAGATGGGATTTCAGAGAAGCATGATTTTTATAAACTTTCTGAATGAATAATAATACGTATAAAATTGGGGACCATAACCAGAATAAATAACTTTCTTTAGTTATTTTAATATATTTTTAGTTTTGTCCATCATAAAATCTGAAAATTACAAATTTGTATCTACACATATAATAATAATAATAATAACCCATACATTACATTAATACAAAAAAAAAACTTTTAACTTTATCTTAATTATATCACTTTAATTTAGGCTTTACTTTAAGATAGCATTAAATAACACATTTAATTACATATGGAGGCCCACATGAAAATTATTTTCCAACATGAGAAAGCCAATGAGAAGTTGCCAACAATCCCCATAGAGGCCTCACACTTTTGGATTTTAGTTAAGGTTTGGAATTGTTTTGAATCAAGGGATATGATTAAAAGTTTTAAGAAATTAATGGTTGAGATTTTTTTGTATAAAAGTTTTTATTTTTAATAAAATTTTTGTATAATAAAAAGAAATAATTCAATGTGTGTGAATTTATCGTAAGCTTATTTTTTTTAACATTAGAGCAAAATCCAATGGACAATAATATTGTCCACCAATGGAGAATTATAACATTCTCTACCGTAGACTCATCTTATTTAGTTACAGCCTTTCTAATAATTATCAAATAATATAAAATATTAAAAAAAAACTCTGGCAACATTGCCCCAATCGACAACCAGAATCAATGGTCCAAAATTGTTTTCTTATGAATAAAAAAATAGACACAACTATATTTGATTGTAAGCTTTTCTTCATATAATAACTAAAAACAAAACAAAAAATGCTAAAAAAAGGTCAAAAGAAGACTCCGATAACACTAGGCTGTTTGGTATTGTTTTTAAAATAAGTGTAAAAATTTTGTTTTAAAAAAGAAGAATTTTTTAAAACTTATACTAAAAGTGTTTTTAAAATTTATACCTCAAAAAATATACAAAAATATTTTTAAAAATTTTAAGAACACAAATAAACGAGTCAACTATCTCATTCAACAATGAAAATAAGACCATAATTTAAAAGAGATAAAGGGGTCATGACCGGGTGGGTCACCTCCCACAATGAGAATCGCAAAATGGAGGCCGCCATCATGTTGAATATTGCAACCTGGGGTCTCAACCTCCATCGATATAGAATCATGACATCTGTCATCACGATGTCACAACCCAAGGTAGGTTACAACCCACCATTGCAATCTAGGGTCGCGGATGAGCCGCCCACGTCGACAATGACAAAGTTATCCTCCTTTTTTGTTTCTGTTCCTAATTTGATTCTTTCTTCTTCTTTTTTTAGTTTTTAATAAATATGGTGTATATGCTTACTTGAGCTTGCTTATTTTTAACCGGCTGGTGCAGATTTAAAAGAGAAAAAAAAAAAAAAAAAAAAAAGAAGAAGGAAGCTTCATCAATGACGATGAGCAGTCTTCCTCATCATAGTTGGGTTTTTCCTAATTGCATTCAATTGATTAAAAAGGCTCACACTTGTTTCGAGTTTATGACCTATGGGTAAGATATTCATGTTTCTTTCAGCTGTAATTAATACCAAATAAGAAGGCCCTTATGATCTGTCTTTCTTTCTTCCTACCATAGAACAATAGATTTTAGCTTAAACGATCACAAATTAAACAAATGGGGGGGGTGGGGTGGTGATGGTACGTGCTGATACGAGGGACCAATGTAGTTATAAATACAGTCCAGCTTATAGAAGATTACTTGTCATCTCACCACCAATTATCATCTCAAATGTCCTAATTCAGTCGGACGGGTTGAAGTGGATTTTTCTCATAACGGGTCTATCCAGTATAACCCATCTACCGTAAGATCTTGGATTATATAATATATTTCTATGTCTTTTTTTCTATGTAACCTAGAACTAATTTATCGCTTCACCCCAATTTCATTCACATATTTATGAAGGGACTCCTTAGTGTCTCTTTCAGTAAGCACCAAGGAAATTAAACTTCTTCAATAAATTGCAAAGAGAATTTTATCTTTGAGATGACTTCTTAAGATCCAAAATGTCTTTTTACCATTATAGATTGTTAATGAGACATCTTAATCCAGGAAAGAGACTATCGGTACATTGGTGCTTTAATTATCTACAAGTTTTCATGCCAAAAAGCCAATTTATGTTTCGAATTGCAATATTGGAGAATATCAGGAAAGAACTGTGTACAAGTAAACTAGCTGTGTACACATACACGCATACACATAAACATACATTCATTGCCAATTGAGTAGAAATACGGAGACTCTTCCAATGCTTATATTTTCATCCACAAGACTCAAATCTATGACCTTGTTTAAAAAAAGATGAGGCTCTTTACCACCCCCCAGCTCAAAACTCGTTCGTAAAACGTGATGCAAGAGTAGACTTTAAATGCAATGAAAACGACAATTCGAAACCCTTAACTTATCTTTAAGGAGAAGTGGGGTTTCCACTCTTACATCACTACAAGAAAAACTATATTTAACGATATATTATTTACGACATGTAGTTTTTAAATGTCATTGAAAAGTACATACAACGACATCTCCAACAAACATGTCGTTAATGACATTTGAAACAATAATTAATGACATCTATATAGATGTCATATTAAAGATCTTCTTTTAATGATAATAGTTTAATGTCGTTAAATTATTTAACGGCAAGTGGGAGATTTCGTCAAGATCTTGGAGATTTTACAACACGCTTTGTAGTGCATGTTCCTTGACTTTTGGCCTTGTTAATGTTTAGCTGCTACTAATACTTCTATTTTTACTTGTATTTAACAACACAATTAAAATAAAAAATTAAAACAAATTTACTATTTTTTGAGAACTATTGCTTTTTTTTTATATTGTAGCATATAAATGCTTTTTACTATAATTATTAGAGAAACATGTAGTTAGAACCGCACTAGTAAACAAAGCCACTATATGGTTAAGCTAAATATATAATAATCATTCAAAGGATTTGCCAATCAAAATTAGCTTTTAAGCATATTTCGTGGGCAATTAGCACCGAATGTGCAGGAAGAAAGACATATCTTTCTGCGATATTCCTTTTTACTTTTTTGACTAATAAGGGACAAAAAAGTTGTGCCTACAAAAGGTGAAGTGCACTAGAGAAAATGCTACCTTCATCAACTAATCCATAATCCTATTAAAATTTGTGTTCTTGGCCGACTTGAGATCTTTTCACATCTCAAGATAAGGAAATTTCCGAGGAATGAAATACAGCTATACGCGGTGCTTTTTCTGAACTAAACAAAAGCATAAATAATCTCTTAAAGCTAACGGAGATTGAATTTTTAAGGGGTCGTGATTCTATTTTAAAAAAATTAATTTGTTGATTGGACAGAGACAATATTCTTGTAAAATTTACATTTTTTTAATATTTAAATCATACATGACTCAAGTTTTTTTTACTCTATAAAAATCTTTATAACTAGCTTACAATATATGTCATTGATTTTGGATGATTAGGAGTTTCAAACACATGAACATTAACAATAATATATAAATATATATATATATATGTATGTATGTATGTATCATTAGAGAGAGTGAGAAAGAGAAAAGTAGAAAGAGAGAGAGTGTTAAGGCTGGAAGGCCTGCGTGTCGTTGGTTTATTGGGTGTCGTTTCTCGACTAGAGGGTTGTCGCTGGGCAATCTATGTGGTGTTAGGGTTCGTGCCGCCAGGAAAAAGGGTTTTCACTTGCATCCGAGTTTGGGCGTAAAGATGGGAGAGGAAGGACTTCCACACCCGATCTGAGTCTAGGATCGAGGAGGGAAGAGCCACTGTCATCGACGATGGTCATGGGAGTCTCGGATCTCCTCTAGGATTGAGCAAGGTTGGACGACTGTGGGAGGGGACTCGACTGTGTGGGGCCGTTGCGGGTTGGGTAGATTTCGCCTTCCGTCAGCGTTGAGGGGCTTGGCCGTGGTTGAGGGTGGGTTTTTGCCACTGGGTGGGTTTGTGTCACTGGGGAAGGTGGGCTGAGCTATCAGGTCTTGCCAGCGGGTTGACCATGGAGGGGTCATGGGTGCTCTTCGATGGGCAGGTGGCCGGAGTTGGGTGGTTGGCATTAAGGAGCCTCAGATTCGTAGATCG
The DNA here is from genome assembly GCA_025403435.1 of Artocarpus heterophyllus. Lineage (NCBI taxonomy): Eukaryota > Viridiplantae > Streptophyta > Magnoliopsida > Rosales > Moraceae > Artocarpus > Artocarpus heterophyllus. Next base: position 11,338,934 of record CM046340.1, on the reverse strand, counting down.
TGGTAGAGGCTATTTTCTAGTTTTCTGCTCATTGTTTTTTTTTTTTTTTTTTTTGCTTTGGGTTTGTTGTAATAAAAGTAGTGGTTTCCCCACTGGCATTATGTGCTGTGTGTGTTTTGAATATGTTGTGTTTGTGGTCTGTTTTTGGTCTAAAGGCTGGTTTCTACATGCCTCTTGGTTTATTGGGTGGTGTATTAAGTTAGGGTTGGGTCAAGGTGTGGTGCTTTTCTATAATCATTAAGATCATTGGTTGTAGGAGTTTAGTTCTGTCTAGGGTTAAGGCTTTATTTAGCTCCGTTGATCAATGCATGGACTCTCGAATAGCTTCATTGAGTCTGCTTGTGTGGCTTGTTTTAGTTTAATGTTTTGCTCTGGTTGAGGGCCTTGACTATCAATATATATATATAGAGAGAGAGAGAGAGAGCAAAATGAGCTTGTAATTTCAGTTGGTAAAGTCTTTTTAAGGCCATTTTGGAATTGTTTTAGCTTTTGGGAAAAAATTACAATATATGGCTAAATTATTGTTATGAAATTAAAATTTAACATAATATGTAAAATATATAAAATGTCTTTAATGACACAGTAATTTTTTTAACGATATCATATTTTGTACTCTATAATTATATAGTTGCAATTGGTAAAGCCATTTTAAGGCAATTTGGAATTGTCTTAGCTTTTGAAAAAAAAAAAATCACACATGACCAAAGTATTGTTATGAAATTGAAATTTAACACAACATTTAAAATATCTTAAAAATGACTTTAATGACATAATAATTTTTTTAATGATATCATATTTTGTACTCTATAATTACATAGCAATTATTTTAATGGTATCATTTTGGAACATCTGCAAAATATTTACAATTCGAATATCATATTTTAAATAAATAAATATATTTAGGCCACATGTCAAACATTGTTTTTCCTTTTTTGTTTTTAATATTTTGAAAGTTATTCTTCTAATTTCTCCACAAACTACAGTAGAAATGCATTTATTTTGTAAGGTGCAATAGTTTTTATGCTAATAAAATTTGGATTGTGTTTACCAATTCTAGAATTCTTTCAAATTGGCTCTTTAATATCGAATCAAAACTAGAGATCAAATTTGTCCTTATCATGCTTGTAGAATTTACAAGAAAATAGAGTACTCTCATACCTCTTAGCAGCCTCCTGTTCTATAACTTCAAATATAACAAAAATTATTTGAGGAAGGGGAAAAGAATACAAGATGTTAGCTCAAAGTTCTACAGAGCCCAATAGCTTTACTCGAGGGAAAAAACATGCCAATCATAAATGTGTCACCTTTCATCGTCCACTTAAATCTACATATAGGTGGTTCTTCACCTGTCACGTTTATATAATGCTGGTCTGAAGTTCTGCGAAACTTAATAGCTAATTAGACGTGTCGATCGAGACGTTTTACGTGATTAGCAATCGTGCGCTTGGTTGGCTTCTGTCTCTTTGCTTCTTTAGTTCAATTCTTGACCAGCAGCGTGCGTTGCGTGATTCTACTGTGTTTTTTGCACTTGACTGGGTGGACAGTTGGCCGGGCATAATATGCCGGAGAAGAAGAAGTCTTTGCTGCTGGTTACCGAAGCCGCCCGACTCCAGATCAGACGACTTAGCCTCATTCTTGGCTCTCTGGTTGAGCCGCTTGTCTCTTTTTCTCTTTATTTTTTCTCCAAAAAAAAATGTTAATCATGTCACCATTTTCCACTCAAGTCTCCAACCAACAAACATTAGCTAGTACTACAGTATAAGGTAGCATGTTGTGTTCAACCGGTCCTACAATAGTGGCAGAAAATTGTCACGCTTTGGGAGTAAAGTAACATCTGCTATCTTTCTGTCCCATAAATGGCCGTCGTTGTCCCAGCATGTTTCACAATTATATGCATTTCTCTCAGCACATGGAAATTGATCCTGTCCATGCCTCATTTCATTTTCCTTCACGAAAACAAAATTTGTAACTAGTATGAACAACTCCATTCATTCACGGTCGCCCGTGCTTTTAACGCATTTGTTCAAGGGCTATCGCGCCTATCACAATTAATAAACAAACAAAAGCATGAATACATCATATTATACAACTCTTCGTTATACCACACTCTTCAAATGTGCTCGTACGAACATAACATGATTAATAAACAAACAAAAGGGAAAATGCATCATATCATACAACTCTCCGTTATACCACGCTCTCCAAGTGTCCTCGTACAAGCATTTCTTTAGTACGAACATTTCTTATCAGTAAATATTGCTCTAGTTATGTTATGTATGCCATTTGAAGATCCAAATCCATTTCGTTTCCAATGGTTCCTTATGGGTCGTGGCTTTGCTACCATAATACGGAACATGGTGCTCTTTTGGAGTACAACCATTTACGTTGAGAAAAAAAAAATCCCCATTCCGCCACCACTTCCATTGACTGGGCAAGCATAAAGAATTTATTGAACAAAATATAAAAATAAAAACACACCATTTTTTAAACTTACTTTTTATAATTATCATATAAACATGTTTTATTTTTTAAATAAAAGTGTCCCATGGCATGTAATTTTCTCCAAAATACAAACTTTTGGCCATCTCAATTTGCAACAATTGACCCACTGCTGCCAGGTTTTCTTGACCTTACATAAACATTTGTAGGGGAAAAGGGGATATTTTTTCATAAATCTCTATTAAAATTTACTTTTTATAAATGTTATACATGTTTAAATGTAACACAGCTTAAACATATAATATAAGTAAAAAAGTGGCACAACTTTTTTAAAGTGTGACATGAATAAATGTATTTTTAAAATGGTTATTTATCTTTTTATACAATGTATTTTAAATTTATTTAAACAAATAACTTTGATTTTTATCTCATTGGATTTATATATTCAGATTAGATATAATACATAAAATACTGTTTTCTGATCAATTGACCTAAAAAATTGTTCAAAATACCCTCAAATGAAAAATTAAGAGAACTTTAAAAACTAACAAAAAAAACTTTATATAAGGTTTTTGCTTTTAAAAATCTATAAAATATCCTCAAAATAGGTGTTTTGTGTTTTTTGTTTTCTTTTTATCTTTTTTAAAGTTTTATTTTTTTTTCTTTTACTTAAGTATTGTTTGGTCATTTTAAAGGTAAAAATTAATTATTGACTGAAATAAAGTATAGGTCTGTGTATTAAATCTAATTTGAATGTATGCATTTGATGAGATCAAAAACTCAATGTATAGTTTTTGGATTGACCTAAAATAGAGGTTGTAAAAAGATAAACATTCCTTTCTGAAAATGTGACCGAATATGTAATTTTGTTAAAAAAAAAAATTTTCTTCTATATTTATCAGAAAAAAAGAGATTGTGTGGCCAAACCCAAAAAAAGGTTTTTCTAATCTCTCCCCTGCTATCGCTGTTGCCCTACCGATGCCGATATACTACTTTCTCCGGCCGGCCATCATCGGTAGACTGAAATTTTTAGTATCAAAACGAACGCCTTCTGATACAGTAGAATAATGACAGCCATATGTGGCTATCTAGTATGGTATTTATATTCTCAATACGGCAGTATTACTACATTTTCTTCCCAAAAAAAAAAAAATCATGAACATGATATAATTCAAGAGAAAATTGATATGCCATAAAATTTCTGTGTTTATGTCAAAGTTTCTTTATAGTCCAGAATTATGTTATATTTTGTTAACCTATAGGGTGTTTGGAAGGGTGGTGGGAACCACTTTTATTGTAGCATATGAGAGTTTTATACTGTAGCATATTTTTTTATTGTTAATGTAGTATGTAAAAGTTTTACACTATTTATAACTAAGATTGTGGTGAGAACTGAGTGATTTTCACTGCTGCCAAACACCCCCTAGTTTTGTATGGCTCTGGCACCTCCGAAAAGGTATGATATGTGGCATTCGTCTTTGGGAGCCCAGTTTTCTTACACAAACCACAGCCCACAGCCCCTATATTACAGTTCTTGAGGTGAATCCATTAACGAAAACACAAATATCGAGGAGGTGCCGCCAGCTTTATCTGTGGGCTTCTCTTGTACATCAGTTGTTCCACACTTACCCAAAAAAAAGCAAAGAACCGAAAAGATCAATTGCAATTATTTCATGTTTTTCATCTCCTTAGAGGAAAAACTTTGGGCTATTTTAGTTCTTAAAATGCAAAATACTACAATATAAACTCAAACTTTTTCTTTTTTTTGCTCAATTTGCCAAGCGATCTATTAAATAGGCAAGTGTCCAACAAAGAATGAGAACTCGAAATTTCAAAATTTTTTCCAAAATGATATTGAAGCCCCAGTTGACAGAACCAAAAGCTAATCCAAGTTATATCTCGAAAAAAAATCCACTGAATTGACAAAGAAGGTTGCCATATCTATGTGCTTCTGAACTCGCCAAAAGACATTTCTACGCATCCGTATTCTGTACTCGCAGCATGTTGTAAACAGTCCGTCAATAAGCATTTTAGTTGATAAAATGAGCATCCGATCATCAGAGACCAGGGGTAGCATTGTCCGATCATTAGGATTCAGAAACAAGGGAGGTATTGGCTATGTAAACTACGCAGCCTAATATGATGAATGTCAAGCTAAATTAGAGAAGCACTTAAAACACGAGCAAATTAGACCCTGCAAGTCAAAGTTATTATGTAAGAGATGTTACAAAGGATTACATATTCAAAAGGACTAGGTACATAGAAATCAAGTTGACGAGTAACGACAACCTAGTTGGTTATAAATCCCTTTCACCTCAATCATAAGTTAAGAGTTCGAATTACACTAAGTCTCGTTTAAAAGTAATAGCATTCCCTCTCCCTTTGCATTAAAAAAATAAAAATGAAGTCCCAAGCAAGCAGTGCTACAATAATCAGAGAATGCATCAGAAGCAGCCAGTTCCAGAAGTATTATCATTGCAAGACACTCTAAAAATTGACATATGGCAGACTAATTTGCAAGTCCAATCAATTATAGTGATAAATGATGTGGATAAAAGCAATGATGATATCAATAGATAACGTAACAACAGAACTTTTTCATCATCTTCCTAAAACAGACCATGATCAGTAAGTAAAATAACCACTAGGTATATATGAACAAGTTCCTATTGTTCAATTACATTTTCTTCGTTTCCAAGCCACAACACAAAAGGAAGATGAATGCACAAGTACTTTCTGTTCTTTTTTTTTTTTTTTCCAACAGGTAACACGAATAAACTCATATTATCATTAACGTGTCAATAGCAGACAGCTTAATTGATTACAACAGGTTTGGTTTCAATACACCCTGTCTGAGAAAGCAGTCTAGGGATCAATTTACCTTGAACGGCTATGAACATGCCTCATAAAGCACAGCCATAGTTGCTGTGGGTTCTTGACTGATTGTCTTGAAACTGATGCTAAACAGGGTATACCCAAACGTGCCGACACAAAGTGGATGAACAAGAGCCTCGGTATCCAGTCCTACAATTCCTCATAAGCCAACAAAAACGTAGGACATTTCTAAGACTGCATCATGTTTGGCAAAATCAGTTCTTGCCAAAACTTTTGGTTACTACACTATAAAGCTTTTGCATGCTACAATGATCGAAAAAGTGAACAACAATATAAAGCTCTCACATGCTATAATTTTCAGTTCAAAAGTTTCACTTCAAATTTGCCATGTTGGACCAGACCCAATCGCATGCCAAAACCTAGAACTTCTTCACTGTTTTAATTTGCAACACATCTTCCTGCTTTCAGGGTTTGATACTTTGAGAACATCTATTTAAGCTCGTTGGATTAAAGTAACATCTATTCCGTTATCAGACACATCTTCCTAGATCTGTATGGTGAAACTCTTATCAGACATGGAGCTTAAACAGATCCACAGGAGAGAGAAACCATCTATAAAAGACAAAATCTCAAATACCATCTTCTTAGAACAGATCACCCAACAGAAAACCCCATGCGCCAACAATTTATAGAAGAGGAGTCAAGTTATCTATACAGTGATCCACAATTGTCTAATATACAAGACCAGAAAATTGAGAACATGGTTTAAAAGAACAACCAATAATCTGTTTGAGGAACAGAAACCATTATCATGAGACCTAAGCGTAAGCTCCAAGATAACGGAGCCATAACAATCTAACTCAAGTTAGTTCCTGAGTACCAAATTCCAATTATATTTTCAGGTTGCAAGTGAATAAGGAAAACTTCACAACTGTTAAGAGACAAATGCACAACTGATATTTCATTTTCCATTCACTATAAATCTGAGCAATTTTTTGCATTGAATTAACAATATAACCAGTAAGACTGAGTGCGTGAAATAAATAAGAATTGAATGTCCAGTCAACAAAAAGAACTTGACAGCCAAATTTACAATAACGCCAGTCCATTCAGCTGTCAAACAAAATTCAAACTTCCCTGCTCCTTTCTTCCTAAATTGTCCCAAAAAGACAATTGTTATCAAAATTTTGCTTCAGACCCCACAAACCCAATAAATCTATCAGGAAAACCAAAAACGTTTTCCCTTGTTACAACAAAATCCCAGTTAAATTTGACCGAAATATTATAACTTTAAACCCCCTTCAATTAATTAGTCAAATAATTCCCATAATCTCCAAAAAAAAAAAAAAAATCCTACCTTAGAAAAGCTCTTTTATTCCTTTTCCTCTCTCCTTATTCTTCACCGTGACGCCGAGCTCCCCCGCGATAATCACAGTGGTGGCCATGTCCAAGAACATACCGTGCTCGACGACTCCGGCGAGCTGCAAAATTGCATCACTAGCAGCCTTCAAATCCCCAATATCCTTCTTGAAATACAAGTCCACAATGAAATTCCCATTGTCTGTCACAAAAGGCTTGTCACTCTCCTTGAAAGTCCTCAACTTGGCGACGCAGCCGGAGTCCGCGAAGAGGCTCTGAAGCCTCTGGGCGGTGAATTTCCAGCAGAACGGCACGATCTCGACCGGCATGGCCAGCCCGCTTCCGCCCAAATGCTTGACAAGCTTCGACTCGTCGACGATCACGACGAACTTCTTGCAGACGCCCTCGACCATCTTCTCCCTGAGGAGGGAGCCGCCGCGGCCCTTGACGAGATTAAGGTAAGGATCGACCTCGTCGGCGCCGTCGATGGCGAGATCGAGGACGGGGTGGGAGTCGAGATCGGAGAGGGGAATTCCGGCGGAGATGGCCTGCTCGTGGGTGATTTTGGAGGTCGGAATTCCGATAATGTTCTTGAGCTTTCCTTGCCGAAGAAGCTCGCCGATTCGGGCGACGGCGTGCTTGGCGGTGGAGCCAGTGCCGAGGCCGAGGACCATGCCGGACTCGACGTACTCGACGGCCTTGTAGGCGGCGATCTTCTTGAGCTCGTCTTGGGTGAGGACAACAGGAGGCGCCGGAGAAAAGGAGGAGGAAGAAGGGGAAAGAATGCCATTCTCCATGGCTGATTTCTCTGACCCAATAAAATGAGGATAAGGAATCGTTGCCATTTTCGCCTCCAAAAAAAATAGATAAATGATGAATATCAGAATCTCAAAGTCTACGAAAAAACGCCAAAACTAAATCAGAAAAAGAATAGATTTTGGAGTTATTGAAGAAGCCCGGACATGGTAAAAATGAAAGAAGGAAAAGGACTTGTTTGATGGCAAAAATCAAGAGAAAGATAAAGAAGATGAATTGGAATTGGAAAGGGTTTATCTTGGGATTTAGGAATGTTTGGTGGGTGGTGCAGAGGAATGGGGATTAGGAGAGAGAGAGAGAGAAGTAGAAGAAGATAGGGTTTGAGAGGCGACGGGGAAGGTTGGGGGATATTGGGTTTTCTTTTATAGTAGGTTGGGGGAGGAGAAAACGCGGGGAAAGCAAAACCCTTGGCTTTTTGGCCTTTTCTTTGGAATTAGGGATTTTTTTTCTTTTTTCTGAGGAGTGTGTTGTGTGTGACTTGAGAGAAGATTGGAGGCTTTTTTGTTTTTTTGTTTTTTTCTTTTCTTTTCTCTCCCTCTTTTCTTTTTTCTTTTTCATTTTTCTTTTGACGTGGTTGAAAAAAAAAAAAAAACAAAACAAAACTAAGGGTGTGTTTGTTTCGTAACTTGAATCACGGTTTGAATCATTTTACTATAGTATTTTCTCTCATAAAAATTTAAATCTTCATTCAAATACTCGAACCAAACGAGCTCTAGAAGATTCTCTTCTCCCCGTGGAAATAGAATCATATCGCTTTAGACCTCACCCATGTTGACTAAAATATGTGTATTATTATTGTTCTTGCTTTATAAGTAAATAATATATTTTCAAAGAAAAGCATGTGTTGGGTAAATAAATTCGAACTCATAACTTTAAAGTTATAAAATTTACACATTTTATAATATAAAATAAAAATACGGTATAATATAAAATTCTCGTATACATACGAGTGTTTGGGTTCATTTACTAAACAAATAATCTTGAACATGATTTTATTTTGTCAATTATATGTTGTTTTCTATATTTTGCAATTGCATTTTAAGAAGGATTACTTTGTACATGTTTCATCCGTATAAGCATGAGCTCTTTCCTTCTTTGGAGGAATATATATATATATATATATATATATATATATATATATATATATATATATATATATATATATATATTTACTCTAGTTATCAGAATCAACTCTTGTGTCTCCTTCTTATTATTCCTTTTATGGGGTGTTTAGATTAGTAGTTTAAACCATTGATTTAAACTATGAACAGTGTAAAGCTCTCACATGCTACAGTAAAAAAGTTACATTGTAAAGCTTTCATATGCTATAGTTCTTCAACCTAAATTAATGGTTTAAACTATTCTCTCAAACACTCTATTATATCCTTTTAATAATATAATAACACGTCAATTAGAATGTCATGTCAATCAAAATATTATGTCACTAACCATATCAGTTAAAATCTTTTAATTGACATGCCATAATATTATTGAAATGACACAAAAAAAAAAAAAACATATAAGCTAAATCCCTGCTTATCCACCCCATTGAGGGTTTTGTTTTTTTTTTTTTTTTTTGGGTGCAAATTTTAACGATAATCTTTAAATTGGGATACCCTACAATACCTTGCTAAATTTTGATATAATTTGACTAGTTGATTTTTTTGTGAGGTAACTTAAAAACTGAAGTTTGACGGTGAGTGTGAGATAACGTATTTAATGTAATATCCTCTATGCCTTATTAAAAAAAAAAGAAAAAAGAAAAAAAAAAAAAAGGAAAAAAAAATGGTGTTATGTATGACTTTAAACAAAGTGATACTTTTTAACTAGAAAAAATAATCCATTTTATTAAATATTTTATTAATAAAAAGTTGGCATGTCCGTCATTATTTCTATACCATTTTTTAAAGCGGTTGCATTTGGGAAAACATTGGAGATGAGAAGTCTTTTAAAAGACCATGAAAAGTATTGGTTAAAGAGAAATTAAAAAAAAAAAAAAAGGACTGGTTTTTGGACGCCGGCGAACTACGTTCCTAAAACTAGAAGCCAATCATGTGATTAGTATGATATCCAATTTGCTTTCCGGTATAACATCTGTATAGTGTTTTATTTGATTTGTCTTCTATTACTTTTAATCTTGCCTGGAGTTTTGCATTTTGTGAATTAGGGAATTAAGTTTTATTTTCATAACAATTCAAAGTGTAAAATTATAGTAAGTTATATTGTAAAGCTCTCATATATTATAGTATGTTGAATCAATTAATTTAAACCAATGCTCTTAAATATCCAAGTTTAATCGAATTATGCAACTAATTAGTAAGAAAAAAATTACAAAATAAAACATTAGCTAATTTAGCCTACACTCACCAAAAAGGTTTTACACATGTTTCTATTAATTTTATACAATTTAATTATTATATATGCCGTTAATTTTATACAATTTATAAGATGTTTGATATGCTAATTAGAATCATTGATTATAACTGTTTTTACTATAATATGTGAAAACTTTATATTATAATAATTTTTTTTATTATTATACTATATAAAAATTTTACACTATTAACAACTAAGGTAATAGCTAAGACTACTTTTTGCCAACAGGCTATTGATCAATATATATCCTATCGTCCGTTAAGTGCTGGATGTTGAAGCTCGTGAATCTTTAGAAGGAAGCATTACTCGCGATCAAAATAAACGAGAATAATTGTAGAGAAATAAATGGTAGGAAGAACAAATAGCAGTTGTACTTTTAATTTTAAAAAAGAAACAAGAGGTCAAATAATATTAAGCTAACGTACATTGAAAGACTTTTTTTTTTTTTTTTTTGCTCAAGAGAAAATATATATTTGTAAAGGTAATGACGTATTTGAGAAAAGCTTATCCAAACCTCTACAAGGAAACATGAAAGACAAGCTAGATAGAAATTATATATATATATATATATATATATATATATATATCTTTAATATTTAACACATATATAAAGTGAGAATAAATTTTATGTGGTAATTTCAAAACACTCAAAACTTGAAATGTTTTGTCATTTTATTTACAAAACTTTTTTTAATCTTTTAGCCGAAACGTTTTTCGTTGTTTTACAAAATGTTTTTTCCTTTTAATTACCCAAAACATTTTTTACCCAAAACATTTTTTTCAACCAAAAAATGTTTTTTTCATCCAAAAAATGTTTTTTTTTCTTTTTTTATTTTTATTTTTTTGTTAACGTGCTTAATACACTTTCACAAAGCGCGTGCTTTTCAACTAATATGTATAAAAATGGAAATCCATATTTGTTTTATTTGTTCGGACAAAATGAATTATCTTCATTTTACACTCTATTAGTGATGTCCAAATGGACCAAATAGGCTAGTGCAAACATGACATGTTAAAAAGTAAATACAACACAATGCGACACGATTATTAAATGAGCCTAACCCTGCACGTTTATTAGAAGGGTGGGGTTTGATGTGACTTTTAGACACGAAGCATGTTAAGAGTATGACACGCTAAGAACAAGGCATGGGCACGACAATGGCATGGTATTATTGCTCTTTTATTATGTACCTCTACTAATTTTTTTATAAAAATTACAATATACTATTTTTGTTTAAACAAGATTTTATCTTATTTGATTTTTTATTATTTTACTTTGTTATAAATTAAATTTTGATTATGTCTGATGCTTATGTTTATTGTTTACCTATAATTTTGTTATTGAGCACGATTAAAATACAAGTGCATTAAGGACACGACATGAATATAAATAGGCCATGCGCTGGGCTTGACACTGCAAACTAATAACAAGCACGACCCAACATACACGATAAATAAATGAACCAGCTTAAGCATGACACAAAACACGTTTGGGTTCAATTTAAATAGGCCAAACTCAACAAGTAGTCTATAAAATGAAAGATGATAAGCTGGATAGAAATTTAAAAAAAATTATGAAAATGTAAATTTACATTTCTTTTATTGTTCGGACAGAAACTATATCCAAATATAGTACTTAAATCAAATTAGAAGAAAAGAAACAACATCAAAAGTGAGGAGTCAATGATTATTTGATCAATCCTGCAACGAATGTGAGGTGGATTTTGAACTTGATAGAACGAGACTTCAATATTGCATTTCATAAAAATAAATGTGCTTGGGAGCAATTGGTTATTTGCACCAATTTTACTTAAAACTATTATAGCATATGAAAAATTTATATTATAATTCTTTTAATATTATAATACGTGAGAGTTTTACACTGTAATATATAAAAGTTTTGGTTAAAAAGCCAAAACAAGAAAACAAAACAATGCAAAAGAATTCAGAGATAAAAATGATGACCACAATTAAGTTGGAAAGGCATAATATTTCTTGAGCATAGTAATGGGAGAGAATTATCATTTCCCCTTTATAAGATGCTCATCTTTGACTTTAAACTCCAACCTTCCATGGCATAGGTTCCGCCCGGACCATAGTTAATGTCATCCATCCAACGTGATGCGAAATGGAGGATTTCTTTGGATTTTTTCAAAATGGGGCCAAAATAATCCTACGAATCGAGTCATTCTTTAAAAAGCATGTGTAACGACAAAAGGCCAAAACATAAAACATTAAATAAGATACTAGTAATAACCGTAGATAGTGGCAAACAAGTTAAACGAGGCATGGGGCTTGCTTTTTATTGCGATTCTCCGCATATTTCCAATTCGTTGATGTACGGATGGCTTCTTCTTCTTTCTTTTTTTTTTTTTTTTTTTTTTTTTTTTTTTTTTTTTTGCCCTTGAAGTTCTTTTTATAAGATATTATACTCGAGAGTCAAGTCTATTGTTTCATTTTTCTGTTTTATTAACTGTTTTTTAATTAAATTTTGACCTCTTATTAAATTATTTAATTATTTTTAATGCTTAGATCTTATTTACAGAGTTAGATTATTAAATTTAAATAACACAACAAATAAGTAGTAAAGGAAAAAACAATGAGACAAAAAAATTCAAAAAACAAATCTGAATTCTATGCTTTATTATAGTGCACATTTTTAAATATTAAACTCCATCAAAATCTTGATAAAACAAAAAAAAAATTATAGATTCAGCATGTTAAAAAGAAAATATTATCAATAAGGTGTTTGTTTTAATAGAGATTTATGTGGCAAGAAATTAAAAAAAAAAAAGTTCAACGCAATTACATTTGTATCAAAAATCATTTGTTTTATTTTTTATTTTAATGTGATTTTGAAAAAATTTAACTGTTGAAGATATATATCATTTATGCAAGACCCTCCCACAAAATAATTTTTATTTTTTTTTTGTCATACTTTCTACGTATAAATCTTTCTCACTCTCATATTTTTTAACGAGTGAACATAGTGAAACAATTGCTCTAACCTATGCTAGATATATACCTATGAATATGTTATTTTTGCTAATTTTTTTATTGGGTGCTTCAGCTTCATGGTAAAGCTGTTTCTTGCTGTTTGGAGGGTGACGTTACAATTCTATGAATACTGAATAGAAGCCTGGCTTGGTTAGATATTTAAAATCATTTTATTATAATATTTTTTTTTACAAAAATTTAAATCTTTATTCAAATACTTAAGGACGTTTGAGTTTCTCAAGATCTTAGCAAGGCATCTTGGGAAAGACAAATCCTTGGCTGCAGATTTTGGGTTGTAGTGGGCCATCTCAAATCTTTTTCATACCTTTTGGAAACTGGGAAAAACACCAACTTAGGGAAGTCAAATGTGTAGACGAGTTTGCCCTCGGAAACAGGCATGCTTCGCAGCTCCAAATCTGGTTGTTTTGCCTTCCACTGTTTCTGTGGAGGTCAGCACATAGATAACGTAAGTTTCAAATTAAAAACCTTTTTTTTCGTTTTTTTTTTTCATAATTAATAGCAGGATTTTTTCAATAGAAATCCTGATCAACAATGCACGTATTAAAATTGTTCAAAATTATTTAATAACTGAAAAATAAAAACCTATCAATGACTATCTTCTCTGGTTAGTACAAGAGAAATTGCCTAATTAATAACCGAGATCGTGTTTTTCCTCAAATAATTACCAAAACAGAGAATTACAGAAGGCGAAAACAACTCGAAGATAAAGTCGAATTCTGCACAGCATTAGGCAAAGGTAAAATATTCACAAGAAATCATCTAATAAACATTAGGCAATTTATCTGTTGGATACTGAAAAAGTAACCTATAACTATGTATTTTTATTTTTCAGCCATCAAATCTAAAAAAAATAATAATTTTGATCAAAGTCAACAGTTTAAAAAATATGCACTACCCAGTAAAGGTCTCCACTAAAGAAAGACCCAAAACATTAACTCTGACCAAGCATGAAAATGTTCATGATATTGCCGATATTTTCACGACCATATCTATATTTTAAAGTCTCGACAAAGATATAGAAGAGGGAGAGGGAAGAATTTTTTTTCCGAGATATCCGTAAAATATCTACAATGTCTACAAGTATTTGTAATACGGTGAACATTTGTGAAAATTCAAAACTTTTTTTAAAAATTATTTTTAATAAAATGTGACTAACCCTAAAGACAATTATAAAGTATTTATTAAGACTTATTTAGTCTTTAAATAATTTTTACTTTTAAAATGAATAGTTCATGACTCTTCTATAAAGCATTATGTCTTGTTACATGTAGATATATATACTATATTTTTACTATTTTTGTCTACTAGTTTAAATTATTGTTCTTCCTAGAGCACATAAATTTTGTTACAATTTCAATGACACTAATGATGATGACGATGGTTGGGTGGTGATGATAATGATGATGCAAATTATGAAAGAAGAGGAAGTATAATATCCAATCAAATACCTTTGAGTCCATTCACTAGAGAAGAAAAGTTTACGCATGTTACACAAGATAAAGATCATAGTTGTAGGGCAACAGGTGAGAGTATTAGGGCAATTATAATATATAAAAAGACATGGTACAATTCAAATGAGTCATACTGATGAGAATTCCGTTACCTTGAGCTTTGACTCCATCAGCTTTGAAAAATAACAAAAATTATTATGGTTATAATATTCTTTATAGTATAAAACCAATATAGTTTCTTTGATAATCCTGTGTATCCTCCACCATAAATTAGTGTTGAGATATCATTACAACTTCATAAAGACTATTCATCAACTTAGATAAATCAATAATATCTAATTTATAGATTAATAATAGGAAGAGATCAAAAGACATACATATGACACATTCAGAACTATTCAAGGGTAATATCCTGTTAGATTTGTTGTTTAGATCATGAGCGGAACTTACATGATGCTTTCTAACTAGTTAGAAACTCCTTTTAATATTAAAGACACCTAAAGTTTGTGTGTACTTTATCATATTTAATGGTAAATTTTATGTGCTCTATTACATTATTGTATCTTGTTTATAATAAGTACATAAAAATAATATTAGAAACAATCAATATAAATAATGATAGTATCCTTTTATAGTAAGCAATATAATTCTCATATTATATCAATATTATATTAATTATATTATTAACTTGATTTAAATTAAGTAATATTGATTATTTTAACATTGTAGAAAGTTGTAAAAACAATTACAAGTTTTTCTTGTAATATCTATTTTTTTTTCAAATATCCGCAAACATCGACAATATCTACAATATTATCTATAAATTAAAATCTTGACAACCTCAATGACATCAATATTTTCATCCTTGACTCCAACTATTAAGATGTGCAGAAGGAAAAGTGATTTTTTTTTTTTGTTTTTATGACCAGAAGGGAAAATGTATAGCTCATTCGTCCAACAACATCAATTTTGACTGTTACTTGACCACACAAACAGCCTTACACCGCATGTGTACGAACACTAACATCTTGAAACTCAAAGTAACTTACACAAGACCTACTATGTTGGAACCTTTAAGAGTATGTTTGGTTGGAGTGTTAATATGGTTTTTAAACTCAAAATCTCTTTGAAATTTGTGTTTGGTAATTAAAAACTTAAATTTATTTCAAACCACGATGTGACAATTTGAACTCAAATTTTTTCCTAAATTTAAAATTACCTCTTCCTTGTTTTTAAGATATTGAACTTATTTTTCAAACCGTACTTTTCAAATTTCTCATTTTAAACCAAAAAAGTTTGAAACAAACTAAACTAATACCAAAAAAAAAAAAAAAAAAAGAGCAAGTGTTAAAAAAATCACCGACAAATAGAGTGTCACACTTTCTTAAATATTGAACCACGGGGTAAATTTTTTAATGCTTAGGAACCTCACAAGTACTGTTTATGTTACTATGAAATCTATGAAGCATATTTTTAACAACTGTGTCTAACAATGGTCAAAGTAGTCGTAGGCATTATTTAAAGGTAAAATCATACTTGACTCAACCTAAAGGTTAAGAATTTAAATTCCTCGCCTGCAAGTTCAATAAATAAATAAATAAATAAATAACACTAGTAATAGCTTGAGGACGTGAGCCGCAAATCATCTTTTGCGTAAGTACATGTTAATTACTAAACACAAACCTTAGTTTCTTTGTAACAATTTACGATTAATTGAAAAATGAATGATAACACTCCTAATTATATATAACTTCGTCCGTTCTCTCCTCAAGGCCCATGGATAATGGTTGAGAAAGCAAAGTAGGAATTTTCTCTTAAAGGGAAAAAAAAATTATGCATTTCTAGTCTTAGACAACCCTTTTCTTATTTTGAGAAACGTAGAGTTTACTTATATCTTAGGCAGCTTGGAAGATTGCAATCAAAGTTGTGTCATCAGAAGCCCCGTTTCTTAAATATAAAAGCTTGGTATTTTGTTTTTGTTTATTTTTTTAATACAGGCTCCACCAGAGGAACGCTTAAAAATAAAAATTAGTAGTAGTCCAATCTCTCTCTCTCTCTCTCTCTCTTCTAAAATAAAAAAGGATAACACAATAACATACATGCTTAGAGATTTAACTAGAAAGAATCAAGATCAAAGAATCTAAGCCAGAAAGAGGTTTTTGGACAAATAAACGCCAAGAAACAACTTTCACATAAATATTCAACTTTCCACATGATTTTAATGTGCAATGGGTCAAGGTCCAACCATAAGAGGACCTCCAGAGTTTTGAAGCATGTTGGCTCTGATCAACATTCCATATTCAAACTAAGCTGGTTGGTCAAAAGGAATATAACAGTTTGGTTGAAGTCTCTATTTTGGCTTAGAAAAATTTATTCCCTTCCCAAACACAAGTTCTCCAGAGACGCGCCTAAATTGTGTACAACACAATACATTAAGGGCGCCGTAAAGAAATGTAAGGAGAAAAGTAACTGGGATTGAAAAGAAGAGTAACTAAACAAGGATAAGGAACACTAATTCCCTTTCTATTCGATGGTGTAATAAAAAACAATCAAATTTTCTTTCTAGTGTTTATCATACTTAGTAAATCCTCGTTGATGGTGCACGTATTAAAATTGCTCAAAATTATTTAACAACCGAAAAATAAATATCTATCAATGATTATCTTTCTTTTTTTTTTCTTACAAGAGAAATTGCCTAATTAATAACCGAGGTAGTTTTTTTCCTCAATTAATTACCAAAACAATGAACTACCGAAGGCGAATATAACTTGAAGAAAAAGTCAAATTCTACACAGCATTAGGAAGAGGCAAAATATTCACAAGAAATCATCTAATAAACATTAAGCAATTTCTCTGTTGAATACTAAAAAAGTAACCTATAAATAGATATTTTTATTTTTCAACCATCAAATCTAAAAAAAATGATTTTGGTCAATGTCAACAGTTTGAAAAATATGCAATACCCAGTAAAGGTCTCTGCTAAAGAAAGACCCAAAACATTAACTCCGACCAAGGATGAAAATGTCCATGATATTGTCGATATTTCTACAACCATATCTATATTTCGAAGTCTCAACAAAGATATAGGAGGAGGGAAGATTTTTTTTTTTTTTTTGAAATGTCTGTAAAATATCCATAATGTCCACAAAAATCCATAATATTGGTGAATATCCGTGAAAATTCAAAACTTTTTTTAAAAATATTTTTAGTAAAATGTGACTAATATTTTAAACCTAAAGACAACAAAAAAGTATTTATTAAGACTTATTTAGTCTTTAAATAATTCTTACTATAAAATAAATAGTTCATGGCTCTTCTATAAAGCTTTATGTCTTGTTATATGTAGATGTGTGTACTATATTTTTACTATTTTTGTCTACTAATTTAAATTATTGTTCTTCATGGAGCACATAAATTTTGTTATAATTTCAACGACACGAATGATGATGACAATAATTGGGTGGTGATGATAATGATGATGGAAATTATGAAAGAAGAGGAAGCACAATGTCCAATCAAATGCCCTTGAGTTCATTCACTAGAGAAGAAAATTTTACGCATGCTATACGAGATGAAGATCATAGTTTTAAGGCAGCAAGTGAGAGTATTAGGGCAATTATAAAGCACCATATAAGAAGACGTAGTGAAATTCAAATGAATCAAACTGATGAGGATTCTGTTGCCTTAAGCTTTGACTCCCTTAGCTTTGGAAAATAACAAAAATTATTATGGTTATAATATTCTTTATAATTCTCAAACAGAGATAAGTTTAGAAGTACAAAACCAAGATAGTTTGTTTGATAATCCTGTGTATCCTCCACCATAAATTTGGATTGAGATATCATTACAACTTCATGAAGACTACTTGTCAAGTTAGATAAATCAACAATATTTATTTTATGTATTAATAATAGGAAGAGATCAAGAAACATACATATGGCACATACAGAACTATTGAAGGATAATATCTTGACAGATGTATTGTTTAGATCAAGAGCAGAACCTACATGATGCTTTCCAATCCGCTAGAAACTCCTTTTAATATTAAAGACACCTGGAATTTATACGTACTTTATTATATTGAGCGGTAGTTTTTATGTACTTTATTATATTATTGTATCTTATTTGTAATAAGTACTTAAAAAATAATATTAAAAACATAACCAATATATATAATGATAGTATCTTTTTATAGTAAGTAATATAATTCTCTTATTAGATTAGTATTGTATTAATTATGTTATTAATTTAGTTTAAATTAAGTAATATTGATTATTAGCATTGTAGAAAGTTGTAAGAAAAACTTAAAAGTTTTTTCTTATAATATCTATTTTTTTTTAATATCTGTCGATATCGACAATATCCACGACATAATTTGTAAATCAAAATCTCGACAACCTCGACGAGATTGATATTTTCGTCCTTGACTCCAACTATTAAGATGTGCACATGGAAAAGTGTAATGTTTTCTTCTTCTTCTTCTTCTTCTTCTTCTTTTTTAATGAGCAGAAGGAAAAGTGTACAGCTCACTCGTCCAACAACATCAATTTTGACTGTTAATTGCCCACACAAGCAGCCTAAAAACGCATATATGCGAAAACTAACACCTTGAAACTCAAGTCACGTACACAAGACCTACTACGTTGGAACCTCAAGAACGCATTTGGTTGGAGTGTTTATAGCGTTTTTGAACTCAAAATCTCTCCAAAACATGTGTTTAGCAATTAAAAACTCAAATTTATTTCAAACCACGATATGATAATTTGCTCAAAATTTCCTCTAAATTCAAAATTACCTCCTTTATGTTTTTAAGATTTCGAACCTATTTTTCAAATCACACTTCTTAAACTTTTTATTTTAAACCAAAAAAAGTTTGAAACAAACTGATCTAATACAAAAAAAAAAAAAAAAAAAAGAGAGCAGGTGTTAAAAAAAATCACCAACAAATAGGGAGTGTCACACTTTCTTAAATATTGGACCACAGGACAAATTTTTTAATGCTTAGGAACCTCACAAGTACTGTTTACGTTACTATGAAATCCATGAAGCATATTTTTAACAATTGTATCCAAGTGTAACACTGGTACAAGTAGTTGTATGCATAACTTAAAAGTAAAATTATACCTAACTTCACCTAAAAGTTAATTGTTTAAATTCCTCACCTCTAAGTTTAATAAATAAATAAATAAATAAATAAGTAACACTAGTAATAGGTTAAGGATGTGAGCCGCAAATTATCTTTTCCGTCCGTACATCTCAATTACTAAACACAAACATTAGTTTTTTTTTTTTATAACAATTTACGATTAATTGAAAAATTAATGATAACACTCCTAATTATATATAACATCATCCATTCTTTCCTCAGGGCCCAAGGATAATGGTTGACGAAAGCAAAGTAGGAATTTTCTCTTAAGGGGAAAAAAAAAATTATGCATTTCTAGTCTTAGACAACCCTTTTCTTATTTTGAGAAAAGTAAGAGTTTTCTTATATCTTACGCAGCTTGGAGGATCTCAATCAAAGTTTTGTCACCATAAGGCCCGTTTCAAAAATATAAAAGCTTGCTATTCTGTTTTGTTTTTGTTTTTGTTTGTATTCATTTTTTTAATACAGGCTCCACCAAAGGAACGCTTAAAAAATAAAATTAGTAGTAGTGTCCAATCTCTCCCTCCCTCTCTCTCTCTCTCTCTCTCTCTCTCTTCCCTCTAAAGCATTCTCTATTAATTTACAGAAAAAAAATTAAAAAAGGATAACACAATAAGTACATGCTTAGAGATTTGACCAGAAAGATTCAAGACCAAAGACTCTGAGCCAGAAAGAGGTTTTTGGACATACAAACGCCAAGAAACAACTTTCACATAAATATTCAAATTTCCACATGATTTTAATGTGCAATGGGTCAAGGTCCAGCCATAAGAGGACCTCCAGAGTTTTGAAGCATATTGGCTCTGATCAACATTCCATATTCAAAGTAAGATGGTTGGTCAAAAGGAATATAACATTTTAGCTGAAGTCTCTATTTTGGCTTAGAAAATTTTATTCCCTTTCCCAACACAAGTTTCCCAGAGACGTGCATAAATTGTGTACAACACAATACATTAAGGGTGCCGTAAAGAAATATAAGGAAAAAAGTAATTGGGATTGAAAAGAAAAGTAACTAAACAAGGATGAGGAACATTAATCCCATTTCTATTAGATGGTGTAATAAAAAACAATCAAATTTCTTTTCTAGCGTTTACTATACTTAGTAACGGTAATTATATCAATATAATTACTGAATATCCTTTCACACAGTCAAAGAATCATTAACACATTGGAATTTATTATAAGAAACTTCTACATTCATTCCCTTTGGCGAGGAATCAAGAGGATCCAACGATTAATAGTCTCTTTCCTCATTCTTTGTATTATGTGGGCCTCACTCGTATAACCAATTTTGTAAGTAAACATGTGATTAGATGGGAAAAGGGAATCATTATTCGCTTTCGCTTTCCATTTGATGCAAAGTAAAGTTGCCCCATGAACACAAATCACTTCTACAAATCTGTAGTTCAACCAAACTAAACATCCCTTAACCTTGCAAGTACAAACACATCGCTGCGTACATTTTGTTGATTCATCAAGTCAAAATCTATGGCCAAACTAATAACAAATACAATCTATAGAATAATATTGATGAACTATATTTAGTAATTCTAAAACATTCAATGACAAAGAAAAAGGCACAAATTTTTTTTTTTCAGAAACACCGCCCAATAATTTTTCACTGACAAAGGAAAAGGCACAATATTTATCTCACAAACAAATGAACAGAGAGAAAGCAGTTTACCTCCTGATAATAAGCAAAAACCATTCATCCAAGTTTTGAGGCAGCAAAAATTAAATCAAGCAGACTCAAACATATGTAAGCAATTTAAAGTAGACAACAATATACAAAGAAAGAGAGAAGAGAGCAAACAAGTGCTGCCAGAAGATGAGAGATGAAGCCTCACTAACTGCATATCCCCTCAAACTGGCGATCGCTCCCAATAAAATAGCACTTGGTGTCGTGTACTGCACCAAGAGGATGAATCTGTACATCCGATCTCCCACAATCAGGATGTTCAGTTTATCAGCCAATGCCACGATTCCTATCCCAAATAGAGGAAGCAACAAGAGCCTTGTCACAGTTATACCGATAGTAGTTCGAAGGCCAAGTCTGGATTCGTTAGGGCCCTCTGCAAGCATACCTCCGAGAACAAGCATCACAGAAGACACAGTTGCTCCAGTTACAATCTCTAAACTACTTGTGAAAACCTCGAGTGGGGCGTTGTCTCCAAAGAAAATAGCCTTTAACTGAGGTACTATCCCTATAACGATGGCTAAAAGAGAGGCAATTGTTGGGGGCTGAAGTACGTGCCTTATGGGAGTTTGTTCGGCAACAATTCTTATCCTCCTAACTACTCTTGGCTCAGCCAGACACCGTATGGATCTAGGACTCAATTCGCTACTCTCTCCTGGATCAGGAATAGTTGACTGTGAAACATTCGAGATGCTATTGAAAATCCTAGCAATGAAGGGTGTCTTTGAATGTTCAGTTTCTTTTTCCTCGATGCCGTGCCATTCAGCTTCCACAAGAAGAGGCCTGCTTATATCGTTAGCCGGGAGCTCTTCCTCAATCTCAGTTCCTTCCTCAACGATCTCGTAAAACTCCAATGCAGGCTCCATCATGTGATAAACAAGGGTGTAAACAAGAATCACAGAGACCCACTGGGCATACGAAACATAGGCGACTCCTCGAGAGTGACAATGGGGTCCAAACGGGTTATCCGACGTATGACAGACGGATCCAACGGTGGCAAGAGGGAGATTTCCAGTATTCCCAAATGCAGTCATGATAATGGTAAATCTGTTGAGCTCGGGAGGCGGGCGGCATATAATCACCACCATGTACCCTAGGACACAACCAACGGCTGTACTAACTAACACGTTAACTGGAAAAAACCACCATTATGCAATGTTTTCTGATGTGATTGCATCACCAAGCTCACTAAAGATTAGACAGGGCAAAAAAAGTGCAAAAACAAGCTCGCTAAGGAGCTTAAAGGTGGCTCTCGGAATGACTGGGTTTTTGGGGTTTGCGAGAACCAGTCCAATAACTGCGAGTGCAAGAAGTTTCAACAAAGGCACTACTGCACTCATCACATCTTCCCCACTAGATTGCACATTTTTTTGATAAAGTACAGAAAGAATCCGAAAAATCATGGTTTTGAGTACTTGAAGTTTAATATCAATATAACTTTCTGCAACAATGAAAGAAAAAACTCAAAATTAATCGATATTATATGAGATAATACACACAGCCAAAAGGCAAAAATCTCTAGGCCCCACAACAAAAATATAGGACCAATTGAACAGAAATACAAAAGCATAACATCAACAAAGTAATAATAAAAAAAAAACCCAAAACAAAAAATAAAATAAAATAAAATCGAAAAAGTACCCAGTTTTCTACATGGAATTTTGAATAAAGTGACCAATTTTAAGCTTGTCGGTCAACACAAATTGAGCGGAACGAATCATGAAGAACAAAGGTTCAACAAATTCCAGCAAAACGAAGAAGCAAAAGGGTTTTGTATATTTTCCAAGTACTGATAAAAATTGCGACTAATTAAGGAAGACATTAACATGGAATTCGAAGATTATGACAAACTAAAATAAAAGGGAGAGATTTTAGGACGACGTCAAAGAAATCAACTTGAAATATAAAAAGGGATGGAGCAACTTACCCAGAGAGATGGAGAAAACAAAGGGAATGAAGAAGGGTCGAGAGGATTCACATTAAAAGTAAGAGTCTCATATGGGGAAGCTTTAATCAAACTTTAAAAAAAAAAAAAAATGCCAAGGAGAGGACGATGATGAATTCCTTAAATGATTTATCCTAAAAACAAAAAAAAAAAAAAGAAAAAAGAAAACATATAATTTCATTTCCTTATTATTTATTTTAGGGTTCGTTTGCGAAATAAATTAAACATGGAGTTTATTGTAGCATGCAAGGACTTTATATAGTAGTAAATTTTTACTTTTTATTACAGTATGTAAAAACTTTATATTGTATCACTTAAAATTTATTATTTTTAACATATCTCTTAAACAAACCATTGTAAGATGTCACATGTCATAGTAAAATGTAGAAAGTTATTATCATATAAAACTCTTATATATTATAATATTTTAAACAAAAAAATTAATTGTAACCACATTTTTCTAAGACATTGTAATGTTTTTGGCTCCTGTTATTTGATGTTTGATTTGTCTTTTAGTCCCAAGCAAAATCTTTTCTTTAACATTCTTCCAACCCAAAAGATCCTCGTAGCGAGGGAGTGTTTTTTGTCCACATTTTTATTGTGGGGGTTCAAGATTCACGTTCCTTGATCAAAGGAAAGTATTAAAAATTCAGTTCATCATATCAAATAAATTTCTGGATCCCCTTAAAAAATAATAATAAATTTTTGGATTAATAAAATACGTAATATTTGGTTTTTTTTTAACTATATATTTTAGTATTGCATCATACTTTTATGAGAAAATCACATCATATGGTCCAATTATGCTTATGCATCGCGTCGTCGGCTGTGTTCTTATACCGTGTAATCATGGGGAATCGGGGGAGCTGACCCTACAACGACACTCAAGGTCTTAACTTAAGTGATTCATCAAGTAGGATTGGTCACTTGAATTAATTTAATTCCATCAACCTAATCATTGAGGTGAGCGTGCATACATGATCATATCTCAGAGGTAGATAATTTCATCTCATGAGAGTAGAGGCAATAACATCATCACAATATCAATGATATTTATATCAATGATATTCATTGTTGACGGGCAAAATTCATCTAACAAATATCTCTCTAAATTCCTCACGGAGTTGATCTTTTATGTAAGAACTAAATAAACATTGAGGAAAATAATAAGAACACGCAAAGAGTTTTATAATGATTCACCTCAATTAAAGGCTATATCCACTAGGGTTTTCTTAGTGATGAGATATTTCACTATAAGAAAACTGTTTACAAGATTAACACTAAGGCTTGTGCCTAGAATTGGACTTGAGCCTGCCCTCTATTTGTAAATTATTAGGTCAATCATATTCTGAACTTCTTTTTATAATTCAAATTTAAATATAAGATAATTTCCTATCTAATTGGCTTGATGAATCTAATGTGACTTTCTATTGAGTTTATCTCTTCTGCATATCTAGAATGTTGTAGATTCTAATAAGATTGAAAGTTTTTTGCCATCTTGGAAATCTTCAGTTTAAATACCAAACACGGTTTCCCATGATCTTTGGATTTTATATAGTTTTATAGTTATCCATTTGCCAGGTCGGATATTGTGATGATTTTGGCATAATTTCTATATAAGCCAAGGTGAAGAAGGTTGAGCTAAATATGACCGAGGTGAATATGACCGAGGTGAATACAAATAAGGTAAATACAGTTGAGGTGTTTCTTTGGCTATCCCTCTTTCAATTAAGGTGTCGACCTCGTCGGACGGTCGAACTTATTGTTAAATTGGTGGTTGATCTCACCGTCATCTTGGCGGCCAACCTTATGTACATTGATTGTCTTTATCTCTCTCATGCAAATAAGTGGCCGACCTCAACTGCGTTGGCTAGGTGAGCGACCTTGTCTTCAACTATGTGGCTGACCTAGTTCGTGTCAACTATATGGCCAACCTCATTTACGTTGGCTAGGTGAACAACTTTAGCTATAGGGTTGACCTCATCCGTGTCAACTATGTGGCCTAACTAGTTAGTGTCAACTATAGGATCGACCTTATTCATGTTGGCTAATGAACAATGTCAGTTATATGGTCGACCTCATCCGTTTTGGCTAGTTGGCCAATCTTTATTCGTCGAATCATTGAAATGCTTATAGTCAAGCTAAATGTGAAGGATCTCTTTATGTCACCGAGAATAACATTCCAATAATTCATCAACATTCATATTAAACAATTCAGAGATATACTAACATTTTTCATATTGCAGTTCCATGCTGTAGGTGAGGCTTGTATGCAATTGATTCCACATTTTGCGAATTGCTCCAAAGCTTTTCCTCACGCAAATATATAGTTGGTACTACTATTAGAGTTATATCTTATGCATATCGTCTTAAATTCTTAGACTTGTTTTAATTAGGTTAGATAACTTAAATCTTATGAATTGGGTTACCCAAATTAACATTATTTATTTGTAGCTAGTTAATAATTAATTCATGGTTAATTCATTGCTGGCTAAATATTAATAATCAATATATCACTATATTTTTAATTGTTTAATAATTAATTCTTTTAATCGTTTCTTAATCATTAAATAGTTATTAATTTCTAATAAATAAATAATTATTTACTTGATTGATTTTGGGTCTTCCATGATGACTCGTAAAACTTACTTGACCATCTAGGTTACCATTGGTAACCTTGGTCTATGTTTTGGTTAGGTGGGATAGTCTTAGGATTTGGTCTCGGTTTTTGGAATTTATTCAAGCCTTTGTTTCATATACCTGGTCCATTATTATACTTAATGTAGTCCTTTATTGCCTTGAACACCTACACAATTAAAACATATGTGAAACTGTTGAGGTTGTAACCATCCGTATTTGCTGCCATATTAGCCGCTAAGAGTGGTTATAAAAAAGATCAACATGGTTAGCCAATCTTCAATGTATTTCAGGCATGTGAACTAAGAACGATGTTATGCAGCATGTACATATTAGGGGGTTTGGCTATAGCCTTATCAGGCATGAGGTGATTGAACACTTACGGCGTGAATTTGCTTATGTTAGGATTGGAGCCTTAAGGAATAGATATTTTATTTATAATTAAGGACACTTTGGATTAAATAAATAAATAGTGAAAATATTTATGTGTTAATAATGGTCCTCATATTGATTTCATTATTATTATTAAGCATTTAACTAGACATGTCATTCGTGACTATTATAACCAAATCTTAGGGTCGGTCATATATGAAGTTTATATATAGTATAGATATGAGTCTATAATTAATAGTCTAAATTATATAGTCCACAATCTATTTATTTAACTGGGCACTTTATCCATGTTAGGATCGATGCCCTAAGGAACAAATGTTTTATTTGTAATTATTGACATTTTGGATTAAATAAATAAATAAATAATAATGCGAAATTTTCATGTGTTAATAGTGGTCATTCTATTGCTTTCATTATTATGTTTAAGTATTTAAGCAAACATGTATTCCATGACTAGATAACCAAATCTTGAGATCGGGCATATATGCATTTTATATACAATATAAATACGAGATCAAGATAAATAGTCTAAATTATATATACTTCACAGTTTATGTATTTAGCTCAGCACTTTGTACATGACAAGACTGTAATGAGGATCTACGTCCAATTGAGGAGACGGTTTATCTAGGCTGTTAGAGCAGATTGTCTTCATGGTAGACACATTAGTGTGGTAGACCTAATGGAGGTTGCACACCAGATTGGACCTAAAATGTAATTAATTCAATAATAATTCTGTTTATCTTAAATCAATTCATTTTGACTATCACCTATATGTGATCTTAATCCTGGAGTGGATTTATGATTCCATGTTTACAGCTTGTATCTTTTGATATGCCAAAGACACGAGTTCCGATGGCCAAACCTCCATTATTGATATGTTGGAGATGCAACCTATATTTGATAGGAGCATAATCCATAGACACAGAACCTATAGGTCTCTAATAAGGAGTTAATGTTATCCTCACAAAGGTATTATTTGGGAATTTTAAAAAGAACAAGGCCTTGGTCATCTGGATACTTATAGTAACTAGATGATTTTCTACTTGTATTTGTTATAAATGGAATTTTCCAAATAAGTGATATAAGAGAGTTTGAGATAAAATGATTGGAAGGTAAACAGAATTAAGTCCTTCATCTAATTATGGATAACATATGGGGATACACTTATGCACGAGAGGTCATAGATAAGACAAATAAATAGATTCTCGCAATACGATATATTATCAAGAGTACAACTTTGCTCTTTTAGTGGAATGACATCAAATTTAATAATTAAATAGATAATTAATCAGGGATTAATTTATATGTTATTATTCAAGCTCGATAAATATATGTCCAAGCTCAAATGCTAGCTCACGAATTTCTTAACTAGTTGTGTAGAATGGTTTACTATGAGTAATACAAGAGGTTATGTCATATAGGTTATTAGACCTATTAGTGTAGCACCAGGCATAGTCCATCTGGACTGTTGGCACCTATCAGAGGGAAAATGGAATTAATTATTTAATTAATTAATTTCAAGATAATATTTATTCAAATTTAATTATTAAGATTTTGTGATAATTAATTATTTGAATTATTGATTTTAAGTCCTAATTGTATTTGAATTTGAAATAAAGATAATTATTCATAATTATTTAAATTAGATAATTATCTAGAATAATGGAAATCTAATTTACATAGAATTATTTGAATGGGAATTATCCTAGATGATGCAGAAAATCACAAAATCTTACACTATGATAGGTTGGAATTCAAATTCTTCTCTTATTATGATAGGCATGCATAGTGATAATGAAATCAATATGCTTGGTGTGTAAGGCTAGATAGAGAAGAGCAAAAATCTTCTACTAATCTTGATAGACTTTTACCCTCTCATGTAAACTCTATAAATAGGTGCCTCTTCTCTTCATTTATTCTAAGTCAGAAAAGAGTGCTATTGGGCATCTTTTAGAGAAAAACAAATTAGAGAAGAGTCTATGATGAGTTTCTATTGAGTTGTGCCCACACAAACAACAACTAAAGGAAGAGTCATGGCATTGAAGATCTAAAGGTTGAGGTTTTTTTTTCCAGTCAGACGTGCTACTTTTGGTTCATCTAGAGGTGAACGGTGGGCGGTTTGATGGTTTTTAGGCGGGTGCGGTGCGGTTTTTTTGGATAGCGGGTTGGCGATTAACCAACCCGCAAACCGCCCGCCAACTGCCTACCACATGGCGGGCGGTTTTGGTTTGGTTTTAGGTGGTTGTGGGCGGGTGTGGGCAAGTTGAGGCGGTTTAGACCTATACTATTGCCCAATGTAATTTTTTGGACATTTTTTTTAGAAAGTGAAGAAAATTTGTAGAAAATATAAGATGATAATACATAACGCATTCCCAACAAGTTTGATGCTTAAAGACAGTGACCATATTCAAAAGTATAAATTAAGAAACATAATCATTCACTGCAACAAGAAACATCAATTACATATAAAGTGATAAATAAAGTCAAGAGTCCATAAAAATTAAAGCCTATTCATTGGGTTCGAAAATAATAGAATGCTACAAATGAAATGATGAACAAAGTCAAGTGTTCTTTTTCTTTTAGGGCTTTCTTTACTAATTTTACTTGATTTGAATTTTGATCACTTCACAAAATAATAGGAGAATTTCTAATTTCTAATATGTCAAGAGGCAGCCGAGCCCATACTTGAAGTGTTGGATTGTTCATTCATCTCTAAAATAAGAACAAAATCAAATAAATGATAATTTTTAAAAAAAATATATATAGGCGGGCGGGTGCGGGTTGAACCCGGCCTCAAAAACTTAAAACCAAACCCGTCCACCGAATATATTGGTGGGCAGGTTAAACCCGTCCACCAGTGGGTTGCTAACGTAAACCTGCTTTTTTTGAGATGGGCGGGCGCGGACGGTTGGCGGGTGCGGGGCGATTTTTGTACAGCCCTAGGTTCATCAACAGGTACATTTAATTATACTCATGTTTATAGCAACATGAGTATAATTCTAGTAATTAATAAAAAATTTTAAAGTTTCACTGCGTCACTAAATCAATATTTCCAACAATACATGATAAGACTATAGTGGGGATCTACATCCAATTGGGTAGATGGTTTATCTAGGCCTTCAGAGTGAATTGACTCCATGGTAGATACATTGATGTGGTAGACCTAATGATGAACTGCACTCGACCTAAAGTGTAATTGATTTAATAATAATTATATTTAATTTAAATCAATTCACTTTGACAATCATCTATGTGTAATCTTAATCCTGAAGTAGATTTATAACTTTACATTTATAGCTTGTATCTTTTGATGTACCGAAGACAAGAGTTTCAATGATTGAAGATTCTATTGTCAATATGTTGGAGGTACAACCTATATTCAATAAGAGCATAATCCACAAACATGAAATCCATAGCTCTCCAATAAGGAGTTAATATTATCCTTCCAAAAGCATTATTTAGGAATTTGGAAAAAAAAAAATATTGACTTTGGTAATCTAGTTTCTACAATGATTTTCCATTTGTATTCATTTTAGTGGAATTTTCCAACTAACTCAAATAATGGAACTTTGAGATATAATAATTAGAAAGTAAAACAGAACTAAGTCCTTCATCCGAATATAGATACCCTATTGAGATACACATATGCATCGAAGGTCATGGACATGACCAATTTATAAAGTCCTGTAATATGATATATTATCAAAAGTGTAACTTTGGTTCTTTAGTGGAATGACATTAAAGTTAATAATTAAAAAGATAATTAATTGGGGATTAATTCATCTGTTATTATTAGAGCTTGATAAATATATGCCCATCAGGTCTCGATGCTAGCTCACGAATTTTTTGATTAGTTGTATAGAATAGTTTACCATAGGTAATATAAGAGGTTACACGAGACAGGTTACTAGACATGTTATTGTGCACACCAATAGTCCAATTGGATTGTGAACGGCGCCAAGCCCAATCCAAGAGGACTATCGCCCCTAACGGTAGGGGTGATTCTAAAATTTGTTATTTAATTAAATTTAAAATAATATTTATTTAAATTTAATTATTGAGATCTTGTGATAATTGATTATTTGTATTTGAGTAATTAATTAAAATCTTGATTGCATTTGGATTTGAATAAAGGATAATTATTTAAATTAGATAATTATCTTGAATAATTGAATTCTAATTTAAATAAGATTAAATGAATAGGAGTTATCCTCAATGATACAGATAATTACAAACACCCTACACTATGATAGGTTGTATTTGAATTCCCCTTTATCTATGTTAGGTGTGTAACACTAGGATAAGGCTTAGTGAATATGGCGTGTAAGGCTAGAAGAAGGGGAGAGAAAATCTCTTCTAATCCTGATTGACTTGTACCTCCTCCAACCATAAATAGAGGTCTGTGGTCTTTATTTATTTTTAGATTGCTATTGTCCAACTTCAGAGAGTTGAGCTTTGATCACTCCCGTTAGTGTTCTTAATTCCTCTAGCACATAGTCTAGTTAAAAGGAGAGAAGTTGTGGTGAAGTTTGTACCCACACACAACAACTTAGGGGAAGAGATATAGCATTGAAGATCTAAAAGTTAAGATTTTCCTTAGATAAGTCAAATGTGATGTTTCCGATCATCAATAGGTACGTTTTTTAAGTAATATTCTATTTATTGTTTATAAAAATATAAATTAGATTCTAGGTGATTAATAAAACTTTTTAAAAGTCCATTGCGTTACCAAATCAATTTTTTCAATAGCTTGTTTATATGTCCAAGAAATGCCCTAAACATCCCTTTCGGAAAAGCTTTTTTATGAGATTTTGTTAGTCCATCGTTTAGTTCTTTGATCACCTCAATCTTAAAATAATTATTTATTTTTGCCAACTTCCAATAACCGTTAGGAACCAAAGGGGCCTGTGAATAGGAAATTAACTTTATTAATGCCTATTATGATAATGAAAGTACAACAAAAACTACAATTTAATTATCATATAAACATAATCAAGTTACATACAAAGTTATTATTCACACTTTATTATTGTGATGGAAGCTCTTCAACACTAAATAGAAAATCTAAATCAAAATAAAGGGTTCTTTTTAATAATGAATACATATACAAGGGTGTTCAAGAAATTTTCATTTGACATACGCTCTTCTTATGATTTTCGTGTTACTTTTTGCTTAGTTGATATATGCCTTGGGAAAAAAAAATTTAATTAAGACAGAATTTTTAGCATTTTATCTTTTAATATATTTTCATTGCTACAACTACAACTAATTGTGGAAGGGGGATCTGTCATTGCCATGATGAAGGAATCTTTTTAACGTTGAAACATGCAAATACAAGGGTTCACGGAATTTTCATTTGGCACGAATTATAATAATGAAAGATTTTGACAATACAAAATTATGAGGAAGCATGCATTTAAGGGACCAACCAATCAACAATAAATCATCATAATTTGGCATAATTTTACAAAGCAATTTTTAGCACCTAACTGATTTTTAATAATACCAATATCAGCAATATCAGCAATATCAGCAATATCAAACAATTAACAAGTAAATTTTAATATCACATAACATAATGCATATCATCAATGTAAGGAATCATGATGGTGAGTTAATTATAATTAACAAAACAATTAAAATGTTTCGACAAGCAAATAAAAAAGTTCAAACTCACAAAATTCACACCCTTCGATTGATTCGCTCAGGTGGTCAAATAACCTATGCATTTGATGCCTCTCCTTTTTCCATGCATCAAGTCCTAGAGAAAGAAGCTTCCTTCATTCTCTCTAAGTTGTTCTGTTATTTCGAGTTGAGGTTCTTCTCTTTTTATACAGGCTTCTTCTTTTTGTGCTTTTGGAGGTTAGGGATGGCTTAGAGGTTGGTAGCTACGACACAAATTTTGGCTGTGTAGAGCAGTACTACGTTGCAGAAAAGGATTTCAATGGAGACGAACGTCGTTGACTTCGGGGATTCATCAGAGTTTTTAGGAGCTTTCTCTTTTTAGGAAATTGACGGAGATGGAATGGGGGTTTTCTATGGAGATGGGCTAGGAGATTGTCGCTTGATCGCCGATTTCGTAAATTGCTTGGAGATTAAGACGCATGGCTTCGACTGAGATGAACATTGGAAGGAGATGAGTTATAAGGGTTTCGAATATGGCTTTGGCGGACCTCACCCATTTTTGTTTAATCCAGTTCTTTTCTCAATTTTCTTTTTCCTATTTTGAGTTTCAATCCTTAGTTTTCGTTTTAGTCTGACAATGGAGGTTTATTTTCTAATAATAATGAGGCATGTTTTTTGTAACGATCTCACTTGGGTAGCTGTTACTTCACTACATAATTTTAAACTTAAATATATCTTAATATAAAGTACTTAAATTTACATAATATTTTTTTAATATAATAAAAATTACTTAAAACAATTTATTTTGAAACATTTCTTATTTCAAAATAAGCCCCTTTCTTTTGAAACTTCCTAAATTAAATGTCATCATAAATTTTCTTATCTTGAAAGTTACGTGTGCTTGTTGCAGTATCAGTTGCAACGTATTAATCTAAGAATAATCTAGAGTTGTATGACTACAACCTCAGTTTCAAAGCATACATACATAAAACTGTTTAAACACACATGCATAATTTATCTTAAATCTATGACAGAAGATTTATTTTGTAAATGGTAACCATTTTTATCTCCACCATCCGTCTGTTGCTTATCACTATCCATCAATTGTTGTTGATAGAGTTCTTACCTATAGCATGAACACAACCGAACGAGCTTTCGCTCAACAAGTAGGAGCTTGTAATTGTAAGTCATAGCTAAAAACATTTATCAATTCATCTATAAGCTGATTATGCTTCATTTATTATACTTATTAATTATTGAATTTTTTCAGACACTATATTTTTTTACTTCAAAAATTTTTAGAATGAAATAAAAGAAATTGCACTAATTGCTTGTTTCCTTTTTTTCCTTCTTTAGCACAAATTTGGTTCATTATGTTGTCATCAGTTTCTTTCTTTAATTAGATAATGAAGTATAATATATCATAACAAGGATGCGTTTGACTTTTTTTTTTAAAAGAGAAACTATAGAAGTTAATTATTTTGTGTTGATTTTTCTGTTTAAATTTTATAATAAACGCATTCATTATCATTTTTATTTGTTTCATTATTTAAGTGTATAATAGTCTTTAAAATATTATAAGAGATATTTTTATAATTGAAAGAGTTTTTAAACAGTTTTAGACTTAAGGTGCTATAATGAGACTCTTACATAAATGACCTTTTATTCAAGTTAGCACCTTATGGTCATATGAAAAGCTTCTTGTTCTTCCCCGGGCATGACTAGACTACATAAATACTATCTTGAAAGCGAAATTACTAGTGTGCCTGTCACTTGGGAATTTTGACAACTAAGCCCCCTTTTTAAACACTTGGCTCATCTTTTGAACACAATCAAGTATTAGACTTAAAATAAGGTTGTTAACATTTTCACACTTTATACTAATATTTGACAACCTCATCACTATTTTAAACACAATCAAGGATCCTAATACCGATTATTCACAAACCTAAAATTGTTTATAAAACTTATTGTGCACATTTTACAATTTGGCCCGTAAAAAGTCCATATACTTAAAACTTTTAGATCTTTTCTTTTACCAAAAATTCAATCCTTTATCATTTTAACATCTTATTAAATTCTATTGACATCGTCAATTTTCATAGTTTTTCTATATTTTCATAAACTTTACATTTTTGTTCCGTAATCTTAAATCTTTGCATTTTAATCCCTTTAAACTTTTGGGGAATAATTCAAATGCTCCGATTACATTTCCTACCACATTACTTCTTTTAGCCCAAACTCACGGCCCGAACCACTATTTTTATTATTTTCATATTTTTGGCTTAAAACTCAAAATTTTGATATTTTAGTCCCCAACACCCATGGTGAAACTCTTCACTTTATTGGATATCATTTTTAGAGTACAAAATTCTGCCCTTAAGAGTTGTAATCCAAGTCTCACATTTGGTGCTCATCATTTTCATTCTACCAAAGTTGCTCAAAGATGGGTTTGTCCATTATTCTTCCTTTGTTTTTTAATTCCTTAACCAAGCCCTTTTAAAAAATGTCAAGAGGATGTACAATAGTTCATACATTTGACATTGATACCACAACAAAACTTTTTCATGCCAAGATTTAGTTTTTATGTAAATCATGCACAAAATTGCATTTTTCCAAGTTCAAAATCACTGGCTCATGTTGCCGAAGTTTAAATGCATATATTTTCACCTCTTTTTAGCCATGCACATCTTTATAGCATGCAACCATCATAGAAGAACATCAACCATATAATAGCCACTAGCTTAACCTATCCATAACACCAAATATAATATCGAAAAACTAAAACTTTATTTCACAATTCAGAACATCGTCATACTAAGATTTTTATACCTAGAAGACAAATAGGTGATTTTCCTCCTCTTCGGTCCCTTGAAATCTCCTCGATCCTTTGAGAGTAAAGTCTTCTCCTAGACAAAAATATGTCCTTAGAATAACACCATTTTTTTTAAATAAAACCATCAAGAAGTCATAACATGTCTACCTTTGTGATGATTACTGCTAACACTAATCCTCTTATTCCAAGTGAGGTGAAAAATGCTATTTTCTCTTATATTCCCCCAACTAAAGTCAGCCACTGAGGAGTTTTTAAGCATAACTTTCAAACTTTTGGTGCAATTGTCTGATCTCTTGGTTCTACATGTTCCGTCATTTTTTATCCAACATAAGATGCTATTATCCATCATGATTCAATCCTTAGCCTCATTAGATTTCTTTATCCAAATTCATTATTTTAACTTTTCGGTAAGAATTAGCATTTTTTCATTTTAGTGAAGATACTCATTCTTTATTAGGCGTGATACTCATTCTTCCATCATTTAAATTTCTCCCTCATTTCCTTCTCTCTTTGTCTCTCTCAAACACACACACATACAAAAGTTTCTTGCTTAATCCTAGCCCTTGGATCATTTTCCCATAGATCCTAGCCTTCTATTCTCTTTGATCGTGATAATCTACTCTGAGTGGCCTAGATTTGATCTTACATAAATGTTGATCATATCTTACCCGTAATTAAATTTGACTTTCAAAAGTCAATGTAATTCAAAAATTGAACTTGGCGTTTTTCCTATTATGTTTTTGCCCACATGTCATCTGGGTCCACAATTAATTTAAAGCAATCTTTAAGTTTTTCCTCGTTCTTATTGTGGATTCGAATTAATTTTGTTACGGAAAATCTTATAGAAATTGCACATGGCATTACAGATGGTTAATAGTGAAATTAATTACTATTGGCATGATTATTGGATTGCATTGGAAATTATTAAAATTTTCTACAATTTCTATACCTTATAAGTTTTTCATGATGTAATTATACGGTTTTCAAACCATCATGTAAATTTAAGCGTTTAACTTCAATTGTACAAAAATCATGTGTGCATGGAACTCATTCACTGCACATATTTCACACAATAAACAGTAGTTACAAAAGGTAATTTCGTGAGGAAATTTATACTCTAATTCTGTATTGTGATTAATTTACTATTTACCCTTATGAATTTTTCAGAACTTACAATTCGTCTTAGAATTACCTTTCGTTAGGCATAAGGCTTACAACTAATTGTCTATATTGTTAAGCTCTCAACAGTTATAATATAAAACAAAAAACGATCATAATATGAAATTTTTATAAAATACAGTGTTTTAAATAAAAAATATTTTAAATTATTAATTTGAATTCTTTTCACCAACGACACGTATGATTGCAACGTTTGTTTTGACATGAAACTTTCCCTTTCAAATGTATATATACATATATCTGTATATACTTTGTCGTACTTACAAAGAAATACATACTGTATACCAAAATCTTTATGTAGAAATTAAAGTCAATATACATATCCGAATGCATTATATTATTTCTGTGTTCATATTTTATATTGATCTCCGAACGTGTCAAACGCAGAACCCAATCTGTACTCCGGGTACATAAAAACAGCGGGAAAATAATTAGATATGAAAAAGAAGAAATAAAAGTGAATTGCAAATGGACGGTTAAAAAAAAAAAAGTTGCGTACAGGGAATGCCAAAAACAGGTGAAATGATAAGACATAGGACGTTGGTGATGACCATTGAGATTCCCTGACAATTTGTGATGAGTAGTTCTATAATAGAGGTGCTCTACAGTATTTACTCGGTGCGAGTGAAATGGCAGAGACACTTGAAGTCATCGCTTGTTTGGTTAAAATAATTTCGATATTTAAAATTACGGTTTAAATTATTTTATTATAATATTTTTTTATAAAAATTTAAATTTT
Organism: Artocarpus heterophyllus; assembly: GCA_025403435.1. NCBI lineage: Eukaryota > Viridiplantae > Streptophyta > Magnoliopsida > Rosales > Moraceae > Artocarpus > Artocarpus heterophyllus. The sequence goes on along the minus strand of CM046340.1, from coordinate 11,302,441 downwards.
TATTTAAATATTTTATTTAAATTAAATAGGCTCTAAAACATCAATAACCCAAAGAAGAAAGCTTCCCAAACCTGAAAAAAAAGTACATGATACCCTTTAAAACTTCGTGTATATATATATATATATATATATGTATATGTGTATATAACCATCCCTATTCTCCTCTGTTTGGTCAATTGCAGTGCAAATATTAATATTATTACTGTTCTTGGATTCGACCTTTGTTTTATTGTTCATTAGTTGAAGGAACTAGATAGGTTGTAAACGAACTATAGATTGGTTTGGGTTATATAGACGTCCTCCATTTCTATTTGGAAATGAGATTTTTTCCGGTGAAAGATTGTTTTAGGGTTAGAAAATATGGAAAATGGTTGGTATAAAGAAACTAGATAGAATATATCCTGGTTAAGGGTAAATCTGTTTGATTCAATAATTTAAATAGAATATTTAAATAATAATTTAAATTTTTATAAAAAAAATACAATAATAAAATAATTTAAACCTTAATTTAAACAAAATAAATAGACCTGTACGACAGCTCAGATACATACCATCCAGCTTCCCAGCTGACTTTTCATTCTTTCTTTCGTTTTTTTGTTTTTGGTTCACCCTTTTGGAAAAGCTCTTAAAATAATGTCTGCATTGTGTGTCCTAATAAAGTATAAATGAAATGACACTTCTTTTGGTGAGACAAGAAAGAGTAGGGGAAAAAAATCTCTATCATGTTGTGCAATTTTGAAATATTAAAAAGGTGTTTGATCAATTCTAGTTGAAACTTTATTTGTTATAGTCTAAGTTTTTAGATGTTATAATGATAAAACAAAATAAAAATTATAATTTTTGATTTAAAAGTTTTATTTCAACCATATTTTTTAAATACTATAAAAATTTAAATTGAACTTTACCAATTTAGAACTAAGGCATTTGGCAAATAAATTAAAACTCAAATGAGTTTAAACACTACAATATTTAAGAGGTCTATACGGTAATATATTTTTACTTTACACGATAATATATATAAACTTTATATTATATTGTTTGAGTTTGAATTCATAAGTTCAATCCAAGGTGCTGAACATCCTAAACATGTTTACTTCTTGATTCATCCCATTTTTATTGTGTTACGGTTTACAAATATTTGGAAGGATTTTTCTGCTATCAATTTTGCTAATAACCAAATTTTTTAGTAGACGTTTAGTCTTTTTTCCCTTTAGTCTTTTTTACAGTGGATTTCAACTAAAGGGTTTTTTACGAAGCTTATATTCTTTCAAAGAGAGAGTTTCAACTTAATCTTTTGTGAAGAACTTCTAATTTATTATTATTTTTTTTTTACTTTGGTTAAGAGTTTGATTGATTGTCCGACTTGTTTTTATTTCCTGTTTTTGGGATGTTGTAATTTTTCAAAGTCTTTAGTGTTTTTCCATTTTATTTTTTGTTTTTTTATAATTGAGTGGAGTATTTGATGTAGATAATTTAGTTGTCCGTAAGTGTTAACCCTAATTGAGATGTGAGCCCTTTTTGTTGATATAGGCTATTCTCTCCTGCAGTTTTTTTTTTTAATCAAAAGAAATCGACATGATTTTGTTCCAATAATATGGCTTTAGAAAGTGCACAATACTATTAGGTTATTATGCTACATGAGTCCATTTTTGAAAGAGAAAAGTACCAAAAGAATATCTTGTAGTGTTATATAAACTATGATTGTGAGTAGTTCAAAAGAAAGAGCATCGTTGTTTATCTTCAATGGGATTAGGGGTGGCAAAATTTGTGTTCGTGTCGGCACGCTTACAACAGGACACGTTTAAGCCGAACACGAATACGACACGATTAATAAACATGTCAGAAATGCAAACACGAACACGACCCGCTTATAGCAAGCGTAACACGGCACGACACGATTAACATGATTACTAAGCGGGCCGTGATAGGTTGGCACGATAATAACACGCATATGACACGTTTATGACCTAGTTAACTAAAAATAAAAAAATTAAAAAAGCCAATAAAGAAAATTAACAAAAACATAATATCTAATTAATACTAACTTACTAACTTACTATAAATATTTTAAATATTTTTATTTTTAAGTTTAAATGTGTCATAAACTAGCAGGTCGTGTCATGCCTTGTCGACACATTTATTGCCCGTTTAATTAAACGTGTTAAGGCGTGTTAGACATATTAGCACGAATCCAGCCCGTTTATTTTCGTGTTATTCGTGCTAACCTATTTATGACCCAATTAATAAACGTGCGGTCTAAACCCGTTTATCTCGTGTCGTTTTCAAATCATGTCATCGTGTCATGTCTGAAATTACCGGCCCTAAATGGGATGCATTACTATACAACGTGACAACATACAACAAATGAGTCATACAAGGAAAAATATGATATTGATATGTCTCAGTACGCTACGAGTTTGTTTGGTAAATGAATTTAAATTAGTGATTTGATTTGGGTTAGTGTGATTTGAATTAGAATTTGAGTTAGTGATTTGAATTGTTATCCGAATTGACGTTTGAATATGCATTTAGGTTTTAATCTAAGTATGGAATAAATTAAAATTTGTGTTTGAAGAGGTAGTAAAAATAGTTTTTAATTTATCAACAAATCTAATAAAAACTTAATGTTAATGATCCTAAGAAATATGCAATATGGATATTAATTTATTCCTCTCTTCACTACGAACACAATGAAAAAAATCATCTCAATTGGATAACAAATGAAGAAGTTATGATTTTTTCTTAAAATATAAGAAAAAAAATTTTAGTTTTTATTGTAATAGAGATATCTGAGTATCAAAAGTTTAGAGAGAGTTAAAACTCTGAGAAACTTGAATTCTTGATACTCGAAAAATTTAAATTTTAAGAAAAATAAACAAACATCAAAATAATATTTAATATTTAAATTTAAATTTAAGTTTAAAAAATTAAATAATTCTTAAACCATACGGGCTTACAATGTTGTAGTAATTATTCTGCAATTCTGTCATATCTATTGAAATTGCATTACCAATAGTAATAACATAGGAAGACACACACACTTCAAGCTCCTATTTGAACAGTTAGGTACATATTTACACGAAACCTTTAATGGTTTTTATTTTTTCGACAGTTGAATTTACCAAGGCACAGAAGAAGCAGTGCGTGTGTGTATATATATTCACACATTCCAATTTGATTATGCATGCCACAAATGGAGTGACTGACATATGCCACACCAGGCCGAGGCAAGAAAAAGTGGTTGTCTTGTCATGTGGTTACCGAATTTGCATGGAATATATCATAACCACATGAAGTGTTTCACAAAATATCTCCCTATTATTATTAGCGATCAACTATGTACACAAAGATATAATTAAACAATAAACACGACTTAGCAACCTAGTAATTAAACAATAAACACGACTTAGCAACCTAGTAATTAAAGCATAATAGCCTGTGAATTATTCTTAACCGTTAATTTACTTGGTTTAATACTTAAGAGAGTAATGATCGGGAAGAAGTTCCCTCTTTCTTTATCGGAGTGAATTAGTTGGTGTTCAATGATTTTTTCTTATATTATACTAACTAAACATGTACGTTTTTTGAGGACTACTTTTTTATGGTTTGCTTAAGTATCTCCTAATTAATGAACTTTAAACAGATTAACGTTAGCTAATTAAACCGCTGCAAAGGATTAGGAACTCTATATATATATATATATACATGTATATATATTGATATATATCAGAACAATCATGCATGCTTGCTTGTTTGACATAAAAATCCAGTAGATGAATCTTATGATCAGTAGTCAGCGCACACAATATTTAAAAGCTCGTGAATTTTCTTTTTATATACTTCTCAGTACTAGGTACTGGCTTAGAGATTCTAAAGGTTAGCACCCAAAAAAAAATTAATTTCTCAAAGCTACTGTAAAATTAGTGATAGTAATAAAGCCCCGAATATTTCTAATTGACTGAGCAAGAAAATGAATTTAAGAAAATAAGTGTTGTTCAGCTTCACTGCTTCAGAGCCTAAAAAGCAAATTAGAAAGATTATACATCTTAATAGAAAGATACAATTTTCTGTACATTCTTCTCAACTAATTGGCAAATTAGAAAAATATTTTTATAGCTATATTCTAACCATAAATAATATAAAGCTCTTACAATAGTTTAAATTATTGTAATTTAAAGTTTTTTAAACACCTTGTAAATATTGTACATATAAAACCATGTCTAATATCCCTGCACCATCAATTAACATTTCCTTGTATTTGTTCTCAACCTTGGGGGCCTAAAAGATAATGCACATGTTACATATACACGTACATACTAAAAGAGTGTTTCATAGTTTAGTATGGGCCATAGTTTGAATTATTCTTTTAGTTATAGATGATATAAAATTTTTATATATTATAATAATAATAAAAAATTATTACAATATAAATTTTTTATGTATTATAATACAAATAATTCTGTCAAACATCATTTAAATCAAATAAAGAAGTGGCAGCCTTGAGACAGAGAAGTAGCAGTGCTGGTTGAGAAAAGAGAGAGGCCAGGAGGGCAGATAAGCTTTCCATCCACAGTCCACACACATGCATGTATTGCAACTTTTGATATTATAATATTAGACAATATTTGAGCCCTCTAGCTGTATGAAAAGATGTATTAATTAGAGCAGGGTACAAACATCTCAGACTGTACAAATCTCTAGCTGTATGTTGTGAGCTGCAAAACGCCTCCAAATAATTTTCAACCTTGCTGGTGTATTTGGTTTGAATATTTAAATAAAATATTTAAATAAAAATTTAAATTTTTATAAAAAAATATTATAACAAAATAATTTAAACCATAATTCGCATGATCCTATCACTGACCCTAAACCTGCAACTCACTATCCCCTTTAGATTTTCAGATAGGAGTTTGCCCTTCAGTGCCAACGTTTCTTCATCTACATGTAGACTCCTCTCCTTCTCCTTCCTCCCTCGTATCCTTCCCTTTCTTATCCAACGTGTCCTCTGTTTCTCTCTCTTACACATGCATATACATACATACATACATATATATAGCAGTCAATTTTAATAGGCTTAGCTAGTCATGAGAATTCTTGGGTGTGATTTAATTTGTTCTAATTTGATACTTTCATTTAGTTTTTTTAGTAAAAATTATAATAAAAAATAAATGTGTGTATTCAACTCCCATATAATCAAGTAACCGTGGGGTCTCTTTCCACTTTCCATTACGATAGTGCAGGTTGCAAACAAAGCCCTACAAAACCCTTTTTACTACTGAGACCATTATTCTGATCCTTTAGTGGTAGACCTGTTGTCTTTGCTCCTTTTGATTCCATTAGAATTGTAAATATTTCAAAGGAATCTTCGTGTGAGGAGAAAAGTTTATGGAAGAAGGAGCATTTTTCAGTCCAGTCCAAGACACCGAGACTGACACTCTGCTGCTGACTCGTTGGTTCAAGAGCTCATCAGAAAATTGTGAAAAGTTTGTTGTGTTTTTTATCTAACGGTGCAGGAACTAGCCGAGTTTGGTTGCGGATGTCACGTCTTGGACTGAAGGGAGCTCCCTCTGGATCCACATTCTTACTTTCTTTAAACATGCATTTTGCTCTTTTAGAGAGAAAAAAATTTGCAAATCCACCAACACGCACACATATTCTTCAAATGATGAGCTATTTATATATATAGGTATATTAGCCAGAAGTTTCTTTCAGGTGGAAAAGCCTAAGACATACGTTTGTTTAATAGGTTTGAATTATATTTTGAACTATTTTTTTAGGGCATTTTTTCTCGTAAGAATGCACAAAATTTCTGTTCAAACCTTTAAATTAAATGAACGACTAACAGATTCTTTGATCTGGAACTGATCATGTTAGAAGAGCTGAAGTTTCTTATATCAAGTACTGTGCTTTTATTTTGTAGATACGCACGCAGCTATATATACCTAGCTCACAAGGGGATGATCAAATATCTGCTTGGCAGAAAGCTGTTGTTTCCATATACATGCGCAGACCTTGATATGATGAGGCCCTTTACTTTCTTCTTGGGGCTAACGGCGGCTATGTCAAATTGGTAATGTTGCACGTTATTATATTACATTCCCTTGAAAGTTGTAAAACCCACGAGCATATATAGACATGTTTTTGTTCACATTAATGATCTGACAATAATACCATGTTTTAATCATGAAAAATTAAAAAAAGACTGAAATTTATTTAGCATTTACTTAAGAAGGCCTTTCTGTTCAACTACTTTAAAAAAAGTTCGAGACATCTTTTCAGGTATTATGAAATTCATGGAAGAAAACGTGGTGGAATTATAATGCTCAACATACTAATTTCGTGATGTGAAACAAAGGATTATGAGTCGTGAACGCATTATTGTTAGATATCTAGTCTTTGTCATGCCTCAGACGCTCCTTATGCGCTTGAGTTCATATTGTAAAACTAATAATGGCGTACAAATCGTATACACATATATTTTGATGTTGTTATATATGTTTAATTATTCTCTGTAAATCATAAAATATGTCTCAGCTTGATTTTTATCCCTTTTTTTTTTTTAATAATTCAGCCTCTGTGTGATGTTGCAGGTTTTTGCTTGCACTTTGGAATTTGTTTTCATGCGGTAAATTATAAAAAGTTCTAAAGAGCAACGTCACGATGTGGTATGGTGTATACATGAGGTTTTTGTCCAATAAGGGCATGTTTCGCACATTTATTGTATTGTATTATATTGTATTATATTATATTAATGTTATACAATATATTGTTTAGTTTTATACTGTGTTAACATGTCGTATTACACTATACAATGCTTGTTTACTATCGTATTGTATTATATTAATATTTAAACTTTAAATATAGTAAATTTGAGTCATGGCTTTTGGGTCGAACTTCAGGTCTGAGATCAGGATCAGGGTTGGGATTCAAGACCAGAGTCGAGGTCGAAATTTGGGACCAAGGTCAAGGTCGGGGATGGGATTTGAGACCATGGTTGGGATCAAGATTCGAGACCGAAGTTCGGGACAAGAATAGGATTCAAGACTAGGATTATGATTTAGGGCTAAAGTTAGGGTTGAAATTCGGGACTAGGGTTGGAGTCAGGGACAAGATTTAGGATCGAGGTTAGGATTTAAGGTTGGGTTCATGATTCGAGACCGGTGTCGTGGTAAGAATTCATGATCTAGGATCGGGGTCGGGATTTAAGATTCAGGACCAGAGTCAGGATTAGGATTCGGGCCAAGGTAGAGGTCGGGATTTAAGACCAATGTCGAGGTCTAGATCGGTGTTGGGGTCAAGACTGGTGTCGAGGTTGAGATTTGAGGTTGCAGTTGGGATTTGGGACTAGGATCGAGATCGAGGATAGGATTGGGGATTAAGGTCGAGCTCGAGATTCAGGACTGATGTTAGAGTTGGGATTTGAGATCAAGCTTAGATTCGAGGTCAAAATTCGAGACTAGTGTTGGGGTCGGGATCGAGCCAAGATTTAGGATCGGGCTTAGGATTTAGGATTGGTGTTGAGGTCGAGATTCAAGACTAGGTCTAGGTCGGGGTCGGGTCTTGACCTCAACCCTCATTCAGAATCTTGACCCTTACCTCGACTCTGAATCTTGACCTTGGTTTTGAACCTAACCCCTATCTCGATTGCAAATCCCAACTCCAACCTCGAATTCCAACCTTGGATTCAAATCCCGATTTTGATCTTGGTCTTGAATCTCAACCTAGAATCCTGACACCTACCTTGAATCTCGACTGCACTTGAATCCCGACCGCAACTGCGGTCTCAAATTTTGACTTCGACCTCGACCCTACTCCCAAATCTTGGCCTCGAAACGCGACCCCGATCTAAATCCTAATTCCAACCCTGGTTCTGAATCTCAATCATGGTCTTGAATCCTGACCCAGAATCCCAACCTCGACCTTGGTCTTAAATCTCGACTCTGATCCAAACACCGGTCTGGAATCTCGACCTCGGCTCCAGTCTTAAATCCCAACCGCGGTCTTGAATCTTGACCCAAAATCCTGACCCTGACCCTAGCCCTGAATCCTGGCTTCTACCATGACACTAGTCTCGATTCTCGACCTCAACCCTTATCCTGAATCCCGACCCCAACCCTGACCCAACTTCGATCCTAAATCTCAAATCTCGACCCTTAATCCTAACCCAAAATTCTGACCCCGACCCTAACCATATTCCTACATCTCGATCTCAATCTTGGTCTCAAATCTTGACCTGATCTTGAATCCTGACACCAACCTCGAATTCTGACCATGATCCTGGTTTTGAATCCTGGCTTCGACTAGACCTTAGACCCTAGTCCTAAGTCCGAACCCGATCTTAATTTCGAATCTCAACCTTAGATCCCAATCTTGAATCTCATTTTAAAACTCTGACTTTTATGTTAATTTTTAATATATTTTAAATATTTGATTGATTTATTAATGTGTACTTTTGTATAAATTATACAATACAGTCTAATATATACGGAGGTTTTTGATCGTATTTAATATCACGACTTGTATTGTGTTAATTTTTTGATTTTGTATTAAATAGTACGAGACATGGATGTCAATTGTATTATTTTTAAATAATACAATATGAGGTGTTAATACGGTGTGCTAAACATATAATAATTATATCCTAATTAGTTTGTGTTACATGAGTTGCTAACTTGCAAGCAAATAATATTTGATGGAGAGTCGTTTGCAATTATTTAGCACATGCCCAAATTGTAAAACACATGGAAAGTGGTCAACCTCATATTGTCATGTGTACTGATATATATATATATATATATCTATATATCCATCCATGTATATACATACATAATACAACAATATCATATGTGTATATATATGCACATACTCATCCATGTATGTATATACATACTACAATAATACTATATATGTGTGTCCATTATCCCAACCAAAAAATTTTGAACTTTTTTTCGGGGTCTTAAGGGCTAATTATAAATTACGTCCAGAAGGTTCCCTTTCAAGAGTTTAATACGAGGATTTCTCATATCGGTAAGATAAATTAACTTAAAGAAACAAACTACTTAATTATGGATGATCTACAATGAAAAAGAACATAGCAAGAAAACCAAAACAAAATATAAGATACATATACTTTCATTGCTGATCATTAATGCAAAGAATTACATGTATATGCATATATCAATCTTGTATTTACACATCAAACAAAAAAAAAAAACTTACAAGGAAAATGAAAATTAATCAAATACTAATTAATTATTAATGAGGAGTCCCTTAGCTAGATCCATCAAATGAGACAAGACCATAGCTGAAGCGGTAGGGACACTGAAGAGGACCAAAAGCACCATTCCTAAAGCCAAGCTTGGCCTGGTGTTCATCATCTGAGACTGCAAAAACCCCACCATGTGACATATCAGAGAATCATAAGATGTGTAATATTTTTTCTCCCAATCCATCCAATCAGAAGGAGGCTCATAATTCCTCTCAAACATCTTCATCTCATGAATCCTCTTCCTCAGAACAATCATGTTCGCATCCACCAATCTGCTGCGGCTCATGTAGTTGTTATGATGATGATCATGATCATGATTGGCTTGATGATGACGATCTCTTCTTGTTGCGAGAACTCTTGTGGTTGGGACTACACTTGATGATGATATCTTTGATATTCTGCAATCTAAAGGTAATAAATTACCAGTTTTTGAGAAATCAGAAAAAGCGTTAAAGGAAAAAGTGTCAATGGAAGTTGTTGAATATGCCATATTAGAAGAGGGTTTGAGGAAATGTATTTGTTAGACTTGGATATGTTAATGGTGTATATGTATATGATGTTTTATAGATTTGATTAAGTAATTAAAAAAGGGGTATTTTTTAATTAATATAGTTTTTTTTTCAATTATGTGAGTGAAAATAGGATATGTTGTCATATGTAGTGTGGCCAGATTAGCGCGTGATTAAGCAAATTAATGCTTAAGCAAAGGAGAATATACGGCTAAACCGTGTCTTTAAGCTAACATGATGAATAGAGATATTTCAGTTTTTTTGCGCGTATAGCAAAGCATTGATTTTTGTAGTTAGATTCCAGGAAGTTGGCAACTGTACCTGTTGAAAGTGATAACACTTTTTCTTTTTTTAATATTTTTTGAATCTAAAATCTAAAATATGGAGGCTGGAATCTTCTACAATCAACTTCCTGTAGTCCCATCTTTAATTATATGCATCTCCATATGCTTATGATCAAGTCATCAATCCTTGAAAATTGATAATATGTGCATATTATAGGGTTTTTTATTAATGATATATGGGAGGCACCTACGAAATTGTCTAGATATATTAAAATTAGATATAGTGTGTAAATTAAAAAAATAGTGGGAAAAAAGATTTATTATCCAAGATGATCACTGATATATAATTAATAGATTAAAGTAGTGAATTTATTATTTAGTTGTTTTGTTTTCTTTTTCTGATCGTTAATTGAAGGTGTGGATTTATGATCCTATAATGAGTATTCTTCCCTTTGTAGTAGAGGAACACTGCCCAACTGGAAATCCCACTTTTCTTAGTTCAAAATACAAACTATTGCAGAAGTTAATTTATAGCCTGTTTAGTATTAGTTGGTTCTAACTAATTTTTCAGTTAAGAATAGTTTAAAGCTCTTACATGTTATAGAGTTTACAATTCTAGCTAATGGTTCTAACCACCTGCCAAACACCTATTAATATTGAGAATGCAATCTTCTACAATCAACTTTCTGTACTCCTATTTTTAATTGTATGCATTTCCATCAGCTTATCAAGTCATCAACCTTGAAAATTAATAAGTAGGGCGTTTTCAGAGCAAAATAATAATAATAATAAAATAAGTAGGGTGTTCAAAAAAAGAGTTTCAACTCTAGAGTATTTGAGAGTATTGGTTTAAACTAATTTGATGAAAACCTTATAACATATGAGAACTTTACATTGTAGCATACTTTTGTTTGTCATTGTAGCATATGAGAAATTTACATTGTACTGATTAAAATTTTTTATTTGAACAAAAGAAGGGAAAAAAGAGAATTGTTATTCAAGATGATCATTAATATATACTTGAAAGATTAGAATAAATATATTATTTAGTTTTTTTCCTGAGGTAATTGAAATTTGAAGGAGTGGATTCATGATCTTATAGTGAGTATTCTTTTATTTGTAGTAGAGGAACATTGCCCAACCGAAGAACCGTGAGGAGTTCATGTGCAGAAGTTTCATAGAGAATTGGTTTAATTTAATTTATTATTTGGTAAGTTTGACTTTGTAACTTGGACGGCGTTTATTATATCTGGTATTTCTGTTATTATGCATTGAACCGAAGCTTATGATTGTTGTCGTTGTTGGCGTCATTTCATTACAGTTATAATATAAAAATATTGAAAATATGGTAGTATGTTTTTATATGTAATATATTTTTAGACTACTTAAAAAACAAAAAAAAATAAAAATAAAATAAAAGGTCCTATAGTTGACGCCGACCGACAACTTTAAGACATTACTGCAGATAAAAAAAAAATAAATAAAAATGGTGTTGTAACTGCAATTGATCTCTATTATTGGTATGGTAAGAAACATCATCAATGACTTTAACAAGACTAGCTAACTTTCAAGCAAAAAAAAAAAAAAAAAAAAAGTTAGCTAATTCCAAAAACTTTGCTTGCGGTCACAGATAATGATGAACCATGATATTATATATTAAAATTTTGTCGAGGCTTCGCATCTTTTTCCAACGATATTTCATATGAAATATACGGGTTTGGGAGGGTGGCTTAAACTATTAATTGTAATATTGTGATATGTGAAAATTTTATAATATTTTTTATTATAGTATGTGAAAATTTATGCTATTTATGATTCAAACTTAAAATATTTAACAAATAAGTTTAAACTCATGAGTTTGATTTCAAACACTGTAGTATATAAGAACCTTATACTATAACATATTTTTATTTTATATCATATTATAATTGAGCTTTAAATTGTTCACAAAGTTAAATCCATGAACTTAATTGCTAAATGTATCGTGTTTTGAACTACTTCCAAACACTTAATAGATATTATTTTTAAATGATGACAAAATTAGAGGATGTGTTCCTTTCTTCACCTTTTTAGTGTGTTAATTTGCCCTTATTTAATCAATATCAAAAGGAAAGAGTAGGGAAATAAATTTGAAAGGGCTTAAATAAGGATATAAATCTTTATATTTTATCACTATGAGTAATTATTAGATAAAAAATTTATCAATAAACAGAGCTCTAAATAGTCAAATATTTTATCAAGTTTCGTTAAACTATTATACTTTTTTAATATGATAGTTACTAACTTGGAA